>QEOT01000995.1:0-38543 GCA_003123785.1 Pterocarya stenoptera | reverse complement strand
TTGAGTTTTTTTTTTTTTTAATGGAAATCTAGACAAATTATTATTGTGAAATCATCGTAAGCATGTTTCAAAAGCTTAAGCTAATTATGAGAAGATGTAGATTAATCTAAATTGAAGATTTTAGGTTTGGTAATATTTATCTTTCAAATTAAATTATATTATTTTGATATATAATATGTAGTATAAAGGTCTTTAAATAAAATTATTATTTATTATATTTTAACATTCACCTTCACTTATAAGCTAGACTCCTCCTTAATAAATGTACCCACATGTCATGTACTCACCATGTAAAATTACCAATTGTCTCAAAAGTTTAAACTTATATTTAATTATTTATATTTGTCTTAACACTCTCCTTCATGAGTGAACCAGACCTCAATTTTCCTTAATGAGTAGGCTCAACACGTAGGCCGATATTTAATTAAATGAGGTAGAGTATAGATTAGTCAAGATTCGAACTCAAGATCTATAGATTTGTTTTAATACTATATAAAATCAACATTTGTTCTAAAATTTTAAGCTTAGATTTAATTATTTATATTTCTCTTAATAATTATTGAGATTTTTTAATGTTGATAAGATTTTTGTATTGAAAGTTTTGCTTCAAAGTTCTAGAGTTTATAATTTTGAATGACCAGATCAGATGATCTGGAATAAAGAACAGTAGTAGAAGGCGTAAAAAGAAGTATTCCACAACCGATGTGTCTAAAGAGAATTCATGAGAGCTTTCTTCCCGCTTTACCAAATTTGATTCTGTGTAATGGAAAAGACTAAGTACAAAAAGTCGTAGAAAAGAATTGGTTCAAAACCGCGTTAATGGATGATATAACAATAAAATAACTATTTTTTCATTATATAATAATAAAATAATATAAAATAAATTTGACTTTGACTATTCATATCAAATTTTCATATTGAATTATCTATTTATTCATTATATAGTAATAAATAATTAATAATTTAAAAAAATATTTAATTTTTTTAATTATTAATTTATTTTATTTTATCATATTTTACTAATTTCTATAATTCCCATCTAACTATATTTTTTTTATCAAATATAGACAGAGTATCCATGAACCCCTGCACTGAACAGAGCATCCATTCAACAAACATTTCTAAAAACTAAACAAGTTGGTTTGTTGAAGAGAGAAATAATTCATAAAATAAGAATTTGACCTATGAACAGAAACATCCAAATTTGAAAATTATTTTGTATGTAACTGTAGCTAAATTCCAATTAGCTACATTACAATTTGGCTAATCCATTGTGGTCCTTTTTTGTTCTTTTAATTAAATACTTAATAAATTTAACTTTTAGCTAATTTATTGAGATGCTCTAATTAGGATCGATTGAAAACTACTGTTTGAATTATTGAGGCGTTGGATACCAGAGCTATATAGCTGCCTTTGACTTCTCGTTCTCTACAAACGCGCGTGGTCAAAGGTCTACTTTAAGAAAATAAAAATAAAAAAAAATCACTGAAATATCTTATAATTAGGTAATTTGATTGATATTTGTGAACTCATACCCTAATTTGACTGATCCTACATGATATATTTTATTGCCATTATGGTGTTACCACCATTAAATTATACAGCTTGGACCTAAGAAATTTTTCATACTTATAAATCCCATCTTTTATGTCAATCAATTTTTTTTGAGGGCCGAATCTCAGTTATCATCTCCCGTTACACATTTTATATATTTTACAATTATTATTTATTATTTAAATTTTTTAACCTTTTTTTTTACTATTCTTATTAAACTAATTAAATTATTTTACTCATTATGGATTTATCACAAACTTATTATAAGAAAATAAAAAATATTAAATAAATATGATATAATAATATATGAAGATGATAAGTAAAATTCATTAATTTTATTTCATCTTTAATACTTTTCAATTGGGTTGGTGTGTGGACCATGACTCATCCACACATCCACACGTAAGAAAGTAGATGGATGCATGTAAATAGCTAGTCAGTCAATGGAGAAATTTCATGGGGTTGTTTTTATTTTTTTATTTTTGGATGGAAACTACTGTCATGGGGTTGTTGGCTAGTCCTAGTCGCGACTAGGATTGACCCGCCATTCTAGACTGCATGTCAAGTCTTATTTTGCTTGAGTTTACACTGTCAATTTAACGGAAGAATAATGATATATATAAATATATATATATATACTAGTAAATGACAACGTGCATCGCACGTATGTCCTGTGATCAATTTTGTTATATTTCAAGTTTTTAACTATAAATAAACAATAGAGACAATCTAAAACTACAACGAAAAATCATAATAACTGATCATGATTTATTCTTAAAAAGTTAGCTTCTTTGCACGTATACAAAGGAAAAAAAAATTAAGTGGGCTTGTTTATAAGAGTTTAATTGCAGACTATTTGTGTTTATTGCATAATACTGGTTACCCATTTCAACATATCATGGAACCTCCGATTCTAACCGACAATACAAACTCTACTACAAACAGAATAATTGGTTCAGCGGATAATAAACTTGATGGTGGAGAAACTGAAGTGCCATGTGAATCTCCTAAAATTGAAGAATGCATTAAAGATATACCAATTCCTCAGGAACCTGATGATGGTACTGTTGAGAAATCTCAGAATGTCTAAGTGGATGATGATGATACGATTAAGGAGCTAAAGTTGGGAATGGAGTTTAATTCCCTTAAAGATTTAGTAAGTTATTATAAATAATATGGTTATGGGAGAAAATATTTTTAAATTATTAGTAAGTTATTATTAGTAAGTTTTTAAATTTTCATATAAAATATAATAAACATTTCAATTTTTTAAAATTTTAAAATAATAATAACAATAATAATAAATAATGTTCTAACAATATTTTATTTAACTTTTAATTTTTATCTCAACTAATCTCATCTAAATTTAATATCCAACCTTTAAAAAAAAAAACTTAACTCACCTAATCAGCAAAAGAGCAAAAGTATAAGAGAATCAGATTTTATGAGAAAAATAGGAAAAAAAAGAGAGTAATTGATGAGCAATTATGTACTAAACGTGTGTCTAGTTACAAATATATAAAAATGAAAATTTGATAGCAAATAAGAAATGAGAAAGTGAAAAAAAAATTTTAAACAAAGTTAAAACAAATCATGATTTTATATAACTTGAGGTAAACCTACTATAAACTTAACAGAAAATGATAAATCTATATAATTTTGTGTTTTATTTAGTTATATAACGCAAAAGTTTAATAAGAAAATTTTAATAAAAGCTTAAATTAATAATAAAAATATTAATACTAAAATTTTATTACAAATTTTAAAATGTAGAAACAAGGCTGCAAGCGAAAAAATGATATTTATTACAGTTTGAAAATTAAAATTAATGTTAATGATAATTTTGTTAGGTTTCTATATAAAAAAAGATGGGATGAATTCATTTGGTTATGGGAGAAAACATTTTTAAATTACAGATTGTACTGAAAGATTATTGAAAAAAAAATTGTTTTAATTTTATCTTCTTTATGAGAAGATAATTTGTTAGTAATTATGAAACATTTATTCATAAATATGTAAAAAAAAAAAATTCCAACATTATATAAATTATTAGAAAAGGAAAAAATTAAAAATGTCTTCTAGACTATATTATTATGCACTACAAATAATGTTAAATCATTGCGTTATTCCAAAGGCAGATTAGTTTTTAGTTTAAGAATGTAAACCAAATCATTTTAATTTACTTTAAAAAAAGTTTTCATAACCTTTTTTAATATTATTAAAACAGAAGCACTATAAGAAATAATAACAACAAAAAATTAATTTATTTAACATTTTCAACCTTGGTTAAATAAAATAGTAATAATGATACATTATATTTTTAAATTATTAAGAAGTTATAATTTATTTCCTTATGAAAATTTGTAATTATACCAAGCAACCTACTATTATTACTCTTAATAGTTATGATTGGATGCGTATGTTGTATATTTATTATTTCTAAAATAAAAATATAATGTGTTAATTTTAAAATTCAAAACTATAGTGGTAAGTATTAAATAATTTAATCATATATTTTATAAAGTCTTATTCTTTACATTTAAAAATAAAATTAAACAAATTATAGTACATTAGAAACTGTAAATCTATCTCAAATAGTATAATTAATTTCAGATTAATTAATAAACTATTCAATTTATCTAAAAATGAAAAAGAAATATATTTAAGTTTATTTCTTAATAAATCATTAAACAAAAATTATTAATAAAAGGGAAAAATTAGATTTATACTAAAATTTAATAGTTCAATTCGATATTTAGATAATTCAAAATTAAAGAAAATAAAATGTTGCACAACATTAAAATTTAATTTTTAAGATTTTGATTTTTTATTAAAATTTTATGAAGACTTGGTATCAATTTGGAAAAAAAAATACTATAGTCCAATTGTAAAGCTCAACTGATTTGTAATGTTACTCATTTTTCACATCTAAAACCTAAAAGCAATGTTATATCTTTCTTCCGATAAGGATAAAAAAATCTATTTTTTTTAATTTTTTATTCAAATTTTTAGACGTTTAAACATTAAAAAAATTTCACAATATCATTAAAAATATTTTTTTATAATAATGAAATGAAATGAGATGAATTGATAATGTTTATATAAAGGGGACAAAATAGAAAAAATATTATTGGACTAAACACTGTTCATGCCCGATTCGCATGGTGGCTTAGATCGGCTCGCAACGGTTAACGGCTGCAGGAGAGGGGCTGAGATTGGAAGGGGAGGGGCGACGGACGGAGCCGAAGAGAATGGACCGGGCGGTGTTGGCCACGCCGACGTGCGGCGGCGCACTGGAGGGGATGAAGAAATGGGCCGGCAGCGGCTTGGATTCGCTCGCGGCGGTTAACGGCGCCACGATAGGAGCTGAGATTTGAAGGGGAGGGACGCCTAACGAAGGGGAAGAGAATCGCCGGGGTGGTGTTGGTCACGCCGGCGTCAGGCGGTGCACTGCGGGAGACGAAGCGAACAGGGGAGGGGGAGTGGCAAAACGGAAATTTTGGAATAGTAGCAAGGGCAAAATGGGAAGAATACAGGAGTAAAACGGGAATTTAGAAACAGAAGCAGGGGTAAAATGGAAAAAAAAAATTGTTAGACGAAAGCACTGTAGATGGGCGATTCACACTTTATATATAAGTAGATATATATATAAATTTTAAATGTATAAATTTTGTGTAGGTTTTTTATAAACTATGAATTTTATTATGAAAAAAAATATGAAATTCAATTTTTTTTTTCATAGAACTCCCATTTTTACAAAAGGCTTGTGCAAATTTATATATTTGAAATTTGTTTTGAGCATTACTCTTAATATGATTTCAATCTGTTAATTATTTGTTATTCAATGCTTGGTGGAAGAAAGATCGTATAAATTGCTGATGTCGTGTTTCGCAACCCGAGCAATCCGGTGATGGGTTGATCTGTCCCTGCGAATATGTAAAAATGAGGGCTCGGGTGGTGAGAAACACATATGATGCCTAAGTTAACTTGGATTCTCAGTTTATGATTAAATGGAGCTCAAATGAAAGTATTTAGAGAATTTTCTACCCTCGCAAGGGGGGTGTATATACCTAATGGGGGTGGTCCCCTCGCAAGCTGATCATGGTGATGTCGCTACGTACTCACGTTGTGCCATCTTCTAACATTCTGCCATGCAAAAGGTCATCCATGCCTGATCGTGGCAATTGCTGACAATCTAGGCTTTATGTTGTGTCATGTCTGTCTCCGTCCTTTATTAAATGTGGCGCGCCCACCTTTCAGGTCTGTCCAACCGTCGGTGCCTAGTGACCAGGGTTGTCTCTAATCTTGTGCATATCAGTTGTCGGCTAGTAAAGGTGTCAGGCCTTCTGACTAAGGTCCACATCCTGCGTGTGCTACTTTCCTGCTTCTTTTTCGGCTTCCTGGTCCGACCTTGTCCTACTTGACCCAGCCTGGCCCATCCTGTTCTTACATATCGATTTCCTTTTGTCGGGTTGTCTTTAGACCCTTCAATTCCTGGGCCTATGTGGTTTAGCCTGACACTGGGAACGGTCTGCCTCACAGTACCCCGCGAATTCTCACCATACACATATGGTGAGAATTTAAAATGTTTCCTTCCACCTTTCTCAGGTCAGTTTTCCCCCTGGCTCACATCCAACACCTCACAACTGTTCGTTGCACAATTAATGACTTGACAACACCATGTGTTCTTCCCACCCCTTTGTTATCCGACAGTTTGAGGCAGCAGGAAGTTCACCCAAGCACTAGCCTGCGTATTGGGCAGTGCTTTCCACGCGCTTGTGACTTACTCGTTACAATTTTGTGGGTTCGCACTAGTTAGGTGCCACGATGCCACTCCGCGTGTCTCTCAAGACCTAGCATGTCCCTTAGGTTTCTGGCTCAGGGTCGCTTCATTGTCTACAGAACGCCAACAAACGCGTCCTTCTCTATATAAATTGTGTCTTTCTCCCATTTTCTACCACTTCTGCTTCTCACCGTTCTGCACTTTCCTTCTGGCCTATTTTCTAGTTTCTCCTCCTTCACTCTCTTGCTTCGTTCATTCTTTCCTCCAGTTTCCAATGGCTCCGAAGGAATCTTCCAACACTCGTTATCTGTACTTTGTCGGGGCAAAGCTAGGCATCGTCTGTGGTTCTTGAGATCCCTGGGCGTCGCGTAACCGTGGTGGACTCTAGCAAGATGGCATCTCGGGTTGCGCTCTACCCTTTGATGTTCGTGAATGGTCTTCGTCTTCCATTATGCCGCCCCATATGGGACGTTCTCAACTTTCTAAGGTTGGGTCCGGCAAATCTCCACCCAAACGCCTGGCAGCTCCTAATAGCCTACTATATGATTTTCTAGAGGGTGCTCAGCTCTGGTTCTGAGAAGTATCCTAACTTGGCAGCCCGAGAATTTTTGTCCATGTATCGAATGTTGCGCTTTGACGGGAGCTTATATAGCTTCCAAGCACGCTTATCCAAGAAACGCATCGCTAGCCTAGAAAAATAGCACTCCCATATGAAATATTAGTCCTGGCAAATCATTTTTGCCACTGACTCGGGATGGGAGTATCCAAATGGGAGGAGGTTCACTAGGAATTCCCAGTTCGGGCCATCTGGTCATATGTTTCCAATAACGAGGGCTTGTCCATCACATTGAACAAAAGGGAGTTGGCCAACTGGCAGCTATGCAAGCTTGGGTGGCGGCCCACCCCCATGACATTGAAACTAACGTGGTGTTGACCGAAGCCAACATTGCGAGGTTCCTGTCTCCCCTGACTGTTCGTCTGTGTTGAGTCGGGATTTCTTGAAGGATTCCCCTTCGCTCCGTGGTCGAAAACGTCATTCCAGTCATCTGGTGGTTGGTGATAGGGAGAAGCGGCATTGGGCCGGCAGCAACAACGTCAGTGGGACATCTTAGGAGCAAGGCTGAGGAATCTCAGTCCCGACCTGTACCCGGGGCTGGTGGACAGTTCAACCGCGTTGAGATCCCAGCCCCCTCCTCATGTCAGACTCTTGTGCAGGAGGCGCAGCGTCCCCCATTCTTTTAGCCCATGGCCTCGTCAACCTCGGTCATGCTGTTGTTGAGGAGGAAGGTGACGATGACCTTCAGTTGGCCTTCTTCAATGCTTTTATCAAACCCGCACCCTGTGGGCCTACATTAGAGGTCAAGTTGTTCCCTCATTCAAAGAATCACTCTCACTAGAGGACATCGTTCCTCCCATTCCTCCGACCGCTGTGATGGAAACTTCCTCTTCCCTTACTAGTTCTAGGCAATTAACCGAGAAGAGGCTGGGCCAAGTTCTTTTTTCGTGGAGTTGAGTGATGACCGTGTGTCTCTCCCGTCACCTTCCCTCGGCTACTTCTCAGAGCTAGACGTTAATTCCTACTGGGCTTTGGATGAAGTGGTGTTGCACTCTCACCTCATGGGCGGTTTGGGCTTTCCTGGGGTGGAAGTCAACCCCACGACCGAAGGAGCACCCATGACAACCGAGGAACCCTCCTCGGCGCCTATCGTGTTCGAGGAGCCGGTGTGTCATCGATGAAGCACTGGAGCATCCCGACCCAGGCCCCTCCTTTGAATCTGCCCAGAACGTGCCAAGGCCTTCATGGCAATTAAGAGGTGTCAGACTATCCCTCTATGCTGGAACGGAGAGGTCCCAGATGATGGGTCTAGGCTTCAAAAGGGCTTGAGCTAAAGCAATTGACCGGGAGGCTCAAAGGTTAAGGCTCGTCTTCACCCAGGTATCTTTTGTTTACACTTTGCTCAATCATCTGAAACTTTTCTCCTTGTAATGTTGCTTGTGACACAAGCTGCAGATCAACTAACCGATATAATCATGGAGGAGCGTAGGGAGTCAAGGAGGAAAATAGGGTGATTCATTCCCTGGCGCTCCTTGCCCGTAAAGAGGTTCACAAGGCGAACCGGGAGGAGGAGGAGCTGACCCTTGAACGCAATACCCTAGAAGAAGACTTGGACACTTTGAGGGAGCACAGTAGGCTCTTGAATGAGAGGGGTAGGGAGTTTAGAGATGAGAAGGCCCTCATGGAGGGCGAGCTGGACAGGACCAAGGAAGAGCTTTCTTGAGTCGCGTCGAAGTGCAGGCATCTCTGGGACGAGAGTGTCGGGGTTCAGCTGGACTTGCAGAGGTGAGAGGAAGAGTTGGAATCGGCGCGAAGGGGGCTCCTAGAGCTCTAGGAAAAAAGGGATCAACTGCTTAAGGAGCGTGCTTCAGACGCTCTGCGGCACTCGCTACTGCTATTCAGGCAGTTCGAGCTGACCCGATCAATTGGTCGTCATATAGCCCATGTACAGCAACGTGAGGCCCATGTCTGCTCCTTCAAAGCAAAGCTAGTTGCCGCAACCAACACCATCCTGCTCGGAGACTTTCGTATCTCAGCCGTGGAATCCAGCCTGGCGTCTAACCGCACATACTAGGAAGTGGTCATGTCCCAGATCAAGGGTGAAAGAGTTATTCGAGACGAGGCTTAGGGATATGGCTACAAGGAGGGTCTTGAGCGGCTTAAGAGGCTACATGCGAGAGCACCTTATGACCTATCTCAATACTTTGAACCTGGCTTCCCTCAAGCCCAACCCTAGAGCCTTCATGTTTGTCAAGACCCTTGGGAAGGACGTGATGCCCAACAAAGTTTTGTTGGTCGCCTTGACTTGTTCATTGGCTTGTGGATGTCCGGAGAGGAATACTTAACTTTGATTCCTAATTCAGCGCTCATTCTCGGTAGTTCTAGTAGTCGAACTACAGGTCATTGTCATATTTGAAACTTTGGGGGATGCTGAACCGGCAGACCATTGACTTCCACTGGAACCTTGTGATAATCTGAGCCGTGATGGTCCTCAATGCCTCTGCTTCAACCCACTTCGTGAAGTAGTCGACCGACACAACTATAAACTTTACCCCGCCTATGGCCATGGGAAATGGTCCGATCAGGTCCAACCCCCATTGTGCAAAAGGCTACAGAGAAATGATCGACATTAGCTCCTCTGGCAGGCAGCAAGACACAAGTGCATGTTCTTGGCATTTGGGCATTT
This sequence comes from Pterocarya stenoptera, assembly GCA_003123785.1. Taxonomy (NCBI): domain Eukaryota; kingdom Viridiplantae; phylum Streptophyta; class Magnoliopsida; order Fagales; family Juglandaceae; genus Pterocarya; species Pterocarya stenoptera. The sequence goes on along the minus strand of QEOT01000995.1, from coordinate 28,964 downwards.
CTTCATGAAACTTCTTACGTCTCAAAGGGAGTGGGGCCAATAGTACCCTGCCCATGTTACTCTTGCAGCCAATGCCCTTCTGCTCAAATGGTTCTAGCAAATTCCTTTATGTATTTTGGCCAATAGATATTGGGTTTCTTCTAGTGAGATGCACCTTAGGAAAGATTCGGAAAAATCCATTTTGTACAAAATTCCTCCCAATAGCGTGAATCGCACAACTCTATTCCTTACCTTTCGCACCTCCTCCTAGTCATCTGGGACTTCGCCTTCATTAAGGAACTTTACGATGTCCGCGACCCACTCAAGTGGTGCCGCAGAGAGAACTGACACCTCTATCCCGATAGCCGAGACATTGACTGTCCAAATCATGGTATGTTCGAGAAGGGGAACCTCTTATTGTCCTGAGAAGGGGGGGTCATTCCCATTATTGCTTCAATTTTTTCCGGGTTGGCCTCGATTCCTAGTTTTGAGACCATGAAACCCAAAAACTTTCCCGACAACAGTTTGAAGGCGCACTTCAGTGGGTTGAGCTTTATTTGGTAGCGTCGCAGTACCGTGAAAGCCTCCTGGAGATCAAACAATTGTTGTTCGGGTCCTTTGCTCTTGACTAGTAGGTCGTTCACGTACACTTCCAAATTTTATCCAATCCGTTCTTTGATCATTCGGTTGAACGTTCTTTTAGGCTGAATGGCATGGCCTTGCAACAGCAGAGTCCCCAGTCGGTGATGAAGGCTATCTTTTTCTCATCGTCTAAGCTCATTCGGATCTGGTTGTAGCCTGAATACACATCTATGAAGCTGAGCAGTGGGTGGTCTATCGTTCAGGCGACTATTAGGTTGACACGAGGCAAAGGGAAGTTAGACTTCGGGCAAGCCTTGTTCAAGTAAGTGAAGTAGATGCACATCCTCCACATCCCATTCACCTTTTTTATCAGCACTACGTTGAACAACCACTCAGGATAGTGGGTCTCCCTAATAAATCCTGTAGCAAAGAGATGGCCCATTTCTTCAACTATGGCCGTCGTTTGATCTTCCTGGTCATGGGGTCAACACAAAGGCGATGCTCGATGATCGCGTTATTGATCCTGGGCATTTCCTCGTGACTCCACGCAAAAACATCTTGATGCTTGATAAGGAGTTGCTTCACGGTATACCTCAATTTGGGAGCCATTTTGTTCTCAACCCGTACGGTGCACTTAGGCCTCCGTTGGTCCATAGAAACCAGCTCTAATGGCTCACTGGGCTCTACTTGCCACAATGCCTGCTCATCTTAGACCTTCTTGTCCCATTTGGCCAAAGTTGGTGGTGGGGACAGTCCGACAGTCTCCCCCACTTCTTTAACCATCCAAACTTCCTTTCCCTCATGCCTTAACTCCCATGTATAACATTCTCAAGCCAGCACCTGCCCACCTCGTATTTTGCCCACCCTCGAGTCTATAGGGACCTTTATCTTCATGTGGTATGTGGACGTCACTACCTTTAGATTATTCATGGTTAGGTGACCCAATATCGCGTTGTACGAGGATGGGGCCTTCACCACTAGGAAATCGACCATCATGGATAATGTTCTGGGGGCCTTCCCGGCTAGGACCGATAGGATAATAGCTCTCATTAATTGGATGATGTTCTTTGTGAAACCCTTGAGCATCATCGGGGCTGGGTACAGTCGGTCAGGATTGATTCCCATCCAAAAAAAAGCCTCCCAGAATAGGATGTTTGCCAAGCTACCGTTGTCAATCAAGACTCTCCACATCATGAAGTTGGCGACCTGCATGGTAACTACCAAGGCATTGTCATGGGGGTGGAGGATGCCATTTTCGTCTTTTTCGTTGAATGTTATAACGGCTCCCCCCATGTGTTTATTGGCACAAGTGATGGCCCTCCCCATTGTGAACACTTTCTTGTACTGAGCTCTACGGGTGTGGGCCCTTCACTCCAATGAGGTAGGGCCTCCTCCTGCATAACCCCTGGGATCGTGCGGATCTCGCCTACTAGGCTGTCCGTCTTTACCGACTCCGATGCCATGGCCTCCTTTGGGTCCCTATTTTGGCCCTTTGTCTCCTTGAGCTTTCACTCCATCGGGGACTTGAGTGGTCATTTTCTCATCTTGTTGGCCTTTCTTCCTCCTGGCGTCATTGTTCCAACAGGCTCCCCAACTCTTCCATCTTCTGTTTCAGTGTTTAGCAATCCTTGGTTCGATGTCGATTCGTCCGGTGGTAGGTGTAATATTTGTGGCTCTCTTAATCCCGTTGAGGTTCCTCTCTCATGCTTAAGGCGTGTTCACCTTCCACAGCCATACTCGTATGTGCACGTGGTCTGCCACGCACCTAAGCCGGAGCCTCATTCTTTCGCTTGACTTCCTGCATGCCCTTCTTGTTCCCTTCGTGGTTCGCTTTGCTATTCTGTCCTATGGCTTTCTTATCTGCCTGTTCTAACTTGGTTTTTCTGGGGGCCGTCAAAGCCTAGAGGGTCTTTCGTGAAATATCTCATCGCCATAGGGATCTTTCATGCTATCTCAGTCATGAATGGGTTCTGCGGCCAGATCCCACCCCAGTAGGGCCACTAGGGTGATCTTTTCATCTTACTTGTCCGTGATTATGCACTCTCGATTAAATCAGGAAATGTATGACTTTAGGCTATTGTCATCACGTTGTTTTACCATTAAAATGTAGGTAGCCGAGCGCCTCCTCTTTCGGCTTGCCATAAACTGCGTTAGAAAGAGACTGGCCAGCTCGCTGATGCTGTCAACAGACCCCGGTGGTAAGGATCCGAACCAGACTTTTGTCGACCCTTTTAGTGTCAGTGGGAAGGCTTTGTACACGACCTTGCTCGAGAACCTGTGAAGGGTCATGTGGACTTTGAATGTTTCCAAGTGTTCCAACAGGTCCTTGGACCTGCCGTATGCTTCCATTTGGGGGACCTTGAACTTGGACGGGAGAGAGATGACCATGACTTCCGTGCTGTACAATAGATCCATGCTAGTGAGCAACTAATCTACAGAGGATGATGCGCCCATTCAATTGGCCATTTCTGCGTACTTGGCCCCTAGCTTCCAGAGCTCGAGGTGTGTCCAACATCTCTCTTCTTCGGCCATAGTTATCTCTGGGGCGCGTTGTGATTCGGTGTGCTCGTTATGGCTAGGTTATACTCCTCCGGCCAATTCTTCATTGGTACTTCGTAACGCAATATTTTCTTGCCAGAGGGCTCCTACCTCCTCCATCAGCTTCTTTATCATGTCTCCCATTTCAGTGAGTCTTGCTTCCATTGTTCCAAAATAATCTTCTTTTCTTCGTGAAGTTTGGGAATGCGTCGTTGCCAACATGCGAATGACATATTTCTATAGGATATCCCATAGACAACGCCACTGTTGATGTCGTGTTTCACAACCTGAGCAACTCCACTATAAGTCGATCAGTCTTTTATAATATGGAGAAATGAGAGCTCGGGGTGGTGAGAAATACCTCCAAAGCCTAAGTCAACTTGGGTTCTCAGTCTATAATTTAAGGAAACTCAAATGAAAGTGTTTAGAGAGTTTTTTGTCCCCGCAAGGGAGGGTATATATACCTGGTGGGGGTGGTCCCCTGGCAAGCCGATCATGGTGATGTCAATCCGTACTTAGGTAGTGCCTTCTTCCAACATTCTGTCATGCGACAAGCCATCCATGCCTGATTGTGGCGACCTTTGATAGTCCATGGTTCATGTTGTGGCGTGTCTGTCTTTGTCTTTCATTAAATACTGCATGGCCTCGGTCTGGCGCACTCACTTTCCAGGTTTGTCCAGTCATTGGTGCCCAGGGACCGGGGTTGTCCCTAATCCTGTACGTATGGGTTGTCGGCTAGTAAAGGCGTCAAGGCTTTTGACTTAGGTCCACGTCTTATGTGTGCTACTTTGCTGCCTCTTCTAGGCTTACTAGGCCGACCTCGCCCTTCTTGGCCCCGGCCTAACCCATCTTATTCTTTCATACCGATTTCCTTTTGCTGGGCTGCCCTTAGACCCATCAATGCATCGTGGGCTTTGCCCATGTGGTTTGGCCCAATACTGGGAACAGCCTCCCTCACATATATAATATGGAGTTTCTTTTTTTTATACTAATAATATGGAGATTTGTTTCCTTTTTGAGTGTTGATATGTTATGGAAAGGATTGCATCTAGATGATCATCTTAAGAAAGAATAATGCTAAAGTCACCGATAGATTCTCCCAATAAAGTTTACCGATTTGTTTTTTTATACTTAGTGATTAAGTAAGTGTTTTTAAATTATGTTATGATTTTTTTAAATATTTAAAGAGATTAAAAAATACATAAAAAAAAACTAAAAAAAAAAAAGAGAAATTGCCTTATCGGTGGGAAGTGTCGAGACCCACTCTCGATGGCCCTAGCACTGCCCCTTAAGAAAAGTGATGATAAGTATATACTTTCTTTCTTCCACGATGAGAAAAGAGAGAGCACATTTATGGACAAAGCACAACTTAAGAAAGCTTCTCTCTTCTGGTTATTTTTCTCATAACTTTTTTTGGTTACCGTGGAAGGACTAAACTTTGAATTTTTTTTTTCATGCATGCATATAGCTAAGGGTGGCAAATCGTATTTTTCGGTTAGTGTTCGTGTCGTGTCAAGTCATGAATATTCAATTATAGAGATCAACCCGAACCCAACCTGTTAAGTTAGACATATCAAACTTCCAAACCCTAACCCAACCTACTAAGATAACGGGTCGTGTTATGTTACATGTTTTGATCCATTTAATAATTAATTAGAAATTTGTTAACATGACACGACTCATTTAAACCGTTTGTTTCATGTAAATGAGTTGAATTAAAACACATAACTCATTTGACTTGATTAATATAATTTCACATAAAAGTTAAAATCTATATTTATTAATAACCACAATATCTTAAAAAATATATATCAATATTTTTTCAACTTTTAACATATAATAAAATCAATATTACAAACCACACTATAAAAAATATGAGCATAACTCTAAAATTACAATCTCAATAATAAAAACATAGGCATACACTAAGAAACACCAATATTACAACTTAACAATAGTAAAATTTTAATTTTGAAATAAATTCTAAACAGGTCAAAACGGGTTGATTTCGTGTTAAGCATGTTGATCCTATAAGTCGTGTTTTAAAGGGTTAACCAGTTTTGACCCAAATCCGTTAACATAAAATTCAAACCTACTAATTTTATATTATGTTCATATTAAATTTACAAATCATATCACATATTATCACCCCTACATATAACATATGGAAAATGTTCAGATAATATAGGTGTAATAAATAGGACTCCCACTTCACTTTAAACAACAGTATGCACAACAATCCTATATTTACTTTTTTTATAACTTTAAGGCGCTCGGCTAAAAGTGTGAAATTTTCATACCCACCCCACGTCATTTCTCTTGGCCTCGTCTCCCCTAAAATATCAAAGCCCAACTTCGCCTTCACTTTTGCCAGAGTCAGAGTTCAAAATCGAAGCCCAATCCTAATTGCCTTCTCTTTTGAGACATGTCAATGATGTCATCTATAAATATTTCTTATCTCTAACTAAATTTTTTTAAAATTTTTATTTGATTTAAAAGGTTTCAAGTGAGAGAGATAAATACATAAAATATGTATTAAAATATCTATAGAATATTTAATATCGTTTGAAAAATCTAAATAGATCATAATAATAAATATTGAGTGATGCTACATCCCCCGCTGGGACTCCCGCTGGGAGTCCCGCTGGGGTGATGTAGCACATATTTGTGTGTTTTTAAAGTTTTTTTTTAATATATAATTTTTTTAAATAATTTTAAATATTTTAAAAAAATAAAATAAATTTATAATATTATTAAAAAACACTTTCTTATTTAGAAAGTAAAAAAAATTATTAAAAAATAATTTCTTAATCACTAAGTAAAATAAAAAATATTTTTTTATAATTTTTTATTTTACTTCATGATTAAGAAAGTATTTTTTAATAATATTATAATTTTTTTTAATTTTTTAAAAATATTTAAAAAATTATATAAAAAAAAAACTTAAAAAATATATATATAAAAATTACTACAATACCCCCAGCGGGACTCCCAGCGGGAGCCCCAGCGGGGGAAGTAGCATTTTCCATAAATATTATATACCTACTTCTAGGAACAGACCTAAGTGTAGCAAAGGCCCCCCAAATTTTTCAGAAATTTATAAAAAAACAAAACAAAAATTCTGCGGTTTTTTTAAAAGAAAAAATCTTTAGAAACTAATTTTGAGGAAAATGTTGTCCCAATCCCATATTCAACTTTCACCTTTCATCCTTATCCACTTTTTTTGCTATTTCTCTCCTAACGAAAAGCCCCCAAACTCTTTGACAAAGATCTTAATCCAACATAAGAGAATAGATAATGTGTCTCAAAAGAGATGGCAAAAGTAATATATCAAATAATCTCAATGATAATGAGATGTTATAGATTGAAAGCAATTTATATATTTTCTGTATTTTGGCCTTTAGATAGAATACTCACTAACTTTTAAAAATATATTTTTTTCAACCTTAAATTCTCAACTTTGTTAGATCCACTAACAAAATCTCACTAGAATCACTCTAAAAAAAATGCACACAAGAACCCTTCTCAATCAAACGGACCACGCCCGCCCGGGGGGAGGGGGGCTTGGGGCCACCCCTATTGTGAACCTACTAGATAAAACTCATCCTTGAAAATCGACTTATAAGGGAAAGGTGCCAAGAGACTTGTAAATCACCAACAAATCTCATATTTAGTTGATATGAGATCATAACAACCACCACGCTCCGTAGACAACGTCCACGGCAGTTCCGACGCTCACACGAGTTGGCAATGCGCTAGGTCTTTCCTAGCCCTAGACGAACATTGCTATGCCGATATCACCCCCGATGTCGCACGATTGTAACCATGCCAACATGAACTGCATACGTAGGGGTGGCTCTGATACCATTTGTTATGAATCTATTAGGTAGAACTTACTTTTGAAAACCAGCTTACAAGGAAAGAGTGCCTAAGGACTTATAAACCACCAACCAATCTCATACTTAATTGATGTGAGATCGTAACACCCCCAAATCTAGTTTCACTGAATATTGGGTTGCCTATGATCATTCCCAAGTGGGTTTTGGGGTGGAATTCGCTATGGGGCACCCCATTAATTAGGAGGCTGGGACTATTTCTTCCAAAATGTTTTTTTTTTTTTTAAAAGAAAATTAAGATTCCTTTAGGGTTGGTTTGTATACAGAAATCATCTCACATCATTTTATTTCATTTCATCTTATCATTACAATTTTCTCAAATTTTTACATAACATATAATAAACAATTCATTTTTTTAAATATCAAAATAATAATATTATTAAAAAATAATATTATAATAATATTTTATTCAACTTATCTAAAATCATCTCATCTTATTTCACTATTCAAACGAGTATTCTTTTCTTTGTTTTTAGATAAAACTCGTTTTTCATTTGAGCACACAATTACAAAATATGTCTCGTCACTCATTTTGTTTTTTGGTAGTTATGATATATGGCTTACGAGTCAAGTGGATGAAATGGTTAAAAAAACTGAGAATACTAATATGAAAAAAAATCATATTTTTATAATTAGTATTTAACACATATATTTGCAAAACTGCGAAATTGCAAATAGCATGCTGCATTATAATCCAAAGTCAAACTGCCCAATTATCCACTAATTAATCAATTAGTGTCGTGGATATCGATATCGATAGAATGATCATGACTCATGATCATGTAGCAAAACATATTGTAATTTTATTTTAGTCGTCGGTTTTTTCACCTTAACTTTCTGCATGCAATGAAAAATAAGTTGTATAGTTTTAAAATATACAAATTTCTAGCATATTTTTTTTTTAAAAGAGTGGGCAAATGTCAAATCAATACGAAAAGTCTCATTCATTGTATACTCTAAAACTATATCACTCTTATACAACTTGCAAGTTCATGACGTCCCTAACTCGCTTTCTAACAAAAAAAAAAAAGAGAGCTCACCAACTAAACTAATAAGCTGGTGAAACATACGACGTGATCAACTAGATTTCATTGTTGACCGTGTCAAACTCAGTATGCTAATTAATTTTATCTTTAAAAGGTTATGCTATGTAAATATATTGAGTTGATATATACTTTCTCTAATCCCTTAAAAGTTGGATCAGATTTTATTTGAAAATAATAATCCAAAGTTAGTTTGGTAATACCATGATATAAATCAATATTACATTTTAAAAGAGGAGTATATAGAAAGGAAAAAAAAAAAAAAACATGTATAGTGAGTCTATAAATACAAGCAAGAACACGTGGATATTGAAGGACAATGGCGTGTGTTTCTATTCTTGTTTTTATTTATTTTATATGTTTATCTAAAGTTTTATAATTGAAGAAAAATTAGAAGAAATGCAAATGCGAGTATGATTAGGTGCAATTTTTAAGGAAAATAAACACTTTTTGGTGGACACGTGACGAGGAGGGCGGCTGAGATGCAAGCCCACCATCCACCCCCGAGTGGAGTGGTGGTTTAAAGACGTGTTTGAAAAGAGTATTATTAATTAGAAGTTTTAAATAGATAAATTTAATTTTTATTAAATTTAAAGTAAATTTTATTAATAAAAATTATTATTTTTTGATAGTTGGAAATGATGACCAAACATAAGAATTTAAACTCAATAAGATATCTCAAATTTTATTAATAAAATAATTTTTTTATAATATTTTAAAATAAAATTTAATAAAAATTATTATTTTTTGATAGTTAGAGATGATGACCAAATATAAGAATTTAAACTCAATAAGTTATCTCAAATTTTATTAATAAAATAATTTTTTTATAATATTTTTAAATAAAATTTATGTTTTTACAAGAAATTATATAAAATTTATTTATTTAAAACTTACTCAAATCATTTCATTTCCAAAAACCATTTCACCAAATCCAAATTGTACTTCGCTTTCTTCCCATCAACCCCACCAACTCCAGTGGCACCTGGGGCTTCCATTTTATTCCCTCTCTTTTCGAAAGTTTTGTTTGTGTTGTGTCGGAATCCCACGAAGTTGCGAACTCCCCGTAGATACCACATTCCCAATAGAATCAAACAAAATCCGTGACTAGATGGCTCTGTCGCTACAGAGCTCATCCACCATTCCACCACGTCTCCGTTTCAGTGGCGAATTCCTCGGACTCAACTCCAGTTCGGAGCCCACTTTCAGATCCCTGTCTTTCACCTCTCATCTCCGCTCCCCGTCTCTCAGGTATGTTACCGAACTATTTCTCTGTTTGTTCAACCAAATTAAAGATCATTTCTTTTCCTTCTCAGATTCTCCTTTTTTGTAGGTCTTTTGAGGGTACGAGACTGGTGAAATCCCGCGTAGTAAGTGCGGTTGTGAGGGAGCAAATTGGGCTTGACCCGATGGAGCTTGATATCTCTCTTGGCCCCAGAGTGAATTCTGTGAAGCCTTCAAAAACGGTGGCCATAACGGACCAGGCCACGGCTCTCGTACAAGCTGGCGTACCGGTCATTCGGTTAGCCGCCGGAGAACCCGATTTCGATACTCCAGCTCCCATAGCTGAGGTTTTTACTGCATATAATACATTTTCAAAGCTAATGTTTTTGTTTTATCGAATTCTAGTTTTTATACTACTGTCGCTGTTTTGTCTTGAACGCTAGGCGGGGATAAATGCGATTCGAGAGGGTTACACGAGATATACTCCGAATGCGGGGAATATGGATCTCCGCCAAGCAATTTGTCACAAGTTGAAGGGTTAGTGCTTGCAATACTTGGGTTGCTTTTATTACAACTCAAGGAAATACTTATACTGTTAGAAGATAAAGGTTAAGCTAGAAGTCGTATTATCTAAATGCTTATTGTACAAAGTTGTCGTAGATCATTTCTTATTCATTTCATTCCTTTGTATTTTATTACAGCTGTCATTTCGGCTATGGTGCTTGCAGTTAGTTAGTTAGAATCTTTTCTGTATATAAGCCACGTCATTGTATTCAAGCATAGAAGAGGAATTGGCAGAAATCTTTTCCATCTCCATTATTGGCTCTCTATTTCTTTCTTGCTCTACTACGTTTCTTGTTATCTTACATATACATTGATGGGATTGGGTTCAATTTCTGAGTTAGGGGTAGTCTGACAGACAATTGTGTTTGTGCAGAGGAGAATGGGATTTCTTACACTCCTGATCAGGTTTTGGTCAGCAACGGGGCCAAGCAGAGCATTCATCAAGCCTTGCTTGCAGTTTGTTCCCCCGGAGATGAGGTAAAGTACTGCATTATCAATTTCGTAATGAATGTTTTCCATTTTATACAATTTGCTATCTAATTTCTTGAATATACACTTTGGAACAACATTGCCTTTTGGGAATCTTCACTTTTTTTGTGCTTGTTTAGCCGTCACTTCAATTAGGTTAAATTACTGAAAAGCTACTTGAAAGTATGTTTATACAAACCTGTTGGAATCTTAATTCTCCTAAATGTAGATAGCTTGACAATTTTGTAGTCTTAATTCCCCTAAATGTAGATAGCTTGACAATTCTGCATTCTGTATTTTAAACAAGGAAATAACTTGTTTAGGCTGTTCTTTCCAGATCAAGTATATTGGATGCTGAATGGATGTTTTTTTAGCTCTCTCATGCCTAGCTGTTTATAGTGTTGGTTTTCTGTAGATTGGTTACTGTGTGGATTTTTTGCTTCTTTTCCTGATCCTCTGGAAGCTAATGGGGGTTTTTGGAAATTCTTTTTTCGATGTTGATACATGTTGATATGAAGGGTTTTGACACATTGAAATACTCATTATATGTGGAAGTTGCATTCATTTACCTAACAGCACTAACTTCTCAGGTTATAATTCCAGCTCCATTTTGGGTGAGTTACCCGGAAATAGCAAGGTTGGCTGATGCAACTCCTGTGATTCTTCCAACAAGCCTCTCCGAAAATTTTCTTTTGGATCCAAAGCTCCTCGAATCCAAACTCACCGAAAAGTCGAGACTCCTGATTCTTTGCTCTCCATCCAACCCAACAGGATCTGTTTACCCCAAGAGATTGCTTGAAGAGATTGCTCAAGTTGTGGCAAAGCATCCACGGCTTCTGGTATAATTCTTGACCCCTAAGAACCTTCACTTGAATACGTTCAATGTTACTAGCATTTCAATTTGAAACTTTCTTTTGTTATCTTACATCAGGTGCTGTCTGATGAAATATATGAACACATAATCTATGCTCCAGCAACTCATACGAGCTTTGCTTCCTTGCCTGGCATGTGGGAGAGGACTCTGACAGTCAATGGATTTTCGAAGGCAAGTAATAACACTGCTATTGGTCGCCGTTGATTAATTTTTCATTTACTACTCTTCCGTCAAATGGATCCACCTTGTCGTGGCTGTATGTTAATACATGATGTCATAGGCCTTACTCTGAGAATTGACATTTAGATTATGGGACTTTGTAGGCCTTTGCAATGACTGGTTGGCGACTTGGATATCTTGCTGGTCCAAAACACTTTGTTGCTGCATGTGGAAAGATCCAGAGTCAGGTATTATCATATTTTTAGCAATCTGCATATGTATATGACTGATTCTTTGCATTATGCACTTTGTTGATTCCAACAGTGTGGTAAGAATTCAACAGTGGAGAACCTGACAAAGGGCTTCTTACCACCCAGTCTTCTCTTGTTGTCTCACTGGATTGTGTTGACATTTGATCCGTTTTAGTTTCAGAATTTATGGCAATACAGTTTCTGCAGACTGTTTATTAAGGACTTCTTGCTAAAAGTATGTTGATCCTGTGCAAAGGTAGATTAGAACACTTGCAATGCATGCCACATCAAAGTCTTTGTGATTGTTCTCAAAACATGGACAACTAAATCTTGTTAGAAAATTTTCTGATTGATTAGAGTTGAATACTTCAGGATTCACATTGTGAGTTTGATTTGAATCTGCTCTAGTTTGTTACCTCAGATTTTGTTGCTGGATTGACACTTGCAGATGTTGAAGCGTTGATGGAATTAATTTACGTGGGTGACAAGTTTAGTGGAGAACCTCATTTTCTAAATAGTAGGCATGCTTTGGCATGCAAAGTTGTTGATCTTAACATTCAGATATATTAAAGTTAGTTATGTAGAAGAAAATATGAGAGGAGTATGTAGAGGGGCATGCAAAAGCGAAGTGATATGGACCAAAAAAATTGTTTTGGAGGGCATGATATGACACCTCCGCTTGTCGGGGAGAAAGACAATGTGAGCATGTAACGATTGAGTAATGTATACTAAGATGGTATGAAGTCATTATATAAAAAAAAGTCATTAAAAGGAAACAAACATATACTAAGCTAGTATAAACTCTTCAAGGTGTTTACTTACAAAAAAAAGAAGCTCTCCAAGGTGTTAAGGTGCAGTTGGAACTGCTGAAGAGGTTACAAGCAGAAACTACAGATCAGGATTGCCAATCGTGTATTCGTAATGGATCATTAATGTTATATACTACACTATAATCTTGCTTTCATTCCGCTTTGTAAATATGGTACTTTCAATTATCCTTGAATCATCTCTTTGAAAAAAACATCAAAAGTTGATGGACAATGTCACCTCATCAAAGAGAGTGGGATGATGGAGTAGTATGTAGTATTTTCCTTTGTAATAATGATTCTTAATTTGTTGTTTAATTTCTGTGTAAATGTTTCAGTATTTCAAACTGCCCTTTTCAGTTACATTCCATGTTGCTCATAATGTACTGAATGCTCCTGCTGATTCTAGTATATTTTATTCCAGTTCACTTCAGGCGCTAGTAGTATCTCACAGAAAGCGGCAGTTGCAGCACTAGGAATGGGTTATGCCGGTGGGGAAGCTGTTTCTACCATGGTAAAAGCATTCATGGAGAGGCGGGATTTCTTGGTTAAAAGCTTTGGGGAACTGGAGGGTGTCAAGATATCAGAACCCCAGGTAGCGACTTCAATTATCAATTTGCTTTCATCTTTTTTTCCCCTATTTTGGATGACTACTTTGATTTTTCTGTCAGATTGCGCTTTTCCCTTCTTAACTTTTTCCCCCTTCTGAGAATCACATTTTCCACTTGCAGGGAGCTTTCTATCTCTTCCTTGATTTCAGCTCTTACTATGGGACTGATGCCGGAGGATTTGGCAAAATTGAGAATTCTGAGTCGCTCTGCCGATACCTATTGGATAAGGGTCAGGTATGTTTCATGGGGTGGTGTTTCAGTATATTATTTTCTCGAACTTTTAATTTTAGTTCTCATTGAAGTGGTTGGGAAGTGATGGATATTTTCTGTTTTGCCACTAAGGAAAGGTTTTGATAGTTAGATGAGATGAGATGAAAGTTCAATAAAATATTGTTAGAATATTATTTTTTAATATTATTTTTGTTTTGAGATTTAAAAAACTTAAATTGTTTATTGTATTTTGTTTGAAAATTTGAAAAAATTGTAAGGATTATGTGAGATGAGTTAAGATGTTTTCTGAATCCAAACAAGGCCTAAGGGTCCGTTTGGCAACACAACTGTTCTTAAGTATTCTTAGATATTTCCTTTCTAAACATCACTCAAATACAAAACACTTTTCAATTTCAAATATTAAACTTTTTCTTCTAATCATTAACTAATCATTATAATTTGCCTAAACTCCAAAACAAAACACAAATAACAGTACTACTTTTTTGAATTTCAAGACAAAAAATTATATTAAAAAACTATATTCAAACAGTTTTTTAACTTTATAATATCTTTATAAAATTATATTTGTTATGTACTCTATCTGGAGTTTGGGGGCAATGAAAAGCATATGGAGCAGTTCATCCTCTTTAGTTGGGTACTGACTCTGCTTATTATGCTTACAGGTTGCGCTAGTGCCCGGGAGTGCATTCGGGGATGACAGCTGCATCCGCATCTCTTATGCAGAATCGCTCACACTCCTTGAGGCTGCTGTGGAGAGAATTAAGAAAGCCCTTCTCTCGCTAATGCCTTCTGTCCCGGTTTGATGTAGATAATTACTATTTACTATGCACCAATAAGGCAAACAAATTATGTGTGATTTGTTGTTTCTTCTTTACAGCTTCCAAACAATTTATGTAATAATCATTTTGGAAAAGATGGTAAAGATATAGATTATTACTCAAGTGGTTGGCCTAAGTGGTGAAGGCCTTAGTCTTGGGGTATCACTCCCTTTAAGGTCTAAAGTTCAATACTTCATAGGTACAAACAATCCTTTGGAGCTACATCTTCTGGTGAAAAGTCAGTGATTTAACCAGTTCTGTTTAGGGAAACTTCCGAGGGTGTGGTATATGGGACCGGAGTTTACTCTGCATGAGTAGGTCCGAAGGATCCTATCTTGGGGAGGTCCCTAAAAGTGACAAAGATATAGATTATGGCCTGTTTGGCACTTTCTTCTGCCAGCGTTGTCTTTATATTTGTTGTGTTTGTCATTTCCTTCCTTCCGTTCATTTGGTAAGTTAAAGCCAACACTTTGGAATTGTGATGTTGGGTTTCGTACATGGTAGAAAATTATAAGGAAACTCATAAAATTTTAAATAACCCTCTCACCTAAAAAAACATATAATCAGGTTTTTGCGTACGAAGATTTATTTCCATATAAACTTTAATTATTATTGCAGGAATTCCGATAATATACGTTTAACAATTCCGTGGCAGGAAACACAAATATTCCGTACGTGCCTGTGCCTTCTTTTGGTGGTAAACATACCCAAGTCACGTAAGCTGGTTGGAAGGTTGGGAATATTCTTTCCCAGGGGACTTGGCTTTAAATGTTTTAACATCTTCATTAATTAACGAACATATATATATATATATAAATATATATGCATGAAGAAGAAAGTTTGAAGTTCGAACTTTCCCAAAAAAGGTTTCGTATAAAAAGTTTCTCCCTCATACTCAAAAGCAGTACAAGAGATCAAGATAGAAATATTCTTTATGGTAATATTCCTGTCTACCTGGAATTGCTTTGGATGGAACATCCTCAAGAAGTCAATGATCCCTTCATCCAAATAAACTATTAACTTGAACTACACGAAAATCAATCTCAACAAGAATTCTCTTTTTTCCACCCATTTAAAACAAGATGGCGATGATATAGAACATGATCAACAAAAACCTCGAAACGGAAAAAAAAAACAGAGGAAGTATTGCAAAAAGAAACTTGAAATGGAGACCTCTACGTCAGGCAGAGAAGGTAAAGCAGAGATTGTGTTCTTCGACATGGAAACAACGGTACCCAACAGAGGTTGGAAACGGTTCTGGGTGTTGGAGTTTGGAGCAATCGTGGTTTGCCCGCAGAAACTTGTTGAAATAGAGAGCTATAGCACGCTCGTGAGGCCCAAGGATTTGTCAGTGGTGTCATTGAAGTCCGGACGATGTGATGGAATAACAAGGAAAGTTGTTGCAAATGCACCGGATTTTGAAGATGTTGCAGACAAGATATTCAGTATTCTGAATGGCAGGGTGTGGGCAGGCCACAACATTCGAAGATTCGACTGCATTCGTATTAAGGAGGCCTTTGCTGAGATTGGAAAGCCTGCACCACAACCGGCGGGGATGATTGATTCTTTAGGGGTCTTAACCGACAAGTTTGGCAGAAGAGCTGGAAATATGAAGGTACGTTCGTCGTGGCTAGATCATGCAACTAATTTTAATCCCTGATCAGGAGCTTCTTAGATCTATGGTTTTTTGGGGTGCTATGTTATTTATTTGTTCATCCAATTTCACATATATACAATATTATTCATCAGAACAATCTTGACTTCATTCAATTTTGTAATTAGATGGAAACATTGGCTGCTTACTTTGGGCTTGGGCAGCAAAAGCACAGGTATATGCATGTAATTTGTCTTAATTGTCCGATAATTAGATTTCATAATTAATAAGAATGATCCGTCCTTTGCTTATAAAAATAAAATCGTAATTAAGGCCTTGTAAACTTTTATAAACAGGAGCCTGGACGATGTCCGGATGAACTTGGAAGTCCTCAAGCATTGTGCAACGGTGCTATTCTTGGTATGCATGCATGGTGATATCTAGCTAATTCAAGTATATAATTTAGGAAAGTATTTTAGCCATTATACAAAAGTAATCCCATAAACTGATGTGGCTTTTTAATGTGGTTCGTCAGATTGTAAAATTATTGTTATTGTAAAATAGATCTAACGAATCATATAAAACCATGTCAGTTTATGGAATTACTTTTATATAATTCTTTTGTAGAAGTATCATTGCTCTTTTAATTTACCACAAATATCAATAATATAGTATCTATTTACATGCACAATATGGAATAATTAGGAATCAAGTCTCCCAAGCGCATTGAATGGAAAGTGGCAGCTGGGCTCTTCTACAGTTATGACGCGAAGTAGAACAAATGGAAAGACATTGCCTTGCAGAGCAGAAGAAATTAACTGACCGGAAATCCACCCCAACCTGCACCGGATATGAGAGAGCATGGAGTAGTACTTCCAGCTTATACAAGGGGTAGTTTGCATAGAAAAATGTATATAGTACTTTTAGCTACACTTTAATTTCTCTAATTGGTATGTAATATATATCGTGCAATATGATTAATCATATATATAGTAGTTTTATAATTCAGTACTACTTGTCTACAAAATTTATGGTTATAGCTAGAGCTAGAGAGATCTAGATGCGTATAATAATCATTTATTATTTATTTTAATTAATTGATATTCTGATCATATGATCATCCACGAAATGAGTACTGACACAAATGAATTTTGCAAATAAAAACAGATGACATGAGGAGTAAGAAATTTGGCGTGTAAAGCCCAAGGAAATTAAGCAACCTGTTATAAGTTTATAACCAACCCCCTCAAACCATTCTCATACGCTACTACGTACGTTGAGTACGCACGCGTCGACGACGGAGCAAATTAGCGGTAGATAGTCACATGATCTGCATTTCCATCCGACGGAGCTAGCGTTGAAAAACAAAAGCTCATCATCATCTCCTTCAATATTTGGAACGTATCGAAGACTCATCCCCAAGTTTCAAAATGCGACGGATGAAGATCGCACAGTTGTATTACGACGGAATGCACGCCAGTAGGATATGCAGAAAATCCATCAAAAGATTAACTAATTTGTGAATCCATCAAAAGGTTAACTAAGTAAGTAGTAGTGAAATAATTTGTGAATAGTAATGAAATGATTTGAGTTAAAATATTTTATTAGATTTTGATAAATGAGAGGAAAAAAAAATTGAATAAAAATATTATAAAATTAAAATATTGTTTTGATATAATTTTTTAATATGATTTTTGTTAATACCAAAAATCATACGGCAAGCTGGAATGGGAGAAAGAGTCATTCCCGGCCCACTGAGGTAGTCCAAGATTAGATGAGGCGGTACAAAGCGATACGATGTTATGGTGCCCGTACATACATCCATAGTAGTGAATAGAAAATAAATACAAAAAAAATGTAAATAGAGATGGAGACACATATTTACGTGGTTCAGCACAAGGCCTACATCCACTAGTCATTTGAAGGGTAAATCTACTATAATATGAGTATTTGATAGTCTCTCATGGTCTTTAATTTCTTTTTGTACAATGGAGGCCGGCGACCTCTTTTCTCGAGAAGATAATATCTTGGAGCTCTTGTTCTGAGGTCGAAGATGACCTATGTGTTCTCGTAATAGTCACTTAGCCATCTGGAAGTCTCATTTCCTCATATCTCAAATCCCTTTTAAATGGCTCTGTTAGTGGTAGGTGAGGAGGTCAACTTTATGTTACTCCTCCCTTACGTGTTTGACTTGCTTTTATCTCATTTCTCATTTTTTCCTCTGTTTCCTTTTCCTATATGACATTTGCTTTTCCTTGTCCCTTCCTTATCGCTTCCCACTTGCCTCCTAGTAGTTGCCATTTGATGGGTTGTGCTTGGTATATATGGGCCTACTAGTTTTAACTCCTTCAGTTATCCACGATTCTTAAAGTGGATTTGCTCAACAAGAAGGTCTTGATAATCTTCAAGTCAACCAAGATAGAGATAACTTGTAGAAAATTGTACAAAAATAAATTTTCGGGGTAGGTCCCTTTTTTTGTTTGTGTATTTTAAGCGATAAAGATTTCCAAGCGCGGAGCTTGGCTTGGAGAGTCAAATGGGAGATGTACTTGATTGTGTTAGGTGTGAGCGTAGAGCTTGGCTTGGGCGGTAAATGTACTCGACCGCACTAGGTGTGAGTGCAAAACTCGACTTGGAAAGCTAGGTAGGAGATGTGCTCAACCACTCTAGTTGTAAGGGCAGAGTTTAGCTTGGAAAGTTAAGTGGGAGATGTGCTCGACCTGCATTAGTTGCTAGCGTGGAGCTCAATTTGGCATTTGTTTGTATGGACTTGGCTTTGAGCATAAGGGGCGGGCAGTCAAGGGACCGTCACCACCCATAGTTTACGATGAGTCAAGGGACCTAGCTTTGTATGCGAGAGTTGGACAGTCAAGGGATTGTCACTACCCATAGTTCCTCGCGAGTCTAGAGACTTGACTTTGTACATGAGTGTCCGACAGTCAAGGGACAGTCGTTGCCCATAGTTCATGGTAAGTCAAGAGACTCGACTTAGTACGCAAGAGTCAGACAGTCAAGGGACTATCACCACCTATAGTCCTTGGTGAGTCTAGGGACCCGGATTCGTACACAAGGGTTAACAAGCTAAGGGATTATCACCCCTCATAGTTTGCGATGAGTCAAGGGGCTCAGTTTAGTACATGAAGGATGGGCAAGTCAAGAGACTGTCGCCGCCCATACTTCACGGTGAGTTTAGGGACTCGATTTTGTACGTGAGGGTGGGGCAATCAAGGGACTGTCATTGCCCATAGTTTGCAACGAGTCTTGGGACCGGGCTTTACACACAAGGGTCGCGCAGTCAAGAGACTATGACCGCCCATAGTTCGCGATGAAGGGACTCAGCTTTGTATGCAAGGGTTGGGTAGTCAAGGGACTTTCATCGCCCATAATTCAAGGTGAGTCAAGGGACCTAGCTTAGTACACCAGGTTTGAGCAATTAAGGGACTGTGACCACCCATAGTTCGCGGCAAATCTAGGGACTCGACTTCATACTTGAGGTCGGGCGGTCAAGGGACTGTAACCACCTTTAGTTCGTGGCGAGTCTAAGGACTCGACTTTGTATGCGAGGGTTGGATAGTCAAGGGACTGTCACTGCCCATAGTTTGCAATGAGTCTAGGGAGCGAACTTTGTATACGAGGGTCGGGCAATCAATGGATTGTCACTATGCATAGTTCGCGGCGAGTCAAGGGAACCAGCTTTTATGTGTGCGAGGGTCAGGCAATCAAGGGATGGTCACAGCTCGTTGCTTCATGCCGAGTCCAATGACTTGGCCTTTATTTGCGCATTGTTTGCAGAGAGTCCAGTGACTCAACTTTTGTAGAAGGAGATGCTTGATCGCGCTAAAAAGCCAAACTGATTAGTGTAGATAATCTGAATTACAAGTGTAAGATTTACAAACCTGAATCATTTTGCTAGATCAAGGCGAGGGTTTGAGGTAAGTCGGCAAGGTCTGCGGGTAGCCATGCTTTGGCTATGATGAAGATCCAGGTTGCTGGCGATACTGAGTAATCTATTCTGCTGAGGATAGTTTAAGATGTTTAATAGGTGCTAGGGTGGGGTAGTATAGCCATTGGGCCTCCCTTGGAACCTCAAAGAGTATTGCAGGGAGAACATCCAAAAACCAAATTTGTCAACAAAAATGAAATTTTAAATAGCAAGTTTGAGAGAGACAAATCAAAGTTGTTTAGCCGCCTTTTAAACTTTTCCCAGCTGAGATTGTTTGTTGTTGAAGGATTTTCGCATGGTGGAGGTTATCCCCCCTCGGTGTTTCTTTTCTATGTTTTTTTACGGTATCATCGAACTTAATTCATTGTTCACATAGGACCAATATACTTACTATTTTGTTGAATACAGTTGATATGCTTTATGGTGCATTTGAGCTGGGACTAGTGGACCCATGGGAATCACTCTAGTGAGTAGTTATTGCAATGAGCATTGGTTGTGGGTGACCACTTACTTCAAGCGCGTGACTTCCATTGGTCCAGACAATGGCGGAAGTGGAACTTTGCACGTTGGCAATGGAGATGGCTGCAACCTCTTGGTGGCGTGGAAGGTCCTCACGTGTGGGGGGAACTTTCATGGCGTGTAAGATCTCTATTGCGATGGACGATGTTAATGCCTTAATTTGCCCAATAGACGAGAAGGGAGGAAATGATTATCCCCAACCCACGATGGGGATTCGGGCGTCGACATGGTGATCTTCGAGTTCATCTATAAAATAAATAATAAATAAGCAAATAAGAATAAATAAAAAGAGACACAGGAATTTATGTGGTTATGCATAATACTTACATCCACGGGTTGTTTGAGGGCGAAATTCACTATAATAGGTGATTTTACAATCTCTCATGGCCTTACATATTTCATAATACAATGAAGAAATTTAGGAAAAATCCTTTAGAATCACTATGTGTGATGGAGTTTGGCATAGGGAGCTTCTGTCGAGAGCTTGTGGAGAGTTCGTTATATTTGTGTGGGATCTCCTCCTTATATTGAGTCCAACTTGCATTTTTTCTTTTAAAATTCTGAGTCTCTTTCCTTTAGGAGTCTGTGTGTCCTTGCTCTTAGGAGTTTGAGTCAACTCGTCTTATCTCTACTTGGCTTTATCTCTTAGCTTGGTTTTTGGCCTTATCTCTTTGTTAAGTTATAGGCTACTGATTTGACCCTTACAGATGCCCGCGATTCTTAAGGGTGATTTGCTGGACAAGAAGGCCTTGAAAATCTTCAAGTTAATAATCTGTAGAATAAATTTTAAAAATTGGTCACTGATTTCCTATTTGGTCCATAGTTTTCTGTTTGCTTTGTGCTAAGCGGTGAAGAGCTCAGCTTGGAGAGATAGGCAGGAGATGTACTTGACGGCATTAGGTGCAAGCATAGAGCTTTGCTTGATCAGGAGATATACTTGACTGCGGTAGTTGTGAGCGCGGAGCTCGGCTTTGTCGAGAGATGTACTCGACCGCATTAGGTGTGAGCGCGAAACTCGATTTTGACTTTGTTTATTTGGGTTGATGTTTGCCTGAGATGTTGTTTATTGTCGGAGAATAGTGCATATTTCAAAGATTGATTTTTTATGTGTATTTTGGTGATTTTTTTTGCTATTGTTAGTAGTAGTGGATTTTCTACCCTTAGTGTAAATCGTCTTTTGGTATTCCCATTTTGGAGTTAATCTTGTACTTGTTTGTAGTAACCTGTGCTTAAGTGGTTAGGAAACTTGTCGACTCCCTAGATCCATCTTAGGCAGTTGTCGAGCCCATCGACTCGTTCTTAAAGGAAATCCTCACAAGGCGGTTGTTGAGCTTGAAGGCTCGTTTTTTAAGGTAACCCGTTGGCAGCAGTTGTGGCACGAGTGTAAATACTCAATGTTTGCTGGAGAAGATTTTGTGATTGTATTACTGTTTAGGTGAGAGGGGTCAAGCAGTCCAGAGAGTTGCCCATTTGTTAGGCGCCTGGGAGGTTAGGCGATCCTTAACCTTTCCCGCCTGTTGGCTTGTCACGAGGGAGGTCGGGCAATCAAATGACTTGTCCCACCTGTTGACTCTCGGTGAGGTGTGAGTGGGTTCGAGCGGTCCCTAACATTTTCCTTTTTCATGGGCACCACGAGTATTTGGACTTGCCATTGGAGTTTAAAGGTCGCGTGATTTGTTGACCTCCACGCCATTTTTTTTAGCTCTGTGAGTCATTGGACCTCCACGTCATTGGTATTTAAATGTTTCGAAGGTCTATCTGTAGGGATCAAATCAGTAGCTTATAATTTAGTTAAGAGATAAGTCTGAAAACTAAGCTAATAGATAAAACAAAGAAGAGATAAGACAAGTTGACTCAGACTCCTAAGATGAAAGACACACAGACTCCTAAAAGGAAAAAGACTCAGACTTTCTAAAAGGAAATGGCTCCACAAGGCAAGTTGGACTCAATCATTCAAATGAAATAGACCTCTATATAAGGAGAAGATCCCCTACAAATATGACGAACTCTTTTCATGCTCTCAACAGAAGCTCCCTACGCCAAACTCCACCACACATAGCGACTCCAAATGATTTTTTCTAAATTTTTACATTGTATTATGAGATATATTAGGTCATGAGAGATTTTAAAATCACTCATTATAGTAGATTTCACCCCTAAACCACCCGTGAACGTAGGCATTATGCTGAACCACATAAATTCCTATGTCTCTCTTTATTTATTCTTATTTGCTTATTTATTATTTATTTTATGGATGAACACAAAGACCATTGTATCAATGCCTGAATCACCATCGTGGGTCGGAGATAATCATTTCCTCCTTTTCGGTCTGTTGTGCAAATTAAGGCATTTACAGAACGTCAGCTAAAGGAAGGTCCATGGTTTCCGATGCATCCACACCACCAAAGACCAACTCTATGCAGCGTGTTGCATGAGACATGCATCATGTGGCCGAGCAAGTTGGCCAAGAAGCTTGGTTGAGTTTGGGTAGCGGTGGTTGAAGGACTTATGTTGGCCAAGAAGCTTTGACCATGGCCAAGAAACACATGGTTGAGAAGTTTGATTGTGGCTGAGTGAAACTTTGTAGGCCAAGCAAGTGGTGTACGAAGAAGTGAGCTCAGGCTGAGGAAGTGGTTGTCTGCCTGTGTAGCCGAAGAACGATTGTGACAGAGGAGCTCTAGCCAGGCAACCTCAGGCCAAGCAAGCCAAGGCCATGGAGGGTGGTTGAGCATGTTCTTGCCCGCTTGTGTGCATGGAGGGAGATTAAGGTTGCTAGTGTAGCAGGACGGCAATGGTGGAGGGACACCTTGCAAGAGACAGAAATCTCAGGCGGTCCTGGCGGAGGCTGGTGGTAGTCTTGCTAGCCCACGAATGTCACAAGGAGGGACGACTTGGGTGCACAGCAATGTGTTCCCATTGTCCGCCGCGGTTGGCGAGCACTTCGGCTATGCCAGAGAATGCCGATAGTCCCAAAGGTGGCCGCCAGAATCCCCACCTAGCTCAAGGCTGGATGCTGTGAGTCTCATGGATGCACATTATGTGCATGGCCACTATAGCCAGGGGCCACAACGAGCACAGCTTGGGGGGTTGGGAAAAAGTCCCCCAGTGGCAGAAAATGCCAGAGGTCCTAGAGGTGGCTGCCGGCAGCCTCACCTAGCTCACGATTGGAGGTCGAGAGCCCTATGGATGCACACTACGTGCATGGCCACCATAGCCGAGGGCCATGGTGAGCAAGGCTTGTGGGTCGAGGACAACTCTCCCAACATTGGCGGTCAACGTGGTAGCCACCACAAATCTCCTGGGATGCATGTTGAGTTGCACCCGTCACCAGCACTATGCTTGGCCTCTGTGGTTGGAGACTAGCACTGTGGGGACTGAAAGTTCTTGCAGTCCACGTGGTGGCAGCCAAAACTTTTCCCTGGCTCGAGGCTAGCCGCCGCGAGCCACATGGGTGTGTGGTTACGTTCACCTAATGCCCACGCTGTGCACATGACTCAGTGGGTAGAGACCATCATGGTGGAGATAGAAAGTTCCTGTAGTCCACGTGGTTGCAACCGGAACTTTCCTCGAGCTCGTGGCTAACCCCGTGAGACACATGGGTGAGTGGTGACGTGCACCTAATGCCTGCATTGTGCACAGCTCCGTGGGCGGAGACCAGCATGGTGGGTACATAAAGTGCAGGCCGTCCACGTGGTCGCCGTTGGTACCTCTGTTGGGCCCACGACCGACGGGCGAGGAACTCTCCAGTTGCACAGTAACGTGCACCCCTCTTGCACTGTGCATGGCATTGTGCATGACATGCACATTCATATCCACCCACGGTGCACAATGCAAACCCAGTTTGTACCCACAAGCAACGGTACATACTCCTAGTGCACAGTGCACATCCAGGTGCTTGGTTCTCACCTCTTCATCTTCCTAACAGTAGTATTAATAAAAATGAAGTGAGAGATAGAGAGTCAAGAGTACTTATCTGAGATGAAATTTTTCTGCTAATTCGAAGATGATTTTGCAAGCCAGAAAATCATCCTTCTCCCACTTCCAGTATAGAAAACAAATTAATCCCACAGACAACGTCAAATGTTAATACCAAAATCGCACAACTGATCGAAACGGGAGAAAGTGTCATTCTCGGCTCACTGAGGTAGTCCAAGATTAGACGAGGCGGTCCGAAACGGTGGTACGATGTTTGTACGTACATCCATTGCAGTGAATAGAATATAAATACAAGAAATATGAATAGAGATAGAGACAAAAATTTAAGTGGTTCGGCATAAGGCCTACATTCACAGGT
Source organism: Pterocarya stenoptera (assembly GCA_003123785.1). NCBI lineage: Eukaryota > Viridiplantae > Streptophyta > Magnoliopsida > Fagales > Juglandaceae > Pterocarya > Pterocarya stenoptera. The sequence goes on along the minus strand of QEOT01000995.1, from coordinate 4,570 downwards.
CGTTTGGAGGGAAAATCCACTATAATATAAGTATTGTACAGTCTCTCATGGACTCTCATTTCTCTCTGTACAATGGAGGTCGAAAACCTTTTTTTGGAGAAGATAATATTTTGGAACTCTTGTTCTGAGGTTGAAGATGATCTTTGTGTTCTCGTAATAGTCACTTAGTTGTATGAAAGTCTGCTTTCCTCAGATCTCAAATCATTTTTTATTGTGGCCCTGTCAGTGATAGATGAGGAGGTCAGCTTTATGTTACTCATCATTTGCTTGTCTGACTTACTCTCTTCTTCTTTCTCCTTTTTCTCACTTTTTCTCTCTTTCCCCTTCCCATCAGACATTTGCTTTTCCTTGTCTCCTCATCTTTTTCCACCTGCCTCCTAATGGTTGCGCTTTGATATGGGTTGTGCCTACTATTTTTACCCCCTTCAGATTTGTTTTAAAATTTGAAAAAGTTGTATTTTTTTTTTGGAAAAGTTGTATTGAAGTTTTGTATTATGATAATAATTAGATAGTATTTTGTATTTGAATGATATTTAAAAATAGAATATATGAAAATGTCTAACAATACCTAGCTATATAAGAATACTTCAGTGTCCAAATTAGCCTTTAATGTTTTCTGTGTGGAGTGAAGAAACCTGTAATAGGCATTAAAAAGGTGTGAGCAAATACTCAGAATCCAAAAGTTGATAAAATTAAGAGATTATTTCAGATTGAACTTCACTTTCATCCAGCTATCTCCGTCTCTGTGTGTGTGTGTGTGTTTTGGGGGGGGGGGGCGGCGGCAGCATATCAGCTTAGTTTATTGGCATCGGCAGCGTTCCAGCTCATTGTCTTTTAATCCATGCCGCCTTCAGACACCAAAACATATATAAAATAAAAATAACTCTTAACGTTAAAGAATTAAATAATATGCCCCGTAAATAAGGTTATCTGACCCTTATGTTCGGGGGTAGTGCGCGCGGGACGGCGACTCTAGGGGAGTTGTTTTTCCCTTGTGAAAAAACTTCGGTAACGGCACTTCATGCATATTGTACGCTAGTGATATATCCAATTAATTAATTATTTATTTATTCTACAAATTATTGGATCAACATGATGTCGATCGCTAATTTCTTGTATTCACCGTCATCTCCCTTTATGGACAAAAACCTCTCTTAGAAGAAAGTAATAAAGAAATGCTATTTATTGTCTTCATGCAAATCAACAGTGTCACTATAAATCTAATTTGCCTATTGATCTATCGCATAATATTGCAAACTGCTAGCATATCTAAGATGTGTTTTAATTTGGGGCAGAAGCTGAAGATGCCAAAAGGAGTACCTTTTGTTAGGTTGGGAGATGAGAGGAAGGAGGAAACCAAGAGCTTGTTACTGAAGGAGATCGAGCGATGGAACAAGAAGAAGCAAGATGATCAGAATATTAATATGGCTAATCACGTTGAAGCTGAAGCAGCAGCAGCAGCAGCAGTACCACCTCGCAAACTCCTCTAGATGATCTCGACTTTCCTAGCTTCAGTATATTAGCCATATTATATTCATGTAAAGTAAATTGGCAGATCATTGCTATCCCTTTTGTTTTTGTTTTTGATTTTGTATATTTATTTCCTACCGGTTTCATATATATATATATGGAGTACTGAGAGTGCTTCTTAATATTGGGTATTATATATTTTGTGAGTTCCTAATATTGGGTATCTCTTACTGGGAGTGCATGCTCTCCGCCTAAGGCAATATACGGTCAATGTTAATCTCCTAGCCTACTTCGAAACCCGAGTTTCTAATAATTTTGTACGAAAAGATAAAATTCCAATTATTACCATAAAAATAAAATGCATAATAAAATAAGTGCCTCGCCAAAAACTTGGCCCAAACCGATATAAGAATCAGTGCTAAAAGGGATAGCAAAACATCACCATAAAAGAAAAAAACAACTTAAATTGATGATCCGGAGAGGAAAATAGCTGATTTCAAGGTCGAAATGGGGACCACCAACTGTAGCATTGTAACCAAAATGTGCACTCCAAAAAGAGCTTTCTGAATTGGGATCATACGCACGATTCTGATACCCGTAGTCAAAGTTATGATCAAAATACTTACGTGTGAGCAATATCACTTCAATTTGAGAAATCGTCACCTTTTCCTGCCATATTTATGTTGATCTGCCTTATCGAGGTCGTCAAGTACTATTAACGTGGAGTCTACCAACTTAGTATTATCAAACTCGGATCTCCCTGCATTAGTCTCCTCAAGTTGGAAAGAATTTGCCCTTGACTTCACGTCAGCATCAACATAGCATGGACTGAGGTGTTTGATGTTGAACACGTTAGAGGTTTGCAAATGACTGGGAAGACGCAACATGTATGCATTGTCATTGATATTTTGGGAAACTTTACAAGGTCCAGTCTTCATGTCCTTCAATTTATTGTACTCACTAACAGGAAAACGATCACTGGTTAACACAATCCAAACAAAATCTCCAACATCTTGGTGACGATGACTGTGGACTTGAGCCTTGTACTTTGCATTGCTCTCTTGGATTGCTTGCTTGACTTGGTCGTGTACTCCCTGAAGGTGCACTGCCATTTCCTATGCCTTAATGTTCAAGCAACCAATACGTGGAATGAGTGTCCAGTCAAGTATGCCCGAAAGATTTTGCCCGTACACAATCTCAAATGGGCTTAACTATGTAGTCATGTTCTTGGTTTTGTTGTAAGTAAACTTTGCCTAAGATAAGGTGAGGTCCCACTACTTCAGCTCTAGACCAGTCAAGCTCTTCAAGAGGTTGCCCAAACTACGATTCACCACCTCGGTCTGGCAGTCTGTTTGGAGATGAGAGGCACTACTAAAATTCATCTTTGTTCCCATTTTCTCCCACAAAATCTTCAAAAAATCACTTATAAACTTCATATCCCAGTCTAAGGTGAGGGATGCCATGTAGAGGAAAAATCTACTTGCAATACAGATGGACAATCTGTGCAGCGTCCATGGTCTTTCTACAATAAACAAAATGTGCCATCTTGGAAAACCTGTCAACTACAACCAAGTTTGAACCCATAGTCCGTTGGGTTCAGGGCAAGCCCAAGACAACATCCATGCTGACATCAAACCATGGGCCCTCAAGTATAGGTAACAGAGTGTAAAGCCCAGTATTAGTGAGGGCTCCCTTTGAACTCTTGCACACAAAACACCTCTCTACGTATCGTGCAACGTCACTAGTCAACTTCGGCCAATAGTAAGCTGTTGACATCAATCTTGTGTCACCCAAAGTGCCCCTCCCTATGTAACTCATGTATAATGTGCTCTCTCAAGAAATAATATGGGTTACACAACTATATGCCAGGAAACAAAACAAAATAAAATCACTATGTTTCCCTTTAGTTACCTCTATAAGAATCTTCCCAAAGGAAGGATATCCTACACACAAGTATCTGAAAGTGTCAAAACCTACCACTTTAGTGCTTATAGTAGTGTGGAGTGACACATGTGGGGTCAAAGCGCTGGCAACCCGGTTGAAACTCATTGATTGACGCCTTAGTGAGAACGTAAACTCTTGTAGATAGGCAACTCACTTGGCATGTCGCCTACTCAACTTCTGTTGACCGTTGATACTTCAATGCCTCATGGTTAGTGATCAAAATAAACTATTTCTGCACTAGATAGTGTCACCAGTGCTTCAGAGACTGCACAATGGCATAAGACTCCAATTTGTATGTGGAGTAATTTTTCTTAGAACTCAATAGCTTCTCATTGAAAAATGCAATGGGTTTTCCCTCTTGGCTTAGAACTCCAATACCAACCCCGTAAGCATGTAGTTCACCTCAAAGACTTTCTCAAAATTAGAGAGTGCCAAAATTGGTGCTTCTGTCATCTTCTGCTTGACCAACTGGAAACTTGTCTTTGTCTCTTTAGACCACTGAAATGTTCAACCCTGAAGACACTTTGTAATAAGAGCAATTAGAGTGTTGAAATTTTGGATGAGTCGACGATAGAAAGATGCCAATCCATTGAAACTCCACACATCCTGTGGGGTCTTGGGTGTTGGCCACTCCAAAATGGCTTCTACTTTAGACTAAATTGCATGAATACTATCAATAGAAACAACAAATTCAAGGAATGTGACAGAAGTAGTAAAAAATGAACACTTCTTCTAATTAACAAACAAATATTCCTCTTCTAACATATCAAAGATAGCTCTAAGGTGCTCCATATGCACCTTTGTTGTCAGGCTATATATGAGAATGTCGTCAAAGTAAACAATGACATACTTCCCCATAAACGACCACAATATCTAATGCATAAACCTCATGAACATACTAGGTGTGTTGGACAGTCCAAAAGGCATGATCATCCAGTCTATAGACCATATTGCGTCTTGAACATTGTAAGGCCTGGTCCAAGATTTGTAAGGTCGAAATGTGGGACTAAATAATTGGATTCAAGCCCATTCAAATTGGACATAGCCCACGCATCTGTGTGATGGGCTAGCTCAAGGCCCAAAAACATTAAAAATGCCCAAACTCACTTTCGTATACTCATCAGACCATGTGTTTATAACCACTTCCATGTATCAC
>QEOT01000992.1:0-26999 GCA_003123785.1 Pterocarya stenoptera | reverse complement strand
AAAAAAAAATTGACACACACGCACGCACACGTACCAGGGACGATGAGGGCGACGGGGAGGGCCAAAAGAGAGACGCGGGGAGTGGCGGCGCTGTGCAGAAGGGCTCGGTGGCGGTGGGCGTCGGCGGCGTCGTCGTCGGTGGCTGTGGGCAGAGTAGGTTCGACGCGGGGCGAGGAGATCGGGCGGGGAGGTATTTCGACGTGGAGGGACGAAAGAGAGACGCGGGGAGTGGCGGCGCTGTGCAGAAGGGCTCAGTGGCGGTGGGCTTCGGCGTCGGCGTCGGCGTCGTCGGTGGCGGTGGGCAGAGTAGGTTCGACGCGGGGCGAGGAGGCGAGGAGATCGGGCGGGGAGGTATTTCGAAGTGGGGGGGGGGCTGGTTTCGAAATTGAAATCGAAACCGGAATTGAAAACGCATACCGTGCAAAACGGTGCGTTTTGGATTTTAAAAAAAAAAAAAACAAAAAACAAAATGCCACGTACGGTGTGCGTAAACGCACACCGCTACAGTGGCGGTTCCTAATCACTACTCTAAAGTGATATATATTTCTATTATATTTTTAAAGATTCATTTTGTTGTGGGACCGAATTTAATAAGATTTTAGAAAGATAGATACATTCGAAATTTAATTAGAACAATATAAATTTCACATGAATGGTCTATCTCTTCATATTAAATAATTTAATTCGATGAAATAATAAGAGAATGCTTTATCTAACATGAATACATCAGCCTCCTGCACAATTCTGGAATTTAATTCAATTTTCTATTTAAAAAATAATAATATTTCTAATCATATTGTATAAATATCGTACAATTTATTAAATAAATAGATAAATATAAAATGTATGGAAAAAAAATTAAATTTTAATAATAAACTTTAATTTTTTTTAAAAACGATTGGGCCGTATTTATGCCATCAGCATTACCGTCTATTTTTTTATTATCTTCCCTAACGTCCGATTAATAAGGTTGTATCGGTGTATGGGCCTTTGGAGTCTGGACGAAACCAGTGAATTCGGCCTCGTTATCAAATCCTTTTGTGTTTCTGTTTCCTTGCCTCTGTCTCTCTCAGACAACACGGTGGAGATGCACTTTCAGCAGCTACAACCTTTCCGAGCACAGAGCAATTTCCTATGTTCCCCGCAGTTTCTCGCTCCGACCGCTCTTTCTCTTCCTAAACTCATAAACGCCCCTGCTTCTCTTTCACTATCCCCAGTCAAGACCCATAATTCTGCACCCAGAATAAGGGCGGTTTCTCTGGACGAACTTCCCCCCAATGCCCTTCGCCGGAAGATTGACCCAAAATGGAGAGGTGGATTCAGCCTAGGGGTAGACTTGGGAATGTCGCGCACCGGCGTCGCCCTCAGCAAAGGCTTTTCCGTCCGTCCTCTTACAGTAATTAATCCCCCAAATCCATGCCTTTATTTTAAGTCCTTTCATTAAACACAATAATGGGATATTTCGAATCTTCCTAGGTTTTGGAATTGCGAGGACAAAAGCTTGAGCTTGAGCTTCTCGATATCGCTCTACAGGAGGTACATTTTTTTTTTACAACTATGCATGTATGCATGGGAAGCAAAAACCATTACTTTACCTATCAAAAAAGGCAATTATCTGTGAGACAGTGCAGGAGGCTGATGAATTCATAATCGGGCTGCCCAAATCATGTGATGGGATTGAGACGCCTCAGTCAAACAAAGTACGCAGTGTAGCTGGAAGACTTGCTGTTCGGGCTGCTGAGAGGCATGTGTGTGTGTGTCTCTATATATTTGTTTTAGTAATACTTTCTAATAAAAGGGTTAATAAGCAGATCAAAAACTGCTTAGTTCGGTTGCTATATATTTCTCAGTAATGAGAAAAGAAATAAATGTTGCACACTCGTTGTGATCCTATTTTTAAGATCCTGCTAATAATCTGCTGTTTTTCTAATTGGTCTGTTTTATAATTAGAAAGGCTAGTCGTATATGAACGCAATTGTGCATAAGTCGATGAAGTGATTGATATCTCCCATATCAGAAATTGCTGTTCTGAATGATTATTAAGCCTATTCGGTGGTTTTTTTTTTTTTGTTCTGATTTGCGACTCAGTAATAGGGGTTGATCTTTCTAAAGACCACTCAGGTGGACTGCTTGCGTATAAATCTTGTTTAGCTGGATAAACGAACTTGCATTATTCAATAAAATTTTCAAATTCCTAACAAAAAAGAAAAATCATTAGTTTTTCAGTCTATTGCTTTTGCCTCCAGATTTGGCTGATCTCAGATTTAATATTCAGGGGTTGGAGAGTGTACCTGCAAGATGAACATGGGACAACTGCAGAAGCAGCAGATCGCATGATTTCCATGTAACATTTTCTCAAAAGCAGTACTTTTGTTCCCCTTTCATTTCATTGGGTATTCCCTTCAGTCACTAGAATTTGGTTATTGATAATTTTGGTAATTTTCTTCTGATTTGGATATATTAGCCAGTCTTTGGCAAGCTGATATAGGTGCTAAATAGACTAATCGTTTATCTGCTGTTTCAAGGTTGCATTGCATTGGAATCGTTGTGTTATGTTCCTCATGGCATTTGAAATGAAAAGATTTGAGGTCATACTTTGTGAAAGACTCTGGACTCGTGTAAATTTTGTAACACCCAATAACTCATACATATGATTTGAATAATTGATTTCTCTGGAACCCAGATGCCATTTGATTCTTTATTGTAACAGGCTTGAATGGAGGGGGTAATTTTCCTTGATGTTTTTAGGGACTTGTTATGCTTCATTTAATTTTACGCACCATATTTGGGAGAAAATAGAAGTTGGATACGTTTTTGGGTACTTTGGCAGTATTACAGCTGTTATCATATTCAGTGTGCCTTTTTTCTTGGTTTCTGTTTTGCACTTGATGAAAGCCACCTCCTCATATCTCACATTGATAGAGGTTAATGTGCCTAATTTTATACATCTTTGTCTAATTTTGAAGTATTAATAAACTGCCTTTGCTAAAGGAATATGTATATTCTGGGGTATAACTTGCTCATAAACTCTTTCAGGGGCATTAACAGGTCTACTCGGCAAGGGAAAATTGATGCCTATGCTGCAATGGTATTGTGAATAATATACATAATATATTTATATTTCTCCTGTTTTAGTTCCTCCCCATGTGATGGTTTCACTCAACTTCAGCAGTTCTTCTGCTTCCTAGATAAGTTTTCCCGTTTCGGCCTCATAAAAAGAACTAGCTATACACCACTACTGCATAAAGCTCATTCTGTTTGTGACTATCAATGAAGCTTCTGCCCCCCCTTTTCCCAGTCTTAACTTCTTCAGTTCTTCGGCTGCAGATGCTGCTGGAGAGATATTTTTCCCTGGCTGGCCACGGAACTGAACTTGTGGTGCCCAAGAATTTGGATTTGCAAGAAAAGCTCCATAAGGGCCCACCCAAAGACATTGATTTCTTTCCAGAAGAATTTGAAGGTTGACAGTTTGCGTTTGGTGCCCACATTAAGATCCAGTTTCATCCAAGTATATTCTGGTCTATATTCACGCAGAAGCAAGCATTATAGAACAGAAAGAAGTGAAAATTATATTTGTAACCATTTTTTTTTCTTGGGTAAGGAATTTGGAACGATTAGTATCACAGATTAAATATTCAGTTTTTTAAAAATTCTAATCATCATTGAATGTATTTTGTAGATGCAAAAGTTTGGCTAGGACTAGGTGATTAAGTTGATAAGTTTGGATATGACTAAATAAGATGATAGAGTTTATCTTATCTTTGGTTTTGTAATTTTGATGAATGTAAAACACTTTGACTTTATCTATTGCTATTTTGATTTTATCTAGAGATTGTTAGGAAGTATTTTAGATAAGTCAAAAGTGTAGAAGTTAAGTTCCAAGAAATAGATCTTATACAAGGAAGAGTTTAAATGTGAAATTGTCAATGCTGAGAAGATAAGTATCAGGTGCCAGCAAAATCCATCAGCAGAATTTTTCGGCAAAGTTTTACTGTGACTTAAAACTCCTATTAGATTTGTTCTATCAGCAGAGTTCTACTACGAGTTAAATTCTTATCAAATTGTATATTTAAAGAATCATACTGGTTAGGATTCTTAGAGATTTCAGCCTTGGAGATTTTGGAGAGTCTTTCCTAATGCTTATGTTTGAGAAAATTCTCTAGAATTTTCTAGTTATTTTTCTTTCATTGAATGCGATTGTGCTACATTTTGGAGATAGAGTGATAGTGATTTAGCCACTGAAATTTTAGTATAAAAGTCAATATTTGAAGATCATCAGAGGTTCTGGTTGCTATTATGGTAGAGGCAAATGGGTCATTTGTCGAGTCAAGTAAGATAATCAATTAGCAAAGGTTTTGTAATTGAGAATTATTTGTAATTGATTTTCAAATAATAAAATTAACTTTTTTTTATTTGGCTGTCTCATAGGATTTTACCTTTAAAGAATTTTTTAAAAGATTTCCCTTCGATACCAAGATTAGTGTTATGCAATTTATTTATTTTATGTTATTGTTTTATTATTTAATAAATGCATGGTTAACGATTAATCAATTTATTGAGTGAATTCAGTAGTAGAACGTTGGATTTCTATACATGGGTACTTGGACAATTTCATATCTATAAATCATTATTGCTACGATCATGTACATCAGATAACATGTACTAGCAACGGGTAAAAGAGAGAATATTAATAGTAAGGAAGAATTACTATAGAAAATGTTTGGGAGATCGGTAAATTGGCCCTCCAAATGGACCATACATATATATATATATATATATCTATCTATGGGGTGTATGTGTGCCAACACCCCATAGATTTCCCACTTTCATACAATGGGATTTGGTACTTGAAAATAAATAAACCTACTCTCCATTTCTCATATTATGCAGAAAAGATCTAAAATCAGTAAGTTGACAATCACATTGGCTTCCAAAAAACTGAGGTTCCAAGAATTCTAAGCAGTGATGACCACATTCCATGCTGCATTCATTTGAATCTGCTACATTCTAGTCTGAATTGATTTGAATCTGTTCTGCTGCATTCACCATCATCAACAACATTCCATGCTCTGGATTGATTTAGAAAGCCAATGATAGGTAAATCAAGATCTCAAAATTGTCAAATACTATTCCATCCACTTGGTCTTCAGACTTCACGCATATAAATAGTCGAGCCCTCTCTGTGGTCCACGACATACTCAACACTGTCCTCTTTAACAACAGCTCCTTAACTGTAGACTCGAGCAAAGAGCAAAACAAGGATGGACAAAAGTTATAATTACTGTATAGTCCAGGGTACCTCGATTAACATTAGTAGAAATTGAAACAGCTTATTGTTTGCTCTCTTGGCTGAACCTTCATCTGTAGGAGCCGTGGTGGTAGCAATGATGATTAGTCCAGAACAGCACTATAAACTTGGAAGGTGGAGTGCAAGTAACAGATGTTCTTTAGTCCTGAAAAAAGAACCAGTTTAGTAACTATCAGCAAAGAAACAAGACATTCACTTCTTACAACACCAGTGCAATCATGTATAAGCAATGGGTGGGGCTAAGGTGTCATCAACATCGACAACTTTTAACATGCACCTCTTTAGATAAGTTACTTGGAATCAGTGCTCTGATACTTATTGGTATTTAGAGCATTGGTAAACTTGAAGGCTTATACATGCAGTAGATGATAGTTGCCAACTAACATTGCAACATCACTAAGTGACCTTGTTGATAATTAAAGCACAAAACAATTTCTTGAGTAGTCGTACAAAAGCTTACGACAATCTAGGAATGTGATTAGTATGACAAACTACATCCTAACATGTAAAACAAATTCAATGAAGATATCATCAAGTCACCATCGATGTCCCAAAAACAGTGGTAGTCATCACTTTTTCATGTTTTCTACCACATATACACCCTGTGGAGCAAAACCATAGGATTTCAACATATGATTTTCAACCACAGAATGAAATAAGTACGCTAATTGTTTATAGATTGAACCATATCTGATACTGGAATCCACATTAGTGTCTAGTTGCTTTCTTTAGAATTTAGACTAAACCATACCTATTGTTTTTGTGAACTCCCAACCTCAAGACACCCTCTCCCCCATTCCACACCCCCACCCCCAACAATAAGGAAACTATGTTGAGCTTTTGGCAATAAACATCTAATATGTATTCCGTTGATTACTGTCTTTGAATCTTATTATTTCCAGAAGCTGTCATGAATACTTTTTTTCTTTTAAATTTTACTTCAAATTATCAAGCTTGCAACACAGCAATCATCTATCGCTGCATGTTTACATCTATTCCAAATTAGAATCAAGCATCCTCCTAATCTAATAGATGGGTGACTTGGCTCACATCTTGCTGGCATACGTCACGGTCAGTACTAAAGTCTATATATAAGGAATGAAGTAAAGATCAAACTGCCAAAGATCAAGCAAAGAATCAAAACAGTCTAGCAATCACAACAATTAACCACGACTTCAGCAACTTACCTAAAGCTACAACATGATAACTGATGTATAAATTTAAAAAGTTAGAATCTGCCTAGCTATGTATAGTTATTATGTAATTCCTTTATTCTAGTATTCTTTCTGTATTATGCAGATTCCTTAGAATAGAAACAGATTGTACATGGTCCTATATAGTTTGTAAATGATCAATATATATATATATGAATGAAAGCACACTCTCTCACTAACCTCATGAGATTGTTCTTTTCTCAAACTTCTTTATGGTATCATAGCCAGGTTTCAAAATCAAACTGCCAAAGACCACCCTGGATGGTCTGCTGCAATGGAAGATCAGGAACTAGATGCACTTGCAGTTAATCAAGCCTAGAAATTTGTTCTAAGAACTGCTAACATGAATGTCATTGGATCCAAGTGGGTTTACAAGGCAAATGCCATACTAGAAAGACTCAAAGCAAGACTAGTTGCTAAAGGGTTCAGTCAAGTAGATGGAGTTGATTTCTCATAAACTTTCTCTCCAGTTGTGAAGCTCAGAATGGTCCTCACACTTGCTACTGTGAAAAATTGGGCACTTCATCAATTAGATGCTAAAAATGCTTTTCTACATAGTTGTCTCAACACTCCTGTCTACATGCATCAACCACTAGGCTATACAGATGAGCATTATCCTCAACATGTGTGCAAGCTCAATAGAGCCTGACATGGCCTCAAACAGGCTCCTCAAGCCTAGTTTGACAGACTTAGTGACTTTCTACTTCAGCTTGGGTTTTATTCAAGCTCAGCTGATCCAAGTCTGTTCATTTGTCACTCTAACTATGGGATACTAATACTTGTTTTATATGTAGATGACATGGTGGTAACAGGTGACAATCCCAACTAAGATCGTGGTTGATAGTTGTGATTGCTAGACTGTTTTGATTATTTGCTTGATCTTTGGCAATTTGATCTTTGACTTCATTCCTTATAAAGTCAACCAACAACTTGCCTTTTAGCTCTCCTTTCCACTTTCTTTAATTTCATTTTGCTGAAAATTCTAGTTTTCTTTCCCTGTAAGTTCTTGTTTCTTTTTCGTGTAATGTTTCATAAGAAAAATAAAATAAAGCCGCTATTGCTGGTCTTACACCTTTCAAATTACGTTCCTATTTAGTTCAAAGTGGACAAATGTTCCCACAAAATCGATCGAACCTCAATCCTTGATCGAATTCTGAATAATATATATACATATATATATATAGAGAGAGAGAGAGAGAGAGAAATATTTTAGTCATAGAAAAATTATACGTATAAAAGTAAACTAGCTACAAACTTATGTAACTTGATGTTGAACTAGTACTAGTAGCTTAATCCAAAGTTGAATTGATCTACTAATTATAACTAGTCACTTGAAATCGAATCAAAAATGACATTTATCCAAATCTTTTTCAATACTTGATTACATAAAAGACTTTCATAAAATCTTATCCTCTTTGGATTTAGAAAGCATCTTAATTCATCTTAATTCTCAATTCATCTAATGTTTCAAATTTTAAAATAAAAATAATAATAAAAAAATATTCTAACAATATTTTATTCAATTTTTATCCCCTCTCATCTCGTCTCAACTCACTATCTAAACCTTCACTAAATCTTCAAAGCAATCTATTGAAATTTAGAAAAAAAAAAACGAAAAAAGAAAATCAAGCATATAAAATAATGAGGTTCGTTTCAACAATCGAGGATTAATTACAAAACACACTAAAATTGTATATGATATATATATATATATAAGCTTTGCCACTCATCATTTCATATACCACACTTCACACTTTTTTATTTTTTAAATTTAAAAAAAAAATTGATTTATTCTCCCTAAACGAATTAAATTCTTATATTCATCATCCATACTATGGGTGAAAAACCGATCTATTGGTTTGGTTTAGAGCCAAAACCGAGACTGCACCGATACATTGAAAAAAGGAATATCTCAATTGAAACTGATCGATAAAGGGAAAGAAAACCATTGACATCGGTCTCGATTTTCTACCGGTCGGTTCACCGGCGTCGTTAATGGTGTGAAGAGAGAGAGAGAGAGAGGAATGAGAAACACCGAAACATATTCACTTAAACTCAAACTCCATCATCACAAATTCACAAAATTACAAGATATACAACAAATATCAAATGATTCACAACAAATATCACACTATCACAACACTATCGGTACTCTTGGAAAAATAAAAGAACCCTGGTCCCCATCAACAAACCTCAACAAATCGAAAATTGGAGCTTAAAACGGCGCAAATGGATGAAACGACGCAAATGGATAGAGAGAGAGAGAGAGAGAGAGAGAGAGAGAGAGCTGGGCCGCTGCCGCTGATGCTACTGGAGAGTGGAGACTGAGAGGAAAACTGCGCCGCTGCAGACGCTGGAAGGGATGAAAGTCGAGCTCTCTGTTGCTAAGGGGGTGAGGGGCGCTCGAAATGAGGAGTGACTAAGAGGAGAGTTATTTAAACCCTAGGCAGAAACGGTGCCGTTTGGCATAAGCCAAACGGTGCCGTTCTCTTTTTCTTTTCTTTTTTAACTGCATAAGCAAAACGATGTTGTTTCACTTAAATAAGTGAAACGGCGTCGTTTTAGAATGGATTATATGTAATAAAAAAAAAAAAAAAGTTTAAGACGTTGGCCAGTTCAGTGGTTTTCTCCTGGTTCGAACTAAGACCGAACCGATCGACGCCGGCTTTAATAAAATTCCACCGCTCGCCGATCGGTTCCCTGTCGATTTCGACCGATTCCGTGATCGGTCGACTTGTCTGAGTAGGTTCCGGTCAGTTCTTCGATTTCTTGTACAGCCCTAATCCATACACCATACATTTGGTAAGAAAAAAAATAAAAATAAAAAATCATATATAGTCATGTGTGCATGGTCAAATGATGATTAGAATTTTTCTTCATGAAATTAATCGCAAGACAATAACTTTAGTCCAATATTATATATTGCAGCAAGTAGCTCATGATAATCGTTCACAATCGGTGGTTTCTCATGCTGATCTTCGATCGTATAGGGCGTACGTGGAAGTGAAGATGACTAGGGGACGAGAGAGATCAGGGATGATGTACGGATGAGAGTTTACTGTTTAGAGGCAATAACGTACGTGAAATGCCTTTACGTACGTGTGAGGTAATAATATTAGTTACGTACTCCGATCCCATTATCCATGCCTACTTACATCGATCTTCAACATCATTTTCGTCGTTCTCTTTTAAAAAAGAAAATTAAAACTCTTCAGTCTCTTTAATTTAATTTAAAAGATATATAACTCGAAACAAAAAACTCTATCATTGATCAAATCCCGGCCTCCTTGATTAGGTCGTGTAGAGATTGGACACTTTCTGATCCGTCCAGTAAAGCCAGGCTTTCCACAAAAGGAGCTGCAAATACTAGAAAATGTCCACCATCAAGAATCCTCTCACGATCATGTGAAGCTTCTTCAGTCTCAATAAAACTTAGAGTACAAAACTCTGGGCGCATCCTTGCAATCACGACGGCACCACCGTCGGTGCAGCCCCGGAAATCTATCACGCCTGGCTCAAATTCCACAGTCCTAAGCAGAGTCCAAGATTCAGCCATTCCATAATCTGTCATCACCCATATCCCACACCGGCAGTTTGCAAAACTAAACGAAGCAAGCTTTCCCTTGAACAAGCCAAGATATTCCCATGCATCGTAGTAGTACAAGTAACTGCTAGGCAGTTCTATCTCCCCGAATTTTTCATCCCTGAGATCAAATGACAAAATCTTTTTATTGCCTCTCGCATCATCCTCACTTCCTTTACTACGCACGATCCAATGCAAAGCTCCAGCAATCCATGGGCAGGGCAAATGATTACAACCAATATTGTAGATTAGAGCATTGGGTTTCAGAGGGATAGGGTCATCGATTCTTCTCCATGAATTCGAACTTAATGTGTAAACCTGAGCCCGAGGAAGCGTAGTTGTAAACTCACTGTATGAAATCCTGACAATCTTGAAGTCGTTTTCCTCGGAAACATGCGTAAATCCGTATGTAACACTTCTATGGCCGCCAGCTAAGCAAGGAGCGGGCAAGATCTTGAATCTTGCAATGCAGGGGTTCCACAAACTCAAACGCCTGAATCCTCGTGACTCCACACAAAGTAGGCCGTAGGAGGAACCCACTATTCCGGCATTCAAGAAGGGCAGTTCGAATTTGGAAATCCTGTCATAGGTCCGGTCGCAGACGACTGTACATGAGGGTTCCTGTATTTGAGCAAACATAGTCTGGTATAGAAGATAATAACCACGACGAGGACCATATTTAAGGTGGATGGCGATGAAATAAGGACTGGAGATGATGGAGTTCCAGGATTTGCATACGCGCCTGAAGCTCAGCAATGATTTGACTGGTAACCTTGCCAGGATCTCCAGCACCAAGTCGTCTGGGATATAACTATTCAGGGTCGGTGGTGGTGGGTCCGCCATAACAATGGGGCTGGCTGCTTTACGTATAAGGAAAAGTAATGATCACCGTGATCACGCGAAGTTGGGATGTTTATAAAATTGAAGTCTCCTTCTACTTCTGGGATTTGATTTTCCTAGCTCTATAGTAATTTCAGAATTTCGTTGTCGTAATAATTCTATGCATCATGGTCTCTTTGGATTTCTAGTTGCTCTAGAATTTGGTTTTCCTAACAACTCTAGATCTATTAGGAGAAATATATATGTGAAGCCCTCGTTTCTTTTCTTTTCTTTTTTGGAGTCACATTTCTTGGAATGTTGAGTAAGAAGAGATACAATCGTGCATGTTTGGAGCACTCCAAAAAAAAAAAGTTGAGTTTATTATTAAAAAAAAAAGCTTTTATTTCCATGATTAAATTAGTAATATATATTTGTATTATATTTTTAAAGATTCATTTTTTTGTGGGACCGAATTTTATAAGATTTTAGAAAAATAGATACATTCGAGTTTTGGAACAATATAAATTTCACATGAATGATCTATATATCTCTTTATTTTAAATAATTTAATTCGATGAAATAATAAGTGAATACTTGATCTAACATGAATACATCAGCCTCCTGCACAATTCTGAGAATTCAATCCGATTTTTATTTTTGATAAATAATATTATAATCGTAGAGTACAAATACCACGTAATACTTTTTAAAAAAATGTAAAATACATCATCACATAAAAATTTTAATAATAAATTCTAATTTTTTTTTAAAAAACGATTGCATCGTTTACTCCATCCACGACTGTTCATGGGCCGTTGGACGAAACCGGTGCGTTCGGTCTCGTCATCAAATCCTTTTGTGTTTCTGTTTCCTTGCCTCTGTCTCTCTCAGACAACACGGTGGAGATGCACTTTCAGCAGCTACAACCTTTCCGAGCACAGAGCAATTTCCTATGTTCCCCACAGTTTCTCGCTCCGACCGCTCTTTCTCTTCCTAAACTCATAAACGCCCCTGCTTCTCTCTCACTATCCCCAGTCAAGACCCATAATTCTGCACCCAGAATAAGGGCGGTTTCTCTGGACGACCTTCCCCCCAATGCCCTTCGCCGGAAGATTGACCCAAAATGGAGAGGTGGATTCAGCCTAGGGGTAGACTTGGGAATGTCGCGCACCGGCGTCGCCCTCAGCAAAGGCTTTTACGTCCGTCCTCTTACAGTAATTAATCCCCCAAATCCATGCCTTTATTTTAAGTCCTTTCATTAAACACAATAATGGGATATTTCGAATCTTCCTAGGTTTTGGAATTGCGAGGACAAAAGCTTGAGCTTGAGCTTCTCGATATCGCTCTACAGGAGGTACATTTTTTTTTTTTTTTACAACTATGCATGTATGCATGGGAAGCAAAAACCATTACTTTACCCATCAAAAAAGGCAATTATCTGTGAGACAGTGCAGGAGGCTGATGAATTCATAATCGGGCTGCCCAAATCATGTTGATGGGATTGAGACGCCACAGTAGCCGGAAGACTTGCTGTTCGGGCTGCTGAGAGGCATGTGTGTGTGTGTGTCTCTATATATTTGTTTTAGCAATACTTTCTAATAAAAGGTTAACAAGCAGATCAAAAACTGCTTACTTCGGTTGCTATATATTTCTCAGTAATGAGAAAAGAAATAAATGTTGCACACTTGTTGTGATCCTATTTTTAAGATCATGCTAATAAGCTGCTGTTTTTCTAATTGGTCTGTTTTATAATTAGAAAGGCTAGTCTTATATGAACGCAATTGTGCATAAGTTGATAAAGTGATTGATATCTCCCAAATGAGAATTGCTGTTCTGAATGATTATTAAGCCTATTCGGTGGTTTGTTTATTCTAGTTTGCGACTGCTTGCTTGTCTTTCTAAAGACTATTCAGGTGGACTGCTTGCTTGTAAATCTTGTTTAGCTGGATAAACGAACTTGCATTATTCAATAATATTTCAATTTCCTAACAAAAAAAGAAAAATCATTAGTTTTTCAGTCTATTGCTTTTGCCTCCAGATTTGGCTGATCTCGGATTTAATATTCAGGGTTGGAGAGTGTACCTGCAAGATGAACAAGGGACAACTGCAGAAGCAGCAGATCGCATGATTTCCATGTAACATTTTCTCAACAGCAGGACTTTTGTTCCCCTTTCATTTCATTGGGTATTCCCTTCAGTCACTAGAATTTGGTTATTGATAATTTTGGTAATTTTCTTCTGATTTGGATATATTAGCCAGTCTTTGGCAAGCTGATATAAGTGCTAAATAGCCTAATCGTTTATCTGCTGTTTCAAGGTTGCATTGCGTTGGAATCATTGTGTTATGTTCCTCATGGCATTTGAAATGAAAAGATTTGAGGTCATAATTTGTGAAAGACTGTGGACTCGTATAAATTTTGTAACACCCGATAACTCATACATTTGATTTGAATAAATGATTTCTCTGGAACCCAGATGCCATTTGATTCTTGTTGTAACTGGCTTGGATGGAGGGGGTAATTTTCCTTGATGTTTGGAGGGACTTGTTATGCTTCATTTAATTTTAGGCACCATATTTGGGAGAAAATAGAAGTTGGATACGTTTTTGGGTACTATGGCAGTGTTACAGCTGTCGTCATATTCAATATGCCTTTTTTCTTGGTTTCTCTTTTGCACTTGATAAAAGCCACCTCATATCTCACACTGATAGAGGTTAATGTGCCTAATTTTATACATCATTGTCTAATTTTGAAGTATTAATAAAGCGCCTTTGCTAAAGGAATTTGTATATTCTGGGGTATAACTTGCTCATAAACTCTTTCAGGGGCATTAACAGGTCTACTTGGCAAGGGAAAATTGATGCCTATGCTGCAATGGTATGTTGAATAATATACATAATATATATATTTATATAAATCTTTCTCCTGTTTTTGTTCCTCCCCTTGTGATGGTTTGCGTCAACTTCAGCAGTTCTTCTGCTTCCTGGATAAGTTCTCCCGTTTCGGCCTCATAAAAAGAACTAGCTATACACCACTACTGCACAAAGCTCATTCTGTTTTTGACTATCAATGAAGCTTCTGCATTATTCTGCCCCCCCTTTCCCCAGTCCAACTTCTTCAGTTCTTCGGCCGCAGATGCTGCTGGAGAGAGATTTTTCCTTGGCTGGCCAAGGAACTGAACTTGTGCTGCCCAAGAATTTGGATTTGCAAGAAAAGCTCCATAGGGGCCCACCCAAGGACATTGATTTCTTTCCTGAAGAATTTGAAGGTTGACACTTTGTGTTTGGTGCCCACATTAAGATCCAGTTTCATCCAAGCAGAAGCAAACATTATAGAGCAGAAAGAAGTGAAAATTATGTAACCCATTTTTTTTCTTGGTAAGGAATTTGGAACGATTAGTATCAGAGTAAATATGCAGTTTTTTCAAAATTCTAATCATCACGCAATGTATAACTATATATCATTATTGCTACGATCATGGAAATCAGATGACATGTACTAGCAAAACGGGTAAAAATGGAGAAATATTAATAGCAAGGAAGAATTACTTGTTAAAAAAAATGATTTTGTATATTTTTAAAAAATATTTAAAAATTATGTTAAAAAAAAAATCAAATTGCAGTAATCGATCTAAACTATTAATACCTTTTATCGGTACCGGTAGTAGGACTCAATTACGATGTCTTGACTTTTTCACAACTGTACTTGTGGTTTACAAAGTTATGTGTGCAGTACCTGTGGTTATGACATGAGATGTTGATGTGGCATTTAATTGTCACGTAATCACCAATCAAAAGTAAAAAATTAAAAAATAAAGAATATAATGAAGAAAAAACAAAAAAACTTCGTAAAAAGATGTAATTGGTATTTTAGGTGTCTTAAGAAGTTTTTCTAACAATTTTCTTAACTATTTTTTTAATAATAGCGTTTTAGAAATTCTTAATATGTTTTCTAAAATTTAGTTTATAGATTTTTTTAACTTTAATTTTTTTATAGATTTATATATTTATTTTATTTAATTCTTTTTTATATTTTTTTACTGTTCATGCTAACTATGGTGTGTCTGAGCTGATATGGCACATTTTCTGCCAGACTGATGGAATCTTGACGGAAGTACTGATTTGAAAAACTATAGTTACGAGGTATAAGCTTTTTAAACAACTGGTACCATTTATAAAAAAAATATAAAATTACAGTACATTCATTTTCTCCAATAACAGCAAAAAATAGAATCCTGGTAATAATCTCGATTCTATAACCCTTGGAGTTGGCTCGAGTGGTCAAAACCTTGATCTTGATGGAATGCATGTCTAAGATTTGAATCCTTCAAACAATTTATGGAGACCCTTGGACTGGAGAAACTAACCCTTGAAATACCCAAATATTACTTGCTGGAAACTCCTTGTCGAAAACCTATGCACCCCCGAGACTAGTCAGGACTCTATTCTTGGACACACGTTGCCAATCAAATAAAAAATATCTCGATTCTATGAAGCCCATGTATGTGTGCCAACACCCTATAGATTTCCCAGTTTCATACAAAGGGATTTGGTACTTGAAAATAAATAAACCTACTCTCCATTTCTCATATTATGCAGAAAAGATCTAAAATCAAAAAGTTGGCAATCACATTGGCTTCCCAAAAACTGGTAGAGGTTCCAAGAATTCTAAGCAGTGATGACCACATTCCATGCTGCATTCCAGTCTGTATTGATTTGAATCTGCTGCATTCATCATCATCAACAACATTCCATGCTCTGGATTGATTTAGAAAGCCTAGGTAAATCAAGATCTCAAAATTGTCAAATACTACTGTTCCATCCACTTGTTCTTCAGACTTCATGCATATAAACAGTCGAGCCCTCTCTCTGGTCCACGACATACTCAACATTGTCCTCTTTATCAACAGCACCTTAACTGTAGACTCGAGCAAAGAGCAAAACAAGGATGGACAAAAGTTATAATTACTGTATAGTCCAGGGTACCTTGATTAACATTAGTAGAAATTGAAACAGCTTATAGTTTGCTCTCTTGGCAGAACCTTCATCTGTAGGAGCCGTGGTGGTAGCAGTGATGATTAGTCCAGAACAGCACTATGAACTTGGAAGGTGGAGTGAAAGTGACAGCTGTTCTTTGATGCCAGAGTCCTGAAAAAAGAACCAGTTTAGTAACTATCAGCAAAGAAACAAGACATTCACTTCTCACAACACCAGTGCAATCATGTATAAGCAATGGGTGGGGCTAAGGTGTCATCAACATCGGCAGCTTTTAACATGCACCTATTTAGATAAGTTGCTTCGAATCAGTGCTCTGATACTTACTGGTATGTAGAGCATTGGTAAACTTGAAGGCTTATACAGGCAGTAGACGATAAAGTTACCAACTAACATTCCAACATCACTAAGTGACCTTGTTGATAACTAAAGCATAAAACAATTTCTTGAGTAGTCGTACAAAAGCTTACGACAGTCTAGGAATGTGATTAGCAAGACAAACTACATCCTAACATGTAAAACAAACATAAACTTTTGCCTATTGTCAGGACACATTTAATATTCAGATTTTATTTTAGCAAAATAAATCAGCATTTACAGACACTCAAGGAAGAAAAAAACTGTGAACAGTCGAGTTTGTTGTAACTAAAACTTTTATTATTATTATTATTATTATTATTATTATTATTATTATTGGCACCGGGTGTCCTAGAACAAGTCCTGACTAATCCTAGAGGTGCATAGGCACTCAGCAAGGAGTTTCCCACAAGTATACCTCAGGTAATATAAGGGAAAATTCCCCCAGTCTAATGCCCCTAAAAATTGTTTGCACCCAAGAGCTTTCAAACATTTGAGGTGGAGGGAGCACACCACCAAGACCAAGGCTCTTACCACTTGAGCCAACCCCTTGAGTTTGCTGTAGCTAAAACTTTTTAACAATTTTTTTATTATTATTTGTAGTAAGAATTTTCAAATAAAAATAACAGGTTAAACCGAAGGTACACGTGCTATATACTAGGTGACACCTAAAGACTACATGTAGACATGTAGTACCTTTTGAGGAATATGATGGCAGCTCCAAGCAATAAGTTCAACCTTGCTAAACATGGAAGCAGTCCTGCCAGCTATCTCCAAGTTTCAACTGAAAAATAAATGCAAAGAAATGTGAAGAAAAAGATAGGACCAGCATCATATATGTAAAGCGCAGGCCCTCTTTCATTCTGTGCTCTTGAAGCAATGTTCCAATCACAAAACAAGATGTTCCTAAGCACTAAAATTTTTTGACAAAGTAATTGAAGATTTTATGAATCGTATTGATACCTCTGGCTTTGGTAGAGAATCCCATATTTGTTAATTCCTGAATTTTTTATTCTGTATGGAGATCATCAAATAAGCAAGAATACTATTTTTGCAAAAAATAAAAACCATGTGTATTTCAATTAAAATGGCATTAGCTCTTTTTCTCATTCTTGGTCGATTGGAATGGAATAATAAATCTATTTCTTCATCTCTTTGCCAATAAATCAGAGTTTTCATAGAGAATCACAGATTATGAGATTACAATCGGGCCAAGAACTAGATTCAATAACCAAAATCAAATTCCCTGTGACTAAGAGGCCACTGTCAACAATGCTGAAGCCTCTGCATTTCATTGCTAGCTTCATATTTTCCTAAAATGTAACTAGGCATTCACTTTTGTCTACTTCCAGTATACCTGGGCTACACCTATTTACTTGATTCAATAAAATTTCGTTCTTACGAAAAAAAAATCCACAGTTTTCTGTCTAGGGGTTGGATGGAAAAACCAATCAGATGTAATTTGGTGCAGTAGGCCTTTTTTGTAAAATCAATGGGAAGGGGGTGTAAAGCCACCCCATCCTGACGGAATTTATTTTTTTAAGCTAATAATCCAGTGTACAAAGCCGGAACAGCAAAGGATGCTTTACAACTAAGAACAGAATGCAGTTAAGCAATGTAGATCGTACAGTATCTCAGCAAAAACAAAGGCTAACAAAACCTGTTGTAGCGTACTGTTACAGGAAATCATGGACTTCCCCAATGAAACTCTTCAGTGTCTCAAGAACAAAAATATCCGAAAATACCAAGGAGAAAACGAAATCAATGCTAACCACAAGGAACATCAAAGCACCTTTGTTCTCCATCTTTCCTTGACTAAAAGGGAAACAGAAAAGCGCTCTTTCATGTGACATTCCTGTGACAACACTCTGACAGCATAAGACAATACTTAACAAACAATCCTCTTGGTTCCCGGAAAAAGTAAATAAATTCAATGAAGATATCATCAAGTCGCCATCTATGTCCCAATAATAAACAGTGGTAGTCATCACTTTTTCATGTTTTCTACCACATATACACCCCGTGGAGCAAAACCATAGGATTTCAACATATCATTTTCAACCATGGTATGAAATAAGTATCAACCATTCAACTTTTGTTAGATCAGACGTGGATAAGGAACACCCTCCTAATTGAAGCATTATACAATTCATAATCAGTGAATACAAACAACAAAAATCCAATCCAAAGCATGAAGCTCGTCTGCCAGATCTTCTGTAGTTATTAAAACTTCATATTCCATTTCGACTGCTTTAATATTATTCTGATGTTTTTACTTTCTTCTACATAAATGATGAGGCCAAAAGTTAAAAGAAATGAAAAAAAAAAACTCAAAACTCCAAAATTAATACATCGCTATCTAATGACTTGAACAATACCTTCCAATCATGACTCTCCAGCTAGTGAGAATCCCTATACAAGATCAACACTAGGGATGATTTTTGGAAGCAATCTACATGGCGGCATCGAACATGCATCACCATAATCAGGAATGCATGTAAGCTCATTCTCCAAGACGGAATAGGCTTCTGAAAATGCCTACAGGTCAATTTAGAGTTGTCACTTTCTTTGATCATCATTCCAAGCGCACACTATTTCTATCATGGGTATGATTTCGACAAGGAAAGCTGATGTACCTTAATACACTGATGTATCCTAAAGCAATTTCTCCCCACATTATTTGTTGGAAATAGAGGATCATCGATGTGTATTGGATCAATGCTACAAGATTAAACAGATTGTCAAAATAGTACATAAAGGATACATTTCTGGGGAATCCATGTCACTCATAAATTCCAACATAGAAAGCAGCGAGTGCTGCTATTACCTGCAACCTCTTTCCCTTTTCATATAAACTCCACTCCCCTGTACCGAAATACGCATTTGGCGAGGATCAAACACATTGCTGGAAAATCAGAGATTAGATTATAAACTGCAATTAATCTATTAATACAATGTGTTGTAATATTAAATAATTCTATAATCAAATTGCATAGTCAATTGCACAAATCACTTTTAATAATCAATAGACAAATTTTTTCATTAGCATTTGACTTACCCAAAGAAATTTAGAAAATCCATCAGAAGACTTCCAAATTTCTGCAAGAACATTGATAAACAACTATAAGCACGTATTGAAAACTACAGAAAGGAGAAAATAGTAAAATTATGGATCTGAACATTGTGTATGACCAAGGCACAAGAAATTTGAATATTCAAATTATAGAACTCAAAGCCTTGCAGTGGTTTTCTGATTGGCTGTTGCAAATAGGGATGGAACACATTTTGGATTTATTTATTAATTTAAGCTTTAACTGAGGCTTACCCATCAGTGTTACCATCCCACTCTTATGAGGGGTGGGGGTGCAATTTAGCACAGAGGTCATTGGCAACGAGTAAATTAACACTGTTACATTTCAGGGAAGGAATGAGATTCCAATGGATTAGGTGCTTGCTGTCTGGTTGGCTTTTAATCCAAAGAAAATACCAATGGCAACCAAGATAAATATTCCTCAATAGTAAGTTTGCTCAAGCGTGTTTGATAAAACATGATTTCAAAAGATTAAGGCATAGCATGTCTCTATAGGGTGGTCAATATTTCCTCACCCAGTTGGTTTCCAAACTCTATCATTACACAAGCCTTCCCTCGGTAAACAGCAGAGATATTTTTGATAGGTAGTAAACATCAGAAATATTACTGGTATTCATGAGAAAAGTAACTCGAGGAAAATACCAGCAAAGGCAAAAATGCCAGCACATCCTATGCCTCTAAAGGATAATGCCTTTCAGCACAAACTATTGTATACAAGCACCTACAATACACCCTCAATAACATATAACAAAATATTGTACAAATAAGATTTTCAAGGAGGATGAAGTATCTACTAAATAATATCTCATTGACTTACCACAGACAACTTTAATATGTTTAGTGTCAAGCTAATTAAACAAAATTGTAGAAGAATTTTTATGATAACTGATAAAAATAGTAAATCAAAAGGAGTTAAAAGAGCCAAAGATATAGAAGGCATGCAACATATCATCAATGGAAAACAAACAGAGGTGAAATATTGGAATTTACATGGTTAATAGGCCGGCCAAGATGATGCTCATGCTGAAGAAAACGTATAATCAGTAACACCTGCGAAGAACAACACAATGAAATGGAAACACATGCAGGATCACTATTACTTATTCCTTTTTATCCTTGACAAGAAAATGTCAAAACTAAAAGACCAACCAATAGAGGACTACGCATCTTGCTTCATAGATTTTTTTTCCATGATGTGGAACCTCGCCAAGGCACACATTCATGATTCCACCCACCGGAACCATATATAAAGTAATTCACGTGAATTCTCAGGGAAAAATCAAACTCAAGATGTATGAATCAACAGCTCACCCCAAGCTGACCACCCTATGACCACTAGGCTGCACCCTAACAAGGATCTCACTTTGTAGAATTTAAAATGTCTTGTTGAGGTTCTTTGGTCATGGAACAAGCTACTTCAAAGAATATGAGAAATGCAACAATGCTCACCAAACAGTAGGAACTTAAACCACCAGAATATGACGAGTCCAGGCTACGATCTGCCAAGAACTGTTTCAGTACCAGAGCAAGGGGTGTAGCAGCTGGAAACTGATCAGTCAGCTCTTTAACCTGTAACAGAAATGAATAATATGTTGAAATACAATATGGCATAAAAAAAACCCTTCAGAAACACTATCATGGGAAATGTATCAAAAATCAATGCAGAAAACACAAAAAGATGAAGGCCACCAAACATAAAGAGTTGATGAAACAGGAAGATCATGGTGCCATGCTGATTTGTACTCAATTCCATCTGGCTGGTGCTTTACAGTAAACATTTGTCATTCAATGTGACGTTTTGGCAATATCACCATTTTTTTGGTTGCTTGGGGGTACCTTGGAGGAGGGGTCAAGAATTTTCATTTTCATACTAATCTTCATATAAAATTTCCAAACCAGCCCAGCCAATCATAATTAAGCGATCTCAATAAGCTTAGCACAAGGAACTTTTTTTAATTTTAAAAGTAGCCTATCTTCACAAGAACATGCACGACACATAGTATACAATACTTTCCGAACCTCAAGTACTATTAGGATCTACAACTAAAATTTGTTTCTTATATAAGCGTGCATATCCTGCTCTGGCAAAGGTATTTCCACAAAGAATAATTTGATTTGTCATTATGAAACTCAAGCAAACAATCAATTGACATGACTACAGCATCACCGTAAGACTGCATCTATCTCCAGTAGTATGATATTAAAAACAGAAGCTACACATCTTCACATTATTCCAAAGATGGTACGGTGAAATAACGAACGTCAACCATGATTTTAGAATATTGATTCCTATAGTTAAGACAGGTACCTGTTCACATCCAAAGCCTTCAATTGAAAACATCAACCAAATTGATCGGTAGTTCATAAAAACAATATCTTCTATCTAATCTAACTATATTCATAGAGTTTATCAAACCTATGTAAATAACTTCAACCAACCTCACATCAAAATTCCCATTATGGTAGAATATGTACATAGTCCAATAACTATCCATAGTCCAAAAAGATTACCAGTTCTGTAGTTTGGAGTCCTGTATGTGATGGTGACTTAAAACTGATGTCAAGACGAACTGATTTTGAATCATTATTGGTAACATGATCTGTCTGTATGCATCTAGTACTAGAAGGAGCAGAATCTTCAAAAACAACCGCATCAGAATGAGCATCATTGCCTTGTTCTCCAGTTACGTGAGTTGTCTCCTTAGGTGATTGTGCATTAGAGGTAGAAGAGGTAACAAGATCATGAGGAACTTCCACCGCAAGCATAATGATAGGTATCTAATAGCAAAGGGGCCAGTATGATAAGATCAATGAAGATAAAAAGTGGCTAACATTGGAGAAAATAAAAAATGGCATAGTTCAAAAGAAAGGCATTACAGCTGTATTTTCCACAGCCTTAAGAGAGTCATTTTTTACCCACTCCTGGTTTGCAAGATACCTGGCTGCATGCTGAAAGGCCAATACAACAAAATCTCAATCTTCCAACAGGTAATAGCAGGCTAGCAGCAATTCAATAGACACCACAAAAGCAATTTCACAGATCTTGAAGAGAATGGGAGAAAATTAAAAGCTCAATTGCCAACATAACAGCTCGAGAACAAAATTTATTTTTTTTATAGGTGCAGCTCGAGAACAAAATAAAAATGCAACACTAGTTCCATCTAAAGTAAGAACATTCTTTTTACTTGATGGCAATGTGTTTGAACATCATGAAGAAAAGAACACTAATTCCATCTAATTCGTAACCTATAGTGAAATTTGCCACCTTTAATTTAACATATCTTCTCATCTAATAATCAGTCAATGAGTATTTATTCATTGCAAATTTGACTCTAATATGAAAGTCCATGAATCCATATACAATATTCTTCCATTGGCAACAACAGAAGTAGTTTAAAACAAAATGTCTGCAGGAGTTAGCATCCCAGGGAAAAAAGTTCACATTGTTAATAAAAAGTGGGGGTTACTTGCTCTGCTGTCACTTCAAGCTCACGTACTCATAATGGAAGTTCAGTGCTTGTTATCAGTGAGAAATTACAAGAATCTTGATTAAAAGGATGTTTGTCAATGCAAATTTCATGTTGCCATTAAATTTTCTTGAAACTGACTATTGTTGTCCATTCTTGTCCTCTGATATAAAAAAATTTTTTAAAAAAAAAAGTAGTGGCAAGGTAGTTGAGGCAAAACTACTGAAAAACTAATATTTAAAAATAAAAAAAAAAAAAAGTGCTAACATACCTGAAGGCAAGTTTCTTTAATGCCATTACGTCCCTCCAATATCCCGGCTTCTTTAATAGGTTCCTAAAGCATTATTCTTTTAGATAAGGTTTTTACGATGAAAGTAATAGCACGCAAAAAAGTAATAATTAAATCAAGACAACTCTTACCAGGTTTCTCACTGGAGGGAGAGAAACCACGAGGTCCACATCACTCGTTGGCAGGGACAAACCAGTTGCATTTGAACCAAATACATCTGTTCGGGACCTTGGCCATAGGACTTGGAGAGATCGTGTAACCCGCTTGATGGCCCAATTGATGTAGGGCTTCCTGGCCATATTTGCAGCGGCAACCTTGCATTCCACCATATTATTCAAACAATCAATAACTGCTTGTCACATATATGACTAGGACTTATAACAACAAAGTAACAATTTTTCAATGGAAAATTGAAAAGAAATTACTATCTTGATGACGATGACAAAAATTAGAACAATGATTTGTAGTAACAAGGAAAAAAAAAAAACAAGATACCTGCTTGCAGAATGAGTCAATCTCATCATGAAGGAGGCTGTGCATCAAAGAAAGAGAGGCCTTCTGTGTAGGACAGCTCTGTAACTCTGGTGGTTGCAAGGGAAATGCAATATCTGGCTGCATAAAGATTTTTTTTTTTTTACAAGTAAAGGATGGTATTAATAAGAATAGGCATAGCCCAAGTACACAAGATTGTATACACGAGGTAACACCTATCTAGGAAGAAGAAAAGGAAAAACGAAACAAGTTAAATGCATAAAGATATTTCCATCTAATAAATGCATTGCATTGAAGAAAAGCAGAGTAACTTTAGAATGAGATGACATTTTTATGAGTAAACTTTAGAATGAGATAACATAAATGCTATACTTACATGTTCCTGATCACGAGCCAGCTGTGACATTGCAATCAGCCGATCTTGCAGCAAAGTTGCAGGTAGAGGCTGAATCATTGGATGAGCTGCAAGATTGTTATTTCTCCAAGTAGGCCAAACAACTTCAGCGCCATCCATGCGCAAACAAGCATCATCAAGGTTATTTCCATCATGGTACCAGCCTCTAACACCCCAATGCCTTGGGCTAGAACTACCAGATCTAACAGTTGGGAAACCCCTTTGTTTTCTGGAGTCACTCACAGGAGAGGGTGGTGGTGGACGTGGAGCCCTTGGAACACAAAGCACTACAGGTGATGGCGGTCGCTTTATCCGAGGTTGCTCCCGCCTCGCAGGAGGAACACATGGGCTTTTGTGATCAGGATTACGCTTAAACTCAGACCTTGATCTTTCTCTAGACATATGTGGAATGATAATTGGCCGCAGAATGGGGTAAGGAAGTGAATCTCCTGTCTTCCCTTCAATCTCACTGGGTAAATTGGACAAAGAGCCAGTAGGTTCCTCCTCTGCTGTCGTGTCTGCCAATGCTGAAGAGGGATGCAACATCTTGCCAGGTACTTCACTTCCCGGCATTACATAACCAAGAGCACCAGGACCCAAAGGATCAAAAGGAGAACCAAATGAAGCTGCAGTTGGTGAAGTCAAGCCGTTCGTACTATATGAAGAAGAATATGCAACCATGTCATCAACAGCCCTAATCATATCAGCCTCACGCCAAGCCCATGAGCTATCATCAGAACTTAGTGAAGGAGGTCGAGAGAAACCTGTCCCTGGAAGATCAGAAGGATTCCAGTACATCACACCTCCGCCAAAGTATTGATTATAATCCATCCCAGAAACAGCATGCACCTCAACATCCTCCTCTGATATGCAGTGGCTATCACATTCGTCTGCTAGTTCCTGTGTATTCGTTACCAAGTCTGTGACATCCCCAGAATACTTCCTTTCATCATCTATGGACATTGCATTAAGCCGCAGGTTGTGAGGGGTGAAACCTTGTGGATATGTAGACTGCAGCCTTGGGATAAATCCAGACTCATAATTACAAGTTACTGATGGAGCCAGTCCACAAGCACTTCGAATCACTGGCGGCCAATCTAAACTCATTGGTAATGGTCGAGACAGAACTGGGTTACACCCACCTTCAATTGGAGAGTTTCTCGCATGATGCATTGTGGGTATGAATGATTGTTGGAAGTGATTATGCCAGTTCCGACCAACATCCAGATGCAATCGATCGGTGGCAGCTGGGAGATGTGAGTTGAAAGAGGGAAAATAAAAGGGAGCTACAATGGGCCACTCATTTGAAGGGCGCTCTGAAGAATTTGACGGTCCAGTATCATATGTATTTACACTCCCTGAATCTCTAACCCGAAAAGACTCCTCTTTCACATCAAAAGGTCGGATTGGTTTGTCAGGAAAAGCTAGTTTCACATTAGTTTCACCTATATTTGCACAATTCTGAGAATCGATATCTCCATTGCTGAGAACAGTATCAACCTCCAATGCAGGCATAGTAGGAGGCTTTGTATTACAAATTAGGGTTTCCATTCTGGAAGATATACTTTGATTTGCAAGCCTATTGTTAGGTATGTTATAACACTCTGGATCAATACAACATAAACTATCACTAGAACCATTAATATAACCTCCTCGAATGCTTTGCATGGGATTATCCGCCCCACCATGCCCATTAGCAGAACTGCTAGGAAGACTTGAATTTGATGGAAGGATATTAGTACCAGTTGTATTATCAGCTGTTGCATTCTGACTGGTTGAAATATCACATGCTCCTTGAATGCTTTCCATGGCATCATCCTCCTTAGTAGGCCCATTAGCAAAACCACAACGGAGACTTGAATCAGATGCAAGGGTATTATTGCCAATTGGATTATCAACTATTTCATTCTGGGCGGTTGAATTATCTGATGCTCGACCAGACTTTGCTGCCTCACCCTGAGAAACAACAGAGTGAGAGGAATCTTCCTGGACTGATCTCTCCAAATTTCTCACTTGCACAAGATTGTTAAACCCACGTTTTTTATTTTTGTTTTTTTCTTTCTTACTCTTCCTCGAAGAAGTTTGAGCTTTTTCAACCACCATTCCTCGGGCATGTTCCTGATGACAGGCCAGCAATTATGAACCATCCAAACCATTAGTGTAATACTCGTAAACCACTTATAAAATGTAAGATCCAAATAAGGAAAAAATGCTACCACCAGAACAGTTGACATCTCTCTGCAACTCTCTTTCCCCTGAGGAATATAAGGTATCTTTTTGGGCTCCATCAAATCTACCTTCTGTTCATGTGCAATTGCACAATCAACATCCTGGAATATTTTTCCAAGCAATTATAATTAAATAGTATTAATGTCTGCCTTTCTATAAAAGGACTTGCCAAATTTCTACATTGAGAGGATCGTCACATGGAAAATCATCTAGACATGACCTGGGAATAGGACTTACCTTTTTCATATTGCGGGTCCTCGCCTTCTTCCTACGGCTAACAGCACCAAGCTTTTCATTGGATTTATTAGGTGATGACTTCTTGATTTCCTCCCCAAGAAGTTCAAGTTTTGTGCAATCAAGTGAAACCACCATAAGAAGTCCTCGCAGTTTTCTAAATATACAATCAGAAATGGTACAAACAGATCCCAATGTACTAAAAAACACTTTCCCTTTATCATACACACTACTATGACATGAGAATATAATCATAACAATATCCTGAAGCACAAGTATGCTATTAAATGCATTGGCTAAGGAAGTATGTTTGCCTAAAAGAGTAGCAGGGGTAATGATCGAGCCAAGTTCTGCCTCTGCAGTGAAGCTTGGGATAGTCTTTTGCATTGTGACAGCATTATTGTATCTCTCTGGATGTTCCACTCCTGCACTTAAAAGCCACATCTCATCCTCCAAACCACTAGTTGCACCCACCTTCAGAATCTCATGAGTCTGAAAACTTAGAAGTGACCAAAAGTGAGGCTAAAGTG
>QEOT01000991.1:49947-99879 GCA_003123785.1 Pterocarya stenoptera | reverse complement strand
TCGATTTTATCCCTCCTTTTGTTCGCTCGTGTGCTTGTTCTGTTAAGGTTTTATTATTTTTCTCGGATTTGGGGATAAATCTAGCTTAGGGTTTACAGTGTGGATTCCTATTATTCAGGCCAGCTTTATGGTTTTACAATTGAGTAGTGAAATCGGGGTTAAAATTTGGTCTGGAGGCAGAGAGGTTCGATGAAGCAGCGATGAGGTGTGGGTAGAGAAATGGAGATTAGATTAGAAAGTATACAGTTGCGCTATGATAAGCTACAGGTGTGCCGAAGAAGACGTAACCCTCGAATTAGAAGATGGTGGTAGAACCTTGGTCGGTGGCCGATGGTGGTGCTCAAGTCTTGGTTGGTGGGCAGCGGGCTTGGTGGCGCATCAAGGAGGCGGGCTGGAAGTGCATGAAGACGAAAAGAAATGTGAAAGTTGAAACTGATTCTGTAGAATTGCTTGTGATTCTGTGTGGTGAGATCTAAAAGGTTTAATGTGTTTTTATCTACGTGTCACCATGTGATTGGAGGGCTACTATTCTCAGCTTAACAATTGGACCGCTCCGCAGTGTTTCTCATATAAAAAATGTTTATTTTCTGATCATATGCCCTACAATATTGGTCATACTGGTCCACACATTTCTCACAACAAAACAAGTGGTTCAGAATATTTATTGCACGGGATTAACGTCACGAGACTCGTGTGGATTTCCATTTAAGACCCAAATTTATGAATAATTCACTCAAGTAATTAATTAAACATGTATCATGTGATAAAAAAAAATAGAAATTATCTGCACAAGCTATTTCAAATAGATAAGTCACGTGCAAGTCTTTATAAAAAGCAAATTTCGCTTTAAAAAAATATAAAAAATATTATTATTTTTTTAATAAAACTCGCATTTTTATAAAGAATTTACTCGAAATTTATCTTTTTAAAATTTATAGCTAGCATTACTTAAAAAAAAAAAATAGCCGTAAAAAGTTGTTGCAACAGCTAGCCTAGCTAGCAAACAAAAGAATATTCCTAATTTGAAATTTTGAATCCTTGACCACGTTCCCATATTAATTTGAGTGTAATAAATGAGCATTTACTGTTCAAAACAACAGATAAAACACTCTTCAGATATGTAAAGACAACATGCATGTCTTTACTTTCGTATTGTGTTTTTGTTGTTTGTTTTTATGTTTTTTAGGTCAAATAAGAGAGGATTGCCATTCGAGTCTTTCCAGTCGTCGAACTTCTACACGCGCCTCACCAGCATGATGCCCAGCCACCGATCTTCAAGTCTACAAAATTCGATGTCCATCAGAGTGGTGCGTAGCCTGTACGGGTAGGATGAAGCTCCAGATCTAGCCAGTGCGTGGCCATCACGCGCCACCGAGGAGCCCTTTGCCGATGCCACGCTTGGCTTCTGTGGAACCTTTGACTCCGGAACTTCCAAGTTTGACCGAAGGTTTTCCTCTCAGTGTGAACAGTGTCCTGCACGTGACACTGCCGACTGCCTATGCACTGTTCATCCGCTTTTGATCTTGGCTTGTATCATTTTAGTGTTGTTTCCTTCTCAGTATTTGGCTTTTATTTTGTTTCTCTGATTTGTTATTGTTTTGTTGACCCGAGTGTGGTGTTGAGCCTTTGGTTTGGATGTAATTTGGGGCAAGAGCTGTTCGAGAGTAGTGAGCGATGCTACGTCTGGTGATCGTACGACCGAGCTGTTGTGGTCCATGCGTTAGCTGGGTACTCGCTCAGCTAGGGCTCGAGATGCCGATGCTTGCGGTGGGCGTGCCGTCTGGGGTCTCACCAGTGCTTGTGGTCCTGTTGTTGTGAATGTGCTTAGTTGTAATTTTTTTAGTTTATTTTAGTTATTAATTTAATAGAAATAGGCTATTGGATTAGATGTCCATAGTTGAGTCCCATACTCATCCTCCTTGAGAGGATAGAGAGGGCCTGCAAGTTCTGTTTTACATAATGCTTTCTCTATTTTGAGAAAGTTTGTTTAGAAGTTAAGACAATGTCCGTCACAGAGCAATTTGTATGTAGGGGAACCCAAAGCTGATGCGTAGTTTGGTTTATAGTTTGAATTTTTCATGTACTGATAAGTCAACAGTTGTAACTTCGGATCATTAATAAAATGTGACTATTTCCATTAAAAAAAAAAAAAAAAAACTAGAATGTGGATGAGGAATCAATCCGACAGACAACAAAACAAATCTAATAAACATGAGTTAATATTCTAGTATTCTCAAACTGATGCATGTAAAACATATTATCTACATCACTTAAACGTAGGTAAGATTTGATTTGTAAAATTTAAATTTTAAAATTTCTTTTTTAAATCAAATTATGACATGTGAGTATTTTAGTGGATATGTTCTACACACCAGTTTAAAAATATAATAACTCAATATAAAACAAAGTTGATGGTAAAAAAAAAAATTAATTTGCAATATTCTTTTAATACACCCAACACACCATAATGCATTGAAGTGAGTCTCACAATAATGAGAAAGTATTGATTTTTTTAATAATTATAATGGGTCTTATAGTAAGTAGTGTGTTGACACAAGAAGCTTATAAGTTACAAATCATGGGGTTATAAACAAGCAAGACTATTCAATAAGTTGCTCAAGATCCACTCGGTCAAACTTGAATTTGCTCGATTCATTTATTAAACTAGACGTTTATGAATACAAAATTATGACTGATTATTAAACGATATAACTCGTATAAAGTTCAGCTCGATTCGTAGATATTAACACGAGTGTTAATTAGAAGATAAATACTTTAACCAGAAAGAGATAATACAAAAGTAAACACACAAAGTAACGTGGCTTGATGTGTGATCGGTATAAAACTACAAGTGTACAGCATTGTAGTTTTATAATAAAGTGATGAAAAGAGTATCGTCATCAGGGATTGGTAACTTACTTTTGACAAATACCGAAATTATATTAATCTCGACTTTATTTAGAAAAGTCATTCAGATTTATGTAATTGCAATTTGAAATAAAATTAATTCAAAAAAAATATTCAATAAAAAGAAAACTGTTTATTCGAAGACCAAACAAATGGGAAAGAAAACTTCTAGGAAATCAATTTCACCTACTCCCTTCCTATGCTTTATTCATCTAATTAATTGAATTTAATTCTCTCTGTTTGTTAGCAAATCTCCAAACTCATCCAAAAGCCTCTTTCGACAGCAAATCATAAGATCAAAATCATCTAATTAATGGTCAATTAATTAGAAGCAATAAACTCAGAATAAATCAGACAAACAAGAAAGAGAATTACTTCAAATTAGCATAGAAAAGTAAGCATAGCTCGAAACTAGATTACATCATTCTATTAGATAAAGAAAATTTAGTTCATGCTAAAAATTAAATTCAACGTAAACGAATTCATCCTAATTTTTCTGAGAAGAATGAGAGGAAACGAACACTGAAAAAAAAATACTCGTCTCCGTCCCAGCTAGCCTCTCAGTTGCAGCAGCGTCTTCAAAATGAAAGGCCAAACAAATTCATTCCTCTCTGTCCGTGCTGTGTTACGTAGCTCCCCTTTCTTCGAAAGACTTAAAAAAATTTAAATTTTGAATCTTCTCCGTGCGTGTACGATCCAGCTTCGTCCGCGTGCAAAAACTGCGTGCATGCGTGAAAATTGCTCAAACGGATAGCTTGAAATCTGCTGCGTCTTCCGTAAAATCAAAATGAAAGGCTAAGCTACTCCATTTTCATGCCAAGTCAAACGAGAAAACAAAAAAAAAAAAAGCCCAACGTTGAACTCCTTCGTGCTGCTCTTGCGTCCAAGAGTCGAGACTAATAAAACTTTCTTCTACGTGTCCCCTCCAATTTACGTCAATAGAAACCCATTAATCAAACTTCACTACGTGTCCGTTCATCCAAGGCCCAATCTCTCTAGCTGCTTCAAGTCTCTTTTATTCGAATTAATTTTTATTTAAATTTGAGAGTCAGGTCTCGTTGTTTCAGAATGGACATGTCCTTTTTACTTAGGAACCAAAAAAGTTGTAACATGTGAACTTATTGAAGGAAAGATAGTCCCATCCCATGTTCTTGATTTCAGGATGTTAAGGATCAATAATTTGAAGTTTTGATGAAAACTTCTTTCATTTGCAGTTAGATTGGCAAAGTTGGCAGTTGATAAAGTTTTAGCAGCACCATGTGAAACATCTGTTCTGTACCCAACGAGTGGGGGTAATTTGCATTGTTTTACCGCACTCACCCCTTGTGCTGTGCTTGACATCCTCTCACCTCCCTACAGAGAGGCAGCAGGCAGAAAATGTACTTACTACCATGACTACCCATACTCAACCTTCTGTAAGTAACTTGAAGTAACTATCTTACATTTGTTCTTTTGCTCCTTTTGCCCTTCTACAATATGCACATATAACTCAGTAATTCATACTTTTTTTTCCTTCTTATTTTATTACATGAAAATGGCACAACTAACTTGAGTGAGCTGTTAAACATATTACTACAGCAGCAAGAAATGGAGCTGGTATAATTAATGGAAAAGAAGAGGACTATGCATGGCTTGCAGAGATAGAAACACCAGATGATCTCTATATGCGCCAGGGAAAATATGCTGGCCCAACTATTCAGGCATAGCCCTTACCACATCCATTTGGTAGGTAGCCCAAGTTTCTCATTGCTTTCAGTTCGAGTTTTGGACTGCAGCAAATGTTATTGCCATGGTTACTGCCATAGTCTTACAAAAGAGGCACTAAAATGCTGATGAAGCGTGCTTTATAGATGATTACTGTAAACAGGTAAAAAATTCACATGGTTAATATTGGATGATCAAATCATAGGTATCTGATGGATTGTTCTGTAGGGAAGCGGCCAACTGACGGATGATCAAGTCAGTTTTAACTAAATGATAGTCAAGTTTCTTTACCATTCTTGGGTTTTTTGGTAACAAGGTGTAACACCCCCTTCCCGTAGGCTAGGTGTGTCACGTGTTTTTCATAAGAGCAAAACCCGCCAAGAGATCTCATATTAAATAAAAACAATTTAGGATTTATTTCATAAAACTTTGTCTAAAAACATTGCCTTAAAAAACTTAAATGAATAAACTGAATAAAAGCCATGTCATGAAAGCACTAAAATAAATTTATTTCTAGAAGGTCTGAACTAAAATAACATGCTCCTTCTACTCCTGGCCTGCCTGCTCGTAATCATCATCTTCACCTGGGTGGTTAAAAACATGAAAATAAACTAAAATGAGTCGATGACTCAGTAAGAAATCCATCACAACGTAAACGTAATAAACATAAGATTTTCATAAGAACTTTCATGTTAAGAACTTAAAATTCATGACTGTTCATACTTATGTTTATGCTATGCATGACTGATTCATCTGAATTAACTGACTGATCTGACTTAACTGACTGTTCTGATTTAACTGACTGGACTGACTGGCCAACACACTTAACCCTGTGTGCGAGGTTGTGCACCGGCCCCACGTCCCGTGGCCACGAGGGGAGCCGCTGATAGTATTCTAGCATACTATGGTGAACCACGACTGAGTTCGTGGCTTGCACACCACCCTGAACTGAACTGCATTGGTACCATGCATCTGAATGGCCATCTATTAACTGATCTGAACTTATCTTACACTTGAACTTAAGATAGCTTATGTGTCTTATACACATGAGATGCATGACATAATACATATATAATTATAATTTCTGAATCTAAACATGATGCGGAATGACATGATCGTGTACTATGCTAGATGACATGCTTGCACATGACATGAGTGATACATAAAAATTGGCTATCAATAAATTGGCTTGAATAAATACTTATATATAAGCTGATATGTGATGATCCTAATTTGTGAACAAATTACTTACCTTGCTGCGCTTCTTCTTGAATCTCAAGTCGTAACTCGTCACCTATACATAATATTAAACGTCACTAAATCTGTCTAGAATAACATGTACTAATTACCTACTTAATTAAATTCCTAATCTAGAAAATAGTCAAATAAACCTCTTGCTTAACACCATAAATCAATAAATTCTTATATCTTTAAATTACTTAAAATACTAATAACATATTATAACACTAATAGCATATTCTTACTTTCAAAATTATAACTTAGTATAATACTTTGAGATATAATCAATTCTATCAGAAATAAGTCATAAAAACTTAAATTCTTGAAATAGGTTTCCTTTCTTATAATTAACATAATTAAACAAGAAATAATAATATCAATTAAGTATTCTTAATATATTTCTTAATTTCTATTTAAATTATAACATAATAATTTTATTAAATTCTATTTAAATAGGCAAAGTAATATTAACTAAATTATTAAGCTCAATAAAATACTTTAAAATATATTTCAAATCCTTTAAACACTTTCTTATAACAAAAACTTATGATTAATATATTTATTTAATGAAATCAAACACAACTCAACTGGAAATATTAAATTCGACTTCAAATAAAATGAAGTAATAATATTCATACTTAACATATACTAATTAAGTAAAATGTAATTATTCTTTAAAACAATTCTTCAAGACATTAGGTTAAAAAAGGCATAAAAGAATTCTCATTTAACACCTTCTGAAAACATAAAAGCATCCTTAATGAGAGCAGCTGACAAACACTAGGAACTAAAAGGAACAACTAACTAAGCGAGGAGGGTCGAGCGGCAACTCACTGTGAGAGGGAGAAGTTCTGCGATGGACCTGCCGAGAATGGAAACTGCATGGTACGGCGGCTCTGGCGGCCGGAAGTGGCCGGCCACACGACTGGGTCCTCTGGGCAGTGGCGGCACGGCCCCAAAGAGAAAGAGAGAGGGAGCTCTGTTACACCGAAACAACAGAGAGAGAGGAGAGGCTGGTGGACGGCAGTGAGCTTATCGGGAAGGAGTGGGCTCGACGGGGCATTTTCGGCCGGCGGTTTCTGGCGCCGTGGGTGGTGGTCCGACGTCCTTAAGGTGGCTGGCAAACAACTTGGACTGGCTGCGTCGAGTTGCTCATCTACGGGTGCAAGAGGCCTCAACGCTGTTGAGCTGGGTTTTTGGCAGTTCGCGGCATACCAGTCGGCACGAGGTGGAAGAGATGTGGTTGGACGTTGGCTTACGTGGTGCTCTGCACGGGGTGGTTCACGGCTGGGTAGCTTGTGAAGGGGTGCTCTGTTTTTTGGTGTGAAAAACAGGGGCTGCCGTGCGTGGAGCTTGGCTTCGGGTGGCGAGGCTGGGATGCAACTGGCCAGTGTTTGGACGTACATTGTGGTGGATTCCAGTGAGGTGGCGTCGGCGTGTTCTGGGCAGCGTGGAGTTGCTGCAATGTGATTGGGTCTCTGGGCGGTGGTGCGACGCCGTGAGAGAGAGAGAGAGAGAGAGAGAGAGAGAGAGAGAGAGAATTGCCCAGTCCGAGAATAACAGAGGGAGAGGAGATCACCGTGAGGTAGTCGAGGCTGAGTGTGGGCTAGGAAGGTCTGCGGCGTGAGGTTCTCTTCATAAATGAGATCTAACCGTGTGTATAAATATATAGGCATGGAGGAAACCCTAGAGAAAACAAATGGAAGGTAGTAGGTGCGGCTGTGCATGAAGTGTAATAATAAACGTAGTGACGTGCATGAGTGATTAACGGAGAGAGACGTGCGTAAGCATGGGAGTGGAACCGTGATTAAGATTAGGAATCTTAATCTTGATAGAACTCTAATTTAATAATCCTATGAAATCTGATAATAATAATAATAATAAAACTTATCTAAACTTAGGATCGGGTTGTTACACAAGGAAAGTGTGGTTAGTGGTGTGCAGAACTTGTTTGATAAATTTACGAATACCTGCAGATCATTTGATGTTTTGATCAATTCGAGTACCCTGGTGAGTTTTGTGGGTGAATCAACAGCATCTGATTCCCAACGTGTTTTAAAGAACATTGTGATCAATCCCCCTTCTAGCCCCATGACCAAAGAGTTCCAACTTCCATGTGTACATTGAAGTGCCAAAGTTTGGAAAATGGAGAGTATCCATTTAATGCAAATTGTGAATTGTTTTGGTCATTTGTGCTTCTAGAAAGCTTATATTGACAAGCAAGATGATACAAAATAGTCCACATTTTATACTCAATGGATAAGCGCCAAAATAGCATAAGCATTACTCTTTATTCTCTCTCAATTTTGGTACAAGACAATTTCTTTAGAGTAAAGAAATTATTCCGGATTCTAATATTGAGGGATTTTATATGAATTTGGAGGCTTTTCTATAAATGTTGTGATGTTCTCTATCCTTTCACTTCCAGCTGCAGTCTGTTGTCTTTGTTAACAGAATAACTACCATCTGATGTATCTCTGATTCCCTCCCTCCCCTACTAGATCACGCAAGAAAGCTCACTTTTAGGACCACTGGTCTTGTGCTGGTCTTCATGCCCAACCCAACCCCCCTCCCTTTCTTGATTCCAACTTTTTTTTTTTTTTTTGATAGGAAAAAACTTGATTGCAACAAGGTATAAAACCTTAGGCTTTCCTGATTCCAACTTGGTTGTTGTTCATGTGTGACTTTTTTCCTTCTCTGCACTCTTCTATTAATAACTAATAAAAGTTTGATTTGCTGAGGAAGAGAAACAGAATGATTCTAGGGGTTTGGTTTGAGCATTGCATGACCATAATAATGCAGAAAGCAAACTTTCATTCCTTGCTAAGATTCTGAATC
Source organism: Pterocarya stenoptera (assembly GCA_003123785.1). Taxonomy (NCBI): domain Eukaryota; kingdom Viridiplantae; phylum Streptophyta; class Magnoliopsida; order Fagales; family Juglandaceae; genus Pterocarya; species Pterocarya stenoptera. The sequence continues at coordinate 91,191 of QEOT01000991.1, read as the reverse complement.
CAATTGTTCACAAGGGCTGAGGATATGGAAAAATCAGAAAAGATGCTGATTCAGGTCTGGAAGTAGGTGACAGATAAGAGCAGAAATTTGTTGTTCACTCAGGAGGCAAAAAAGTAATGTCAAGTCAAAATGAGACACGTGGTAGTAATTATCACCTAGTGCTTGAAAAATCAAATCTATGCTGATTGGCTCAAGCAAAAGTTACATCAAGATTTTCCTACATTTACTTGGTGTGAAGCTCAGATGATTGAACCCATTATGACAACTCAGATCCAGTACCTTTATCCAGAAGGGAAGGTTGAGAGATTACCCTTTCCAAATTTCTTTTTATTAAATGTTGAGAAATAGCTCTTTCTGGCCTTGAGGTGATAAAGCTTCACCAGCATATCATACGCTTCCAAGTTCCACAAAAGTGTCAATCAGGCATAGTAAATGATATGCATGAAAAGTTGTACACAAATAGTCAAAACTGGAAAAAGTGTCTCTGCAAGATGAAATCTATCTTCTTCATTGTAGCAAGATTCTGAAGTAGAAAAGTCCAGCTAAAGAAGATTTGCGTGCTTGCAAACACTTGTTGGAATAAATATTAGCAAACAAGACTTGATCACTCGCCACTCGCTCGAACTTGACTCGACTATATCTGTAAATGCAGAAGTTCTTTGAGCAGGAGAACATGAGATCAAGATTACTCTGATGGCCCCTTGCCTGCCAGAAATCTGATTCCTACACTTGTTTAATTATTTGTTCTAAGGTGAATGAAAACATTACTTGCCAAGAAAAGAAAAAGGCAATAACATGGGGATAAAACCAAAACATTAGTAAAGCTAAGATACATATGACTCAAGGCTATAGCAAAGATGTTTTCCTCAAACTGGAAGTGTATGCTCAATTCTATACCAGTTTTCACCTTGACGTTCTTGAACCTTCATTTCAATATCACAAGGCATATATCCCAATCTTAAACTGCAAAGACTACTTACTGGCCATAGTCCTCTTGGAACAATCTTCAACCGCTGGCATTCAACAATCTCTAATTCTCTCAGATTGCACATTGCCTTTTCTGCTATTCGCCACATCTCTACTGAGTAAAGAAAAGAAAGTTTCAAGATCTGCAGTTGTGGAAAACCCCCGCTACTGCAAATCATTTCTTTTCCAACATATGATGACTGCTTCAATTTCAGAACTCTCAGGTTTGGCAGCTTCTCCAGCTTTTCCATGGGGTCTTCAGTCAAAAAGGAGTTTTGTAAGGACAGCTCGGTGAGGTTTGGTGGAAACGTTTTTGTCTTATTCATAAGTCCTACTAAGTGCAGCTTGTGGAGATGAGTGTGAGATGAAAAGTCCAACTTTGGGATGACTGCACTAGCAGGAGAAAATCCTCTTGCGTGCAACTTCAAACAATGGAGACCCTTCAGGTTCAAAATCCACATGGCTAAAGCTTTTTCTTGCAACTCTAGTTCTCCGCACAATCCTAGTTCTCTTAGGTTGGTTAGCTTGTTTAAAACATTCTCTACACTTTCAGTCCCATTAATGCTCAACCCATGTAAGGTTTGGAGATTTGCAAGAAATGTTCTAGAGGGTGGTGGGCTTGGCACAATCTCCCTAAGTTCATTGAAAAATAGGTGTCTTAGTTGCTGCAGTTTGATAACCACAGCAGGAATAGGACTGACTAAAGTTGATCTCAGATCTAAAGTCTGCAATTTCACAAGATAGCAAATTGATGAAGGGAGTGTTTTTAGCCATGTACCTCTTAACCCCAAATACCTCAAATGAACAAGCCTTCCAATAGCTGAGTCAAGCCTAGCTATATGAGTGCCTTCTAAGTCAAGAACTCGCAGGAGTTTGAATTTCTTCATTTCTCTGAAAACGGATTCATTAAGGTCAAAGCACAGTAAGGAGCGGACCTTGGAAGTGTTTTTTAATGCAGGGGGAACTCTGCAATGTACAGAAAGATGACGACCTCTTGTAAAGGACTTAACTTTGACATCCTGATGAATGACTTCAAGAAATCGATCCTCCTTAGCTTTTGATATTGCAAATTCCCTTAAGAGGTCATGTATACTGCATGTTTTAATTCTTCCATTTGATTTCCTAGCTGCAACCTGAATCGTACTCCTTCCTATTAGTTCCTCCAAGTAATCCTCTGCAACATCTTCCAATGGTTCTTGGCCCCTTGGCTGTACAAATCCCTCTGCGACCCATAGCAAGATCAACCTCCTGGCCGAAATCTCAAAGTCTTCAGGAAAAAGACCCAAGTAGAGAAAACATGGTTTCAAGTAGTATGGTAAGTCGTGATAGCTTAATGCTAAGATGTCAGCACATAGAGTTGGGTCTTGTGTTAGCTGCCAATGCACACTCTGCAACACTTTGAGCCACTCACTGTAGGATGCTTCTTTTCTGGACAGGAGACCTCCCAATACTACAATAGCAAGAGGTAAGCCCCCACACTTTTTCACAATCTGCCTGCCAAGCTCTTCAGACCATGGAGGTAAAGTTCTTGTGGAATTCCATTCTAGGCACACCTTTTTGGACAACAATTTCCAGCTATCCTCGTCACTAAGAAGGCATAGCTCGTGTGGGGGGCTTCTTGGATCAGCATGTAAAGCAATATCTTTGAAACGGGTAGTTAACACTATCCTACTTCCATTCTCTGCATCTGGAAAGGCTGCTTTGAGATCATCCCAAACTTCTATTTTCCAAATATCATCAAGCACTATGATATACCTCCTCTCCTCCAAGAATTTTGACAAGAGTTCCTTCAAATCCTCATTACTCATTGTGTCAAAGTCTGCTTTTCCAAGCCCCAATATTGTTTTGCCTAAATATTGCAAGATCTCCTTGACTCTATACTCTTGAGAAACATAAACCCAGGCACAACAATCAAAATGCTTCCTGATAAAGCTAGAATGATAAATCTTCTTGGAAAGTGTAGTCTTACCTAGGCCTGCCATACCAATGATTGAAATTACTGATCGCTGCGGCTCCCCATGAATCACTCTTGCCTCCAACATCTTTCTGTCTTCTTCCAAACCAACAGTGTCCTCTTCACAAGCATGAGGAGACGATCGCCTCTTCTCCCGAAGCCTACCAACTGCAAGACCTGTCACTTCTCCCCCTCTCCCTAAATTTTCAATTCCATAAGTTCCTCTGCTGTAATTGATATGTTGAATTTTAGATTTGACCTTACTGATCTGCCTGTTGATATTGTGCCGAGCTATGAACCTGCCCAACGTAAATGGGTGGCTGTCAAAACACATGAATTTTCTCTGTTGTGCCATTTTGAGGATGTAGATGTCGATAACATCATCGCTGTCATAAGCAACATCTCGAATGTCTGCTATCCAGTTTCTAATTCTTTCATCACCATCTTGCTTTGCATCAGCATCTTTAAGAAAGCATTGGATTCGCCTCAATTCGTCTTCGATCCATTCAATTTGTGTACAGACTTTTGACAAGGAAACAGCTTCATCAATGAGTTGGGTTGCAATTTTATCTAGTACCAAGGAAACTATGTACTCTGCCATGTTTAGGCTAACTCGTCACTGAAAACACAAAGGCTTGGAGATTCTCACAGTTCACCAAAATGTTTTATGCGGGTATATGCTGCATTCTTTGAAAGTCTGCTATTTTGGATGATGAGGTCTAGAGATATTAAAGTGGCAAACGGTGTGAAATAACCTACTAGTCAATGGGTTGGTATTATGAGATAAGTTTTGACTCTATTATTTATTTTTATTTAATTAAATATTCTATGTATCCAGTCGAACTTTATTTAATTTATTTTTTGACCCAGAATCAGCTCTATAGTTTCCCTTCAAAAGCAAGAAGCCGTCAACCTTGACATGTACCACGTCAAATTGAAGAAGCCAAAATTGAATCTGACCACTGTTATATAATCCAATGTTGATGAAGAAAATGTCAACTTTGATTTAAAAATTTTGATTAAATTAAAAGGAAGAAGACAAAATTTAACATTTTTAGAAGAAGAAATTATACAAATAATTACTAAATTAATTAATTAAATTATATATATCATAGTAAAGGCCTTGACTAACAAACTCAACCCTCCTTGACTAACTAACAAACCAATTCCGTCCATTTGGATGATGTTGCCAAGAACTCAAGGTGCTTATAAAATTTCTCCTTTTCCCATTGACAAATCCTATACATGATTTTTTCTAACTCCTATTATATTGGCTTCGATCACATCCAGGACGTTCTTATAACGTGGGTCTGGTTTTTTTAAACACATCAAATAAATTAAAAACCAATTTTAAAAAAAAAACCAATTTTTTTTCAAAAAATAATATTTTATTGAGTTGTATAAAAGTAAGCTTTATAATTTTTTGTTTGCTTTGATTCTATCTTTGTTGCCAATAATGCTTTGTGTTTCAAACTCTTGAGGGTTGGAATACGCTGCTATTTCAAACTCTTTTTTCTGTTGAAACTGCTAGGGAAATTGAAAAATTCCTCTTGCTCAACATGACTTTCACAATATGAGGGATAACATTAAGTGGTTGCATCACTCTAGTGGTATTTTTTCAGTCAAATTGGCTTATGCTACAATTACCATTCCAACTCATAGACAAGACAATTCCCACCCATCTCCCTCAAGTTTGGAAAAATCTGTGGTCTATGCACATTCAGGACCGTCTCAAGTTGTTTACTTGGAAAGTTCTTCATAACATCTTACCCACCAGATCTCTGCTTAGTCAATGCATTTCCTTTGACAGTGACCAAATTCTCTGTTCAAGAATACTTTGGAGACAATCTCCTTGACCTTTGGATATTGAAATTCTTTCTGGCCAAAGCGTTACCAACTGGATCCTAGCCCTTTTAGAGCCTGTGGCCAAGTTGCAAATCTCTAGTCAAGATGCTCATGATTTTCAACTTTTTGCCATAGTAGCAATGGATAATCTTTGGTTCTATAGGAACCAGATTACTCATGGTTCCCAGGCAACCTCCATAAACCACTTTGTAAGTAAGGTCCTCAAGAACTATAAACAGCACAGTAGAGTCTAGAAAAAAATTGATGACATCCATAACAACCTAGTGTGGAACGCCCCTCCTCTAGGACAGATCTCAATCTCCTTTGATGTAGCAGTTCGTCCTTCAGGAAGCACAACAACAGCAGTCGGTAGAGACCATTTAGGGGCTATTATTGGATGCACAACAGAATTCACTAGATCTTGCAATCCAAATTGTGGAGAAGCTCTTGCTGCTCTTTTAAAAATTCGGCTTGCCTTGAAAAAACAGTGGAAGAACATCATCATTGAGGGTGATTCTCAAGTAGTAATTTCAGCTTTGACTAACAACTGCAAAACTTTAGACTGGATGATTGAAGGACTGATCAGAGATGCAAGAATACTGCTTGATAAGTTTGAAGACTGGAGAGCAATTAAAATTCATCGGACTCAGAACCGTTGTACGCATTCCATTGCGTAATGGGCATCTGCAAACCTGATGTTTGGAGATATATCCAGTATCAAGATCCTAAAATGTCTCTTGAACTTCCACAACGGAAAGGATCCACTGTTACACCTTTGTCAATTTTCTTAGTTTGCCACTTTATTTATTTTCAGTCTGGGTGCGTTGTACTATGGATCTATTTTGATTAATGAAAGTTACTATCGGTTTTTGAAGAAAAAAAAAATAATGCTTTGTGTTGGAGTTTTGATGTTTTCAAGATAATTCTTCGCCATAAGTAATGGACATATTATTGATGTAATTTTTCCTTAACGCCGGATGCCAACGGTAAGGTTGAATGGCTTATAATGGTGCTTGAATGGCGGTACAACACTCAAATGCTTATTTATGATTCAAACAGTAAATAAAATATAGAAAATGTAAATAGAAAGATGTTGATATATATTTACATAGTTTGACACTAAGGCTTACGAAGACGAAAGCTACTATATTTGATGGCTTTGCAATCTCTCATGAGTTACTATGTTCTCAAATATATAAAAGGTGAAACTTGAAGTCATATCTCTTACTTTATGTCTTATCCTACAATTTTAACTCGAGTTTTGTTGCATATAAACTGGTGTGTTAACATATTATTTATAGTAAGATCTATTATAATTTTAAAAAAAAATTTAAATATCAGTCATTTTTTAACATAATTGACGTGAAAAGCTTCCATATGTTTTGCTACACAATCTCCACCATACTCTGCACTCCATATTTTTTCAAATTTTTAAATTTTTAAATTTTTTTAAATTTTTAAATTTTTTTGGTTTATTCTTTTTAAACTATTTCAAATTTTCTTTTCATTATTCATATAATAAATATTTGATAAAAGAAAAAAATTAAAAAGAATGTGATGTGTAAAGATTATGTAAATAGTAAAAAGTTATGAAGATTTTTTTGATAATCAACATGTTGAGTTTGTAAAACACAAAGCTCATCTTTCAAACCATCAATTGATAGGATTGTCATTTCCTTATTTGCTTTGTTAATGGGCCTTTTAATTACTGATGGGCCGAGAGCTAGCACATTTTATACCCAACACCTACAATTGTATTTCATATATATATAAAAGTTTATTTTCTAATCACATACCCTACAATATTGGTCCATACTTTTCTCACAACAAAACAAGTGGTACAAAATATTTATTGCGTGGGATTAAAGTCACGAGACCCGTGTGGATTCCATTTAAGATCCAAATTTATGAATAATATTCCACTCAAGTAATTAATTAAACATGTATCATGTGTAAAAAATTAGAAATTATTTGTACGAGCTTTTTCAAATAGATAAGTCCCCTGCAAATTTTTATAAAAAGCGAACCTCACTTTAAAAAAATAATAAGAAAGATTATTATTTTTTAATAAGACTTGCATTTTTATAAAGGATCTACTCAAAATTTATCTTTTTAAAATTTGTAACTAGCATTATTAAATAAAAAGATAGCCGTAAAAAGTTGTTGCAACAGCTAGCCTAGCTAGCATACAAGAATATTCCTAATTTAGAATTTTGAATCCTTGACCACGTTCCCATATTAATTTGAGTGTAATAAATGAGCATCAACTTTTGACTAGATGAATCCATATTGGACTAGCTATCTTAAAATCAAAATAATAATATAATATTATATATTTTCATAATATTTGACATTCTTTTTATATTTTACAAATACACTTCATATATTTTAATAATATTTGATAATTTATTTATTTTTATACAATAATTCTTGAAACCAATAAAATAATTTTGTAAGGGAAGTGGGGAAGGAAGCTTTGCTAATTCTCAAATAAACCAACCAAAAATTGAGATGAAGTCTTTATTTTAGGCTTGGAATTGTGACGATATGAAAGAAAATTCTCTTCATAAAGTGGACAAACATAAAAGTAGTAATCCTCTTTGACATGAGTAGAATCATGGATCGCCCGTCCATTTCAATTCTTTGTTTAGCCTTTCTCCTTTTCTATGAGTTGATGCTTGCTTGAATTTCTTCTAGTGTTCCTTGGGTTTCTGGGACTAACTTCACCACAAATAGAACAGTCATCACAGAAAATGCAGAATAGATGAAAAAAGTGCTTGGAAAAGAATAAGAAGAAGAAGAAGAATAATCAAATAAAGGAGTAATTAAAGCCATCGGTTGAACAACAGTGCAAACTAAGAATGCCTTTTGTTTTATTCCATTAATGTTGGGGACTTTATTTTTGTACCTAAAGCACTCCAGCTCATTAGAAAGTAGAATGTATAGGAAACTGCCCAAGCACCCAACCAATTGACCAACACCACCAAGCTCCCAGCAACCCCTTCACATGAATTGGGAAAATCTGCAGGAGAATACGTTCCAACCCAATCAATTAAATTGCCATGTATTGTTTACGCATGTGAGAAACTTCTCCAACCTAGATTTTAGGAAATCTTTTTGCACTTTGAAAATGCAGAAATTTAGAGTTGGAATAGTTACTTTAACAGCACCCCAACAACAGCTAATATTGCTACCCACTTAGGTGATATGTTGTGGCTCTGATCCATAAAGATCACAAAATCAAGTTCAGATCATAATGTGACAGAAACAAGTGGATAAAAGAGCTTTTCCAAACACATGAATACTTTAGCGATCACCTTGAGAACGAAAGAAGTTCCTGCTAGAAAGCAGCCTAGAAATGTCCCTGTTGCAGAAATCTAAATATGCGAAGCATTAAGCATGGAAATAATACTCACCCTTTTATATAACCTTCATAACTTTTGTTCCATAACATAATCAAAAATTCTACTTTCAACTGCAATGGGGAACCGGCGCTCGTAACTGGCTAAAAAACGACGATGTCTCGTGGGCAAATTTTGTTTGACTTGAAATGCAATTTGAAGTAAAAACAAAAAACGACGGTGTCTCGCGTCTTGTGGGCAATTTGAAGTAAATTTGAAATAAAAAACGCAGATTTCACTTTTCTTCTTCAATCATCTCTCAAATCTCTCACTGTCTCCCGCTCGCTCGATTAATCTCTAGTTTAGTCTCTTCCCCAGGAAGGCTTCGTCGTCTTCTCTCCCGCTCTAGTTCAGTCTCTTCCCCAGAAAAGCTTGCTTATCCGCCATTGTCTTCCCCAAGCTTCTCCACCAGAACCCACTTGAAATCCGGTTTGTCTTCTTCACCATAACTGAAACCTCTTCTACTCCTCTTCTCCTCTTCTACTCCTCGAATCCAAGACCCACAAACCTGCTGCGTGTGGCTCGTACCACATCACCGAACCCCAAACCCGAATCCTGAACCCGAATCGTAACCCTAACCCTAACACAAACCCTAACCCTAACCCTAACCCTAACCCTAACACAAACCTCAAAAAATTTGTCCGTCCTCTACCCATAAGGGAACTAACCCGAATATTGCTTATCTGGTGCAATTGATTTTAATTGATTTGTTACATCAATGTTGTTATTTTAATGTATTTGTTACATTAATGCAAATATCTTCAGTATGCTTATTTGAGAAAACAAATTGGGTTGGATGATTATGTTGTCCGAATCATATATCTAGGTATGATCAAGTTTGAGCAGTGGCTTTCAAAAGTAGTAGAGCATATAAATTTAATTTGCATGGATTTAGTTATAATTATGTTATGTTATTCTAACAACTAAACTTTTTCAGATTATGATTCAATTTAAGATTTGACAACTTGTACTCGTACTAGTATACTTAAATAAAAGCTTTTCAATACTATGTTCATGTTTGTGCTTAAATACATTGTGGAATTGAATTTCACATGGATCACCACATAGGTTTCATCTAATCCCACAAACAGGGTCGATAAATATTGAATGAGATGGATCACCACGTAAGTGTATTGTCTCATATCATAATATGATGATAGCCTGGTGGCTCGGTGGTAGTGTATTGTCTCATACCACTTGTGAGTGACGTTACACCTTTTGTGGCTTTTTGTGTTGGATGATTTTGTTTTGATGAAGTGAACATGTTGATTGAGGTTCATTGACTAGTTTCCTCTACTCTACACAAATTTCTGTATAACAGTATTGTTAAGTGGAACTACACTTCCTTTCTTCAAACTACAAAATTTACACTTGACACTCCAATTGAAGCATCAGTTGTACTATGCACTATTCATTAACATCCAAATATTAAGATTGCAATAATAGGCGTTAATTTGTAATTTGTTTGAATAATATTTAATACAAGCAATAGATACTAACAGATATTTTAGATGATTTTCTTTCACCTTTAGGTGTCAACCCAAGAGGGCAGAATCTATGCCTCAATCAAGTATACTACTGATAAAGAAGACAATATTTGTATTAATATTTCTTAATTTGATTCTGGAAGGGTAATGCCGTATTTGTTTAGACCCATGGCTATACTCTAATGTGCTGATTGCATTGTTATTATTTGCTTCTTATTTTTACATGTTATTTAATACTATATGATTAATTCTGCATGCATGTTATTACAAAGAATTTATACAGAACATTTAAACAGAATTTACAGAAAATACCCCTCCAGAATTTCTTATATTAGAAAAATAAGTTGTTTATTTGATCAAACAAATTGGGTTGGATGATTATTTATACCATATGATTATTTCTGCATGCAATGTGTTAATTGGGTTGGATGATCAAACAAATTTCTTAACTGCTAGATTTTGTTTTGCATGGCTTTACTTACCAATTTTTCCTTCATGGTTTGACTAATACAATAAACCATAATTGTAAATTTTTAAGAATCACGCATGGCATCATCCCAATCATCATCTTTGGTTAATGATGATGTCATGGAATCACCAGTTTGTTGGTGTGGTTTGAAAACACCACTAAAGACGTCGTACACTAAGAAAAATCCTGGAAGAAGATTCTTTGTCTGCCCAAAGTATAATACGGTAAAGCCTTTCATAATTTGTCTTAGTTGAATATCAATTTCGTCGTTGCGGGGTATACTGTATCATGTTATTAATGAGTTTGTTGTGTGTGCAGGGAGATGCAAGGTATGAATTCTTTGTATGGGCGGATATACTGCAGTTGCTAGAGGAGAATTCGGTATCAAGAAACTCTAAGGGTTGGAAGACGTGGGATGAGCTATTACAGCGCGAGTATGCGGTTCGGAAAATGGAAGATAAAGTGAGAGATATGGTGAAGCATCTAAAAAAGGAAAAGTGAAAGTTATTGTGTTTGTATTGGGTTGTCATCTTTGTTATTTTATTTACTTGGTTTGGATAAATTCTATGTAAAAAGTCATTAGGTTTAGCGGAGGAAAAAGTAGTTGCTGAAATTCTGAAATGTGTATTCTGAGTTGCTGTATATAGTGTAAAAGTCAATAGATTCTGAGTTGCTGTAATTTACAAATGTGTTATACTTGTTGAAACGTTGGTGGCAATATTTTTCTGTAATTGTAGGTGTTGGAATTGATAGAATTTTCAAACTATTAGGTTGGAACACAAACTGAAAATTGTGTTATATTAGTTTGATAAAATGTACAAATTAGAATGAAATTTGATAGAATGTACAAATTGGTACATCAGTTTGTTGGAATTGGGATAACTTAGAATGAAAGCCAACCTCTGCCAAGCACTTTTTCATATTTTTCGATACTTACCTTACCATATTCAACCTTCCCATACCTACTAATTTTGCCAACGACAATGACTTGCATGTACGTATATTACCTCATTATCAAAAGCTGGATTTATACATTTATTTGTCACAAGTCTTTAATTACGTACCTCTGGTTCGTGCTTTTGATCATCAAGTATTTTCAATGGCTTTAATTGAACATCCTTCTCAGGCTTTAATTATATATTTCATACACTCCTTAAGTGAACATCCTTCTCATGTCTAACATTATTTAGTGAAATGTGCCATAACTGAATTCCAACTGCCCAGAAACTCTTCTACTTGGATAAGTCTATGTAAATACATCATAATAGCCCATACATGATTGCCATAATTTATATACATCAGAATAACCATAAGTCATAAGTGTAAATACATATAAGACTGGGATAATTCATTCATTCTCCAATCAATACACCTGTATATTACATATGTGCTCAATATTAAACAAAAAACATCCAGACTTTGGGTTGTTGGGTAGCACGACAATTCCAGAAACTAAGTTTGCTATTCACAAGTGTTGAGATCTACTTATAACTTCAACATTCTCTTGTTTCCAACCACCACAAATCTGATTCTTTTTTATCATAACCTCCAGAAATCTGCATTTTAATGGAGAAATCTCTAAGTTCACTTTCTTAACCATTAGATAAAATGAAATAATATAAAATCAAAGACAATTGACAAAATAGTCATATCTAAAAATACACTTTTCTAGCAATACACTCCTCTACTAGCAGAAACACTTCTCTAGCAAATGCAAGGAGCAAAGACAAAGCCGGATTCCAAAAATACCCATACAAAACTAACTTCTTTACTATCAGTCAATTTGGGAGTCCAATTTATTGGTTCCCCAACATTTTACTTCTTCTAACCTCATTAGGTATAATTTTTTAAAAAAATAAGATAAAAGAAATAGTTAATATTTTCCCTTTTTCAACAATAAACTTGTTGCCATTACCATATTGATCCAAGACATAGTTTTGATAACCAATATCATCCCATTCAACTTGGCATTTTAAATAACTGAGAAGCCTAAGAACATACAATGTGGCATTCTTTCAGTTTCAATTTCCAAATGCGAGGTGCAGTCATATAATGGAGATTGGAGGGGCCAAGTTACAAAAAGAATAAATACAAGTTGTGCCAAAATGAGAGACTTGTTGAATTAAAACTTTGACTAAAACCTTTATCTCTAAAAGAATGTGGTGAACAACTCTTTAAGTATTGAAGCCAGCCTGTACCATCAAAAAGGTTTTGCAGTCAGCATGCATTTAATGGAGACTTTAGTCCCTCTTTTGAAGGAAATTAAAAAAAAAAAAAAATTCAAAACCTCCCCCAATAAGCATATGTTTCCCTTACTATAGCCAAAACTATATATATATATATATTTATATTCCTAGGCCTTGAATTTTGTGGAGTTATAGCAGAACAAGTAAAGATGCATACCCATCTCTAAAGTGGACTTTCCAAAAAAAAAAAATTATTTAGACTTTGAATTACCCCGTAACCCCACAACATACCCACGATAATCATATCATTACCGTGGTTGTGATCCATCAAAATTAACGTCTAGTGGTTGTGACCCATCCAACCCAAGATGCATCTGTAAAAAATATTAACTCATATTAATGTGATAATCGACTAATGTCGATTATTTTTAGATTGGAACTGCATTGATGATATTTCAACAATTTGGAGGAATAAATGGAATAAGTTTCTATGCATGTGAAACCTTTGCATTAGTTGGTAATTCTGGGTCTTTACACACTTAATTATTTATGCTTCTTTTGTTTCTGGTCTGGTCTCTTGAGACTTTTCTTTTAAATCCATTTCATTTCAAAGAAAAGTCTTCACATTTTCTAAAGAGCCCTGCCTTGGAGAGGTTCCCTGACATAAAAAAAATAAAAAAAAAATGATTCAAATAGCAAATAAAATATAGAAAATGTAAATAGAGAGACATTGATATATATTTACGTGCTTTGACACTAAGGCTTACGAAGACGAAATCTACCATATTTGATGACTTTGCAATCTCTCATGAGTTACTACGATCTCAAATATATAAAGGGTGAAACTTGAAGTCATATCTCTTACTTTACGTCTTATCCCACAACTTTAACTCGAGTTTAGCTACATATAAATGGTGTGTTAACATATTATTTATATTTAGATCTATCATAATTTTAAAAAAATTAAAATATCAATCATTTTTTAACATAAGTGACGTGAAAAGTTTCCATATCATCAATATGTTGAGTTTGTAAAAACTAAATTAGCTCATCTTTCAGACCATCAATTGGTAGGTTTTGTCATTTCCTTATTTGATTTGTTAATGGGTCTTTTAATTACTATTGACAGTAGTCATTTTACACACATAATGTGGTATCATCTAGACCACACATCTTCTTAGTTGTAATTTCAATCCAACTGAGAGAGAGAATACGAGAATGAGAGAGTGATGAGAGAGAGTGGATGAGAGAGAAACTGAGAATGAGAGAGAGAGAGATGCACGAGAGAGAGCGAGAGAGTGATGAGAGAGAGATGCGAGAGAGTGATTAGAGAGAGAGAGAGCAGGTAAGAGTGAAAAATAAATAAAAAAATGAAAGACTCATGTGCAGCCACGTAATGAGTTCAATGTATGCACTATTACCGTGGCTACTACGTAGCATGACTCTTAAAAAAAAAGTTTATAATTAAAAATTAGTTTTTTTTTTTCATTCGAGTTTCATATTTATTCATTTTTTTAAAATGAATTGTGTAGCAATTATGCACTTCACGACTACAAATATCATTTTTCTTAGAGGAAATGTGTTGAGTAACGGATTCAAGTCCTAACTCTATTCCTTACTTTTATTTAATTAAATATTTCAAGTTGACTTGATAGAGTCTGGTCTGATCAAAATGCCAGCTTTGATTTAAAAATTTTGATTAAAAGAAAGGAAGAAGAAAAAATTTAACGTTTTTAGGAAGAAGAAATTATACACATATTCACTGAATTAATTAATTAAATTATATATATATATTTACGTTATTTAACATGATATCAGAATAAAGACATTGACTAACAAACTCAACCCTCCTTGACCGCAAACCAATTCCGTCAATTTGGATGATGTTGCCAAGAACTCAAGGTGCTTATAAAATTTCTCCTTTTCCCATTGAAAAACCCTAAACATGATTTTTTCTATTTCAACTCCTATTATATTGGTCTTCGATCACATCCAAGTCCTTCTCTTTCTGCCACTGGGACGTTCTTATAACGTGGGTCTAGTTTTTTTAGACACATCAAATAAAAAAAAAACCGATTTTTTTTTAAAAAAATAATATTTTATTGAGTTGTATAAAAGTAAGCTTTATAATTTTTATTTATAATTTTTTGTTTGCTTTGATTCTATCTTTGATTCCCATAATGCCTTGTGTTTGAGTTTTGATGTTTTTAAGATGAGAATTCCTTAACACCGGTCCGGCTATTATTAGTCAAATAACAGCCTGTCAATCACATTATTACACATATGACTTCTACCGCACTTATCCTAAACCAGCAAACATCAGAAAAGGGAATCTCTCTTCTGTGCGATTTCAACCCGAAGGAACTCCCCTCGCACCCAAAACTCCCCACGAATCTCAACTCGAAGGAGAACTCTCCACGAATCGCGTTGGCTTCGTCGAATCGCACCCCTTTTGTCGAACCTCAACCCGAAGGAAATCCAGAACCCCTGAATCTTAACTCCCAAATCTTTTACCCGTGCCCTCACGAAACCCAGAGCCCATCCAGTCCATCGACGTTGACCCTTCTCCTCAAACCACAATCTGTCAAATGTATTTGATTTTAAGAAAATAAATTTTCATTGTTGTTGTTGTGGCTACTCGAATCGTTTGAGATAAAAGCTTACAAAAGTGGATTGAACGAACCAAAGATGAAGAATGTGAAGAATCGTTGGTATAAAAAAGAAAAAAATGAAGAATTGTTGGTATAAAGGAAGAGAAAGGTCATCGACCACCGGATTTGGAACTGAATCAATGGTGGGGGCGCAGACAATGGATCTCCATCGCACGGGGTTGGGTAGGGGAGTTTCTGGGGATGGGGCTTTGGTGGAAGAGGGAAGAAGAAAAGGGGATGACCTGCCGCACCGTGAGAAACACGCTCGGGGTCGAGTTCCTGCCACACCGTGAAGTCGAGCTCCGTTGCGGCTCTTGGTCGATCTCCGTCGCACAGGTTGGGTAGGGGAATTTCTGGGGTTGGGGGCTTTGGTGGACGAAGGAAGAAGAACGAATGCCGGAGGGGCTCGCGTAGAAAGGGGCTAGCTTGATTCTATGTGGTCTAGCATATTTTCTTTCAGTGTTTTTCCTTACGTGTCTCGAGTTGAATGGAATGGCTATTTTTGTGAGTTTAACAGCCAGACCGATCTGAAGCTCCTTTCTTTTAAGATAATTCTTCGCCATAAGTGAAGTCTATTATAAGTAATAAACGTATTATTGATGTAATTTTTTCTTAATGCCGGATGCCAACACTAGGGTTGAATGGCCCATAATGGTACTTGAATGGTGGTACGACACTCAAATGTTTATTTATCATTCAAACAGTAAATAAAATATAGAAAATGTAAATAGAGAGATGTTGATATATATTTACGTGGTTTGACACTAAGGCTTACGAAGATGAAATCTATCATATTTGATGACTTTGCAATCTTTCATGAGTTACTATGATCTCAAATATATAAAGGGTGAAACTTGAAGTCATATCTCTTACTTTACGTCTTATCCTACAATTTTAACTCAAGTTTTGCTGCATATAAATCAGTGTGTTAACACATTATTTATATTAAGATCTATTATAATTTTAAAAAAATTAAAATATCAATCATTTTTTAACATATGACGTGAAAAGCTTCCATATCATCAATATGTTGAGTTTGTAAAAAACAAATTAGCTCATCTTTCAAACCATCAATAGGTAGGTTTTGTCATTTCCTTAATGGGCTTACTGATGGGCCGAGAGCTAGCACATTTTATACCAAACACCTACAATCGTATTTCATATATATATAAAAAGTTTATTTTCTAATCACATTCCCTAAAATATTGGTCCATACATTTCTCACAACAAAACAAGTGGTCCAGAATATTTATTGCATGGGATTAACGCGAGACTCGTGTGGATTCCATTTAAGACCCAAATTTATGAATAATCCACTCAAGTAATTAATTAAACATGTATCATGTGATAAGAAAAATAGAGAAAAATAGAAATTATCTGTACAAGTTGTTTCAAATAGATAAGTCTCGTGCAAACCTTTATAAAAAACGAACCTCATTTTAAAAAAATATAAGAAAGACTATTATTTTTTAATAAGACTCACAATTTTATAAAAGATTTACTCGAAATTTATCTATTTAAATTTTGTAGCTAGCATTACTGAAAAAAAAAATTAGCCGTAAAAAGTTGTTGCAACAGCTAGCCTAGCTAGCATACAAGAATGAGAAACTCTGTTTGCACTCGGCACATGTACACACCGCGTACATGAGCCCTCCACGTTAGCCAAGAGAAAAGGTTGCGTTTCAACTCATTTCTTCCTCAAGCACGTCCTTTCCTCCCCGAACGCTGCGTTTCAACTCAAACACATTTCTTCCTCAAGTAGGCCCTTCCTCCCCCGTTTCGACTTCTGAAATCCCCCTTCGTGTGAACACCATTTCTTCCTCAAGCAGGCAATTCCCTCCGCTTCCCATGGCTTCACCACGGCGAGAGCTGGGTTTCAAGAATCTTCACCAAGAAAACAAGTAGTTTCTTTGCTTGTGCGATTCCCTCTGGGTGTATTTTCTCTCTGTTTGTATTTCAACCCTAACCCTTGCAAACGGCAATTGTATTTCGTGTGCGTTTAGCATGAATCACTCCCATCAGGGAGCTTCTTTGCTTGTGCGTGCGTGCGATTCCCTCTGGGTGTATTTCCTCTCTATTCGTATTTCAACCCTAACCCTTGCAGACGGCAATTGCATTTCGTGTGCGTTTAGCATGGATCACTCCCATTAGGGAGCTTCTTTGCTTATGCGTGCGCATTACTCTTGATTTTAATATTTGAGGCCTATAGAAATAGTCACTTGGTAATGGTGGCTGTTACTTGCTTAAAAAGCTAAAGCAGAGATTTTGAATTGGAGGATAGAGCATGCATTCATCCGGGCAATAATCTTTAGAACCTATACAATTGGGTGGCTACTCAATCTTGTATGTCTACGTTTAGTTTCCAAGATTTTCTGTTGCTAGTATTGTTTTACCAATTAGGTGCTTATCCTGTATAATCCGTGTACTTGGATATCTGCCCTTTTTTTTAGAATAAAAGCTTCTGTATTCATGCATATATTTCAAATACATAATACACCACCATAATGACATTTTACAACCAAATGAAAACAACACTGCATCTATGAGGAAACACATGCTGCATCCATCTCAATACAACTTCTAATAAAGTCTGGAGGTTCATTCCACCACTGTATAGTGTCATCCACAAACTGGGCCTGTTGAGCTAATAGATGTTCAACCTCATTGCCATGCATACCAACATGCACAATCTCAAAAGAATTAAACCTGGACAACACCCTCTTGACCTCATTGATTAAGACACTGAATCTACTCAAATCCTGGACATTACCCTTTTATTATCAGTAAACATGTTGACTTAGTTATCAAAAAAATAAAACATGCAATAATTTCTTTTTTTGGAGGGGGCGAAGAGGAGTGGATCTCTGTAAGTATGTTCTTCATCTCTCTATGTTCTTCATCTCTCTAAGTAGTTGAAAACTTGTTTTCCCGTAAACCAAATTCTGCAACTATTTTGGTGGATCCCCCCAAAATTCTGCAACTCCTATAATTCAACCAAGTTGGTATCATTGCTGGAATAAAACTGGGAAGGTCAAATGTGAAGAAGCAACAGTCCAGGACAATTCAAGTTTGTCTTAGCCAACATATGGATGGTTTAGCTTGTGAATGTGTTCATTTTGTGACTCTGGGAAATACTCAAACTGAAGTGGTTTTTAATGTTTATGTTTGTGATTTTGGTTCAAGCGCTAATGTCATCATTGTCTTCTTCGAGTCAACCATTATGCTACTGTATGGTCGAAACCACATTGAAATACTCAAATATTAGAAGAAATCTCATACGGCCCTTCTTAGGATGTCCAAAGTACAATAAAGAGGTAACTACATCCGAATGTACATCTAACATTTTTTGTGAAAAATGATTAATATATAATCTAACATGTTTATATATCTATGGAATAATTATGGATTACCGTACTACAAAATTTTCAAGTGGGTAGATAGTACTCAAGAGAATGAGCTCAAATTGAGTTAAAGAAATGATGAATTGTTAAGGAAGGAAAAACAAATCAAGCAGATACTCGACGATATCGAGAAGATGAAGATTGATATCGAGAAGATGACAAATAAACATAGATATCGAGAATATGAAGATTGATATTAGAAATAAACATGTAAAACACAAATAAACATGTAAAGTAACAAAAAAAAAGTCTACCTGTTTCCGTTTCCCCTTCACTGGAACTTTCTTCTTCTTTGCTTGAACTTTTCGCATTCGTTTCTCCATCCCCGATGCTCTCCTTAGCGATGGGGGTCTGCCTTTCCCTCTCACAGCTAGTGGACTGAGAACTTATTTTGAGCTACCACTTGTAGTCGTGTCCTTTGCTGTACAACCAACATTGGAGTCCGTGATCGTCATCAATGGGGATTCTTGGTTGTCACCATATAAGTCAATCAATGCAAATAACTTTTGTGTTGCATCCATAGTATGCTTCTTTGACCCTGCTGTAAGAGTAATCATCTTATAATAGATATTCAATAGACTTGAATATCGATTAGCATCTGCCCATTGATCCCTTCCGTCAAAGCTACTGTGTATTAACGTGTATCTCCTTTTGATATCCTTCATCCATCAGTCTAAAATGTATCTATCAGGCACGAATTTAATCTCGTTACATTTGAATACACTCAAAATGTGCCTACACAATATCCCCCTCATCTGAAATAATCCACATGAACACTTTGCGACTGCATCTTCCTCACTAAAGTCCACATAGTGTGTAACCCGCTTAGTAAACTCTTCAACACAAATTTCATCATCTATGCGATACGTCTTAACAACACTATCACTCTTAAGCAACTTTGGATCCATATCAATAATGC
This sequence comes from Pterocarya stenoptera, assembly GCA_003123785.1. Lineage (NCBI taxonomy): Eukaryota > Viridiplantae > Streptophyta > Magnoliopsida > Fagales > Juglandaceae > Pterocarya > Pterocarya stenoptera. The sequence continues at coordinate 71,912 of QEOT01000991.1, read as the reverse complement.
CAATAATTTGCTGTTGAACTTTCCTAAATTTAGCATTCGTATACAAATCGCTAAATCTTTTTTCAATTGGAGATCTAGATATACATGGAATAGTGACACTAAATGAGTGGAAGTCCTCTGCAGTTTCATTCTCAATTTTCTTTTTCAACGCGTTATCAAACTAGTCGACAAACTCTTTCAAGTTTGTCTTAGCATGAACATAACAGTAAAAAAAGGCATTCATGCTCTCATAGCGCTGTGTTGTACTCATTCCAGCCTAAAACACGTCTTTCAAAAATGCCAGTGCCCAATGATGACACTCGACATATAAACTTTCCAGCCAGGCATTCTCTTTCAAGTTGTACGTGGTGATTAGCTAATCCCAACTCCCTTCGAACTCTTCGATACTTAAGGTGTCATACACAGATTTCATCAATGCAGTTTTCATCCCATTTTTGTACGATGCATGTGAGTTAAGCTTTTCAGGGACTTTCTACAGTATATGTCATAAACAAAATCGATGTCGGTTTTCTGGAAATACAGTGGCAATCACATTTTTTATTGCTCTGTCCTGATCTGTGATAATAGCTCTCAGAGCCACACCATCCATACACTTCAGCCAGGTCTGGAATAACCAAACAAACGTCTCCGTATCCTCACTGGATATCAAGGCAGCATCCAACAGAATTGACTGGCTGTGGTGGTTTACACCAACAAATGGTGCAAAAGGCATCTCATATCTATTCGTCAGATATGTGGTGTCGAATGTGACCACATCACCGAAATACTGATATGCTGCCCTACTACCGAGATCTGCCCAAAAGACATTTTTTAACCTCCCGTCATCATCTAAATCCATCAATGCAAATAACCCAGGATTTTTATACTACATCCTTAAAAAATAGTCTTGAAGTGCTCCAGCACCACCTTTCCCAAGTCGCAGATGTCTTGCCTTGTCGATGTAATTTCGACAATCCTTTTCTAAAAATGGGAGGTTCTCAAATCCACCAGCGCCAACGACAAGAGATCCGAAACTCTTATTCATCTGGATGCCTACTAAATCGTTTGTATCTAGGACTCTTTTTACGGAGTCACTCACTTCTCTATTACATCAGAAGAAATGGGATTTAGTTGGACTGAGGCCATGGTTATGAATATTATGAACTGTTGTCAACCTAAACTTTTCGTTAATTTTTAAGACATTAATCTTTGCCTTACATTCTGTCTTTCCTGTCGGTCGTGGTCTGGCGACATTTAACGTCTTATTACTGGCTTTCCCACCACGGGCACAACCAAGGGTGGCATATCTAACATTGCCATCCTTTCCCTTCTCAGTCCTTCTTGTCATTACTCCAAATCTGCATTTCTTAGCATACTGCTTATAATAACTCATTACTTCTTCAAAAGAATTAAACTCCATCCCCAACTTTGGCTTCTCAATCGTATCACCCCTAACTTCATCGTCAAACACATGTGTCCCGACAGCTCCATCCTCTATATCACGTGAATCTGGTCTATCTTTGTCTCCATCTTCAACTTTAGATGAGGTATATGGAATATCAGTTTCCCTACACTCGGGTGTTTCCTCTACATCAACTCTTCTGCTCGTAGCGGAGTTTGTAGTCATGAGAGGAGTCGGATAACCAATATTCTACAAAAAGAACAAAAAATCTATGACATTACACTTAAAATAAAAAAGAAACCCAACTTTTTGAAAATAAATACATGAACACAGTTGCATCACCATTGGAATATTGCTTGGATATTGGTAGCCATCTAGATATGGCAAAAAAGCAGCTGACCCTGCAGAAACTAGTCTCGTAATAACCGTGCATGTAATTTGTGAAGTTTGGACAATTCGATGATATGCCCTTATCACTTCTTCTCATTTTTCAATAAAGAAAAGATACATTTCCATGACCTTGAAACACATAGTCACTCTTAAGTAGATAATTCATAATCACTATCCACAAGTAAAATAGTCACATTGAATCATTAAAGCAGCACCAAGCATTCAACAGGTTATTTATGCATATTAAGTAAACAATTATTTTCATCAAACCAAAAAAGTAACTCGATGGTTTGTTATTGCCAAGGTTCTTAAGGGTTGCTTAAGAACCCCCTTTATTAAGTATACAATTATTTTCAACATGCATAATTTTCAATATGTTGATCATAACCATTTCTTCTAGCATGCATTCATCTCATGCAACATCATTGCATCTGGCATCAAATGACGACATTATTCATAGATTCGAATTCTAAATCAAACAGAAAAAGAGAAACAACCAATCAACCGACAAGAAAAATAAAGCTGTTTCAAAATTCATAGTACAAAATCACCATTTCATGATCACTTTTTGTTTTCTAATCCATATATACATCATGTGCATCTCTTCTTCATAAGTTTGTTCATTGAAATTACATCATGTCTTGAGAGGTTCTCTAGCCAAAACATAGAACAACACCAACATTATCTGCCTACAAAGAATAGGAAGCATTGCAAATGTACTCCAGCAACCATTTCATCAACAAACATCAACAACTAAAATAGATGAAAATAAAAAATAATTAAGAAGCAAAAAAAAAAAAAAATTGAAAATTTATAATGGAGATTAGTTTCATAGCTCTCGGGTTAGCTTCTACAGAGACACTGTTAATCAAACTCGAACTAGCACATACAATAGAGCCTTCAGAACAACGACGACAACGACACCCACAACGACGGCAACGACACCATCCCCAACGAAGGCAACGACATCCACCCCCAACGACTCAACGTCGGGGAATCAGCTCAGGAAACGGCAACGATCGACCGGATTTGGGATTCGTTGGTGCCTTTCGGAGCTCTCTGGGTTTTCAGCACAACAAATACAATGAAATCAAAATGGGTTTCGATATGGTTTCCTGCATTTTGTATATATATATTTTTTATAATGCCACGTCAGCCGATTCCCCCGCGTACCCCTCCCTTGTATATGTAGAAGAACTATACAAGAATATTCCTAATTTAGAATTTTGAATCCTTGACCACGTTCCCATATTAATTTGAGTGTAATAAATGAGCATTTACTGTTCAAAATGACGGATAAAACATTCTTCAAATATGTAAAGACAACATGCATGTTTGTGTACCTACGTAGTACGTACAAACGTATATAAATGAAGCAGTTCTTACAACTAGAATGTGGATGAGGAATCAATCCGATAGACAACAAAACAAATCTAATAAACATGAGTTAATATTCTAGTATTCTCAAATTGATACATGTAAAACATATTATCTACATCACTTAAACGTAGGTAAGATTTGATTTGTAAAATTTAAATTTTAAAATTTCTCTTTCAAATCAAATTATGACATGTGAGTACTTTAGTGGATATGTTCTACACACTAGTTTAAAAATATAATAACTCAATATAAAACAAAGTTGATGGTAAAAAAAAATTAATTTGCAATATTCTTTTAACACACCCAACACACCATAATGCATTGAAGTGAGTCTCACAATAATGAGAGAGTATTGATTTTTTTTTTATATATAATTATAATGGGTCTTATAATAAGTAGTGTGTTGACATAAGAAGCTAACTATAAGTTACAAATCATTGGGGTTATAAACAAGCAAGATTACTCGATAAGTTGCTCAACATCGACTTGGTTAAACTTGAATTCGCTCGATTCATTTATTAAACTAGACGTTCATGAATAGATTATAACTGATTATTAAACGATACAACTTGTATAAAGTTCAGCTTGACTCGTACATATTAACACGAGTGTTAACTCGAAGAAAAATACTTTAACTATAAAGGGATTATACAAAAGTAAACACACAAAGTAACGTGGCTTGATGTGTGATTGGTACAAAACTGCAAGTGCACAGTATTGTAGTTTTATAATAAAGTGATGAAAAGAGTATCGTCCTCAGGGATTGATAACTTACTTTTGACAAATACGGAAATTATACTAATCTCGACTTTATTTAGAAAAGTCATTCAGATTTTTGTAATTGCAATTTGAAATAAAATTAATTCAAAGAAAATATTCAAGGAAAAGAAAACTGTTTGTTCAAAGACCAAACAAATGGGAAAGAAAATTTCTAGAAAATCGATTTCACCTACTCCCTTACTTTGCTTTACTCATCTAATTAATTGAATTTAATTATCTCTGTTTGTTAGCAAATCTCCAAACTCATCCAAAATCCTCTTTCGACAGCAAATCACAAAATTAAAATCATCTAATTAACGGTCAGTTAATTAGAAGCAAAAAACTCAGAATAAATCAGAAAAATAGGAAAGAGAATTACTTCAAATTAGCATAGAAAAGTAAGCATAGCTCGAAACTAGATTACATCGTTTTCTTAGCATAAAGAAAATTTAGTTCATGTTAAAAATTAAATTCAATATAAACAAATTCACCATAATTTTTCTGAGAAGAATGAGAGTAAATGAATACTGAAAAAAAAAATACTCGTCACCGTCCCAGCTAGCCTCTTAGTCGTAGCAGCGTCTTCAAAACGAAAGGCCAGACAAATTCATTCCTCTCTGTCCGTGCTGTGTTACGTAGCTCCCCTTTCTTTGAAAGACCCAAAAAAATTTAAATTTTGAATCTTCTCTGTGCGTGTATGATCCAACTTCGTCCACGTGCAAAAACTGCGTGCATGCGTGAAACTCGCTCAAACGGATAGCTTGAAACCTGCTGCGTCTTCCGTAAAATCAAAATGAAAGGCTAAGCTACTCCAATAAATTAAATAAAATAAAAAAAAAAAAAAAACCCCAACGTTGAACTCCTTCATGCTGCTTTTACGTCCAAGAGTTAAGATTAGGATAGGTTTAGGAGGTGAGATGAGAATTTTATGTTTTGTTTTAAAGTTTAAAATATTATTCTTTACTTTTTGAATTTGAAAAAGTTGAATTGGAATTTGAAAAAATTATATTGAAATTTGAAAAAGTTGAATTATTTATTATATTTTATATAGGAATTTGAAAAAATATAAAGATGAGATGAAAATTTTATGTGAGATGTGTTTTCCAAACCTATCCTAAAAATAAAACTTTCTTCTACGTGTCCCCTCCAATTTACGTCAATAGAAACCCCATTAATCAAACTTCTTATGTGTCCGTTCATCCAAGGCCCAATCTCTCTAGCTGCTTCACGTCTTTTTTATTCGAATTAATTTTTATTTAAATGTGAGAGTCCTGAGACTATACGCTTCTAAAATTTAGATTTTCTTTCTTGTAAAATCTGAAATAAAATTTAATGAAAATAATAAAGCCTAGAAATTTGTGCTATGCTTGACATCCTCTCACCTCCCTACACAGAGGCAGCAGACAGAAAATGTAATTACTACCATGACTACCCATACTCCAGAATCCTTCCCTGATATTCAACAGTCCTCTCTATAAATACATTATTCAGCAATCCTCTCCATTGTAGAAATATACTATGGATAATGCTACATAGCCCGTTAGTTTGTCCCATTGATGCATCTGTTTGACGTGGCCTTCCACGTTTCAATTACTTTAATTTTTGAAACCCACATAAAACACAATCCATCTCCCCCCCCCCCCCCCCCCCNTTAAACTTCTCCCCAGCCCCACTGTTTTCGACTGCGCCTCAAATCTAGCTATCTTCATTTCCTTCCCAACAACATGTCACCCTCAAACCTAGCTGTTGCAGTACTCGTAGCTTCATTGTGTTTGCCATTCAAAACCAAGATTCCCAAAAAACTCTTGCCAGAAATACCAATGAGGACAAGTCCTACGGCGAAGTCAACAAAATCATTGGTAGCATAGCATTGGAAGGTGGGACCGGGATGGAGTACTTGATCGAGTGGAAAGACGAGCATTCCCCATCATGGGTCCCCTCCTATTTCATAGCCAAAGATGTGGTGGCTGAGTACGAGACTCCTTGGTGGACCGCTGCCAAGAAAGCGGACGAGGCGGCCTTCCAATGGCTCATCTCCACCGAGGAAGACCTGCGAGATGTGGACGCAGTGGACCCAGACACTCACCGCTCTTATTTTTGTCTCTGGGCTCGGCTCTGAGCTGTGCGTGAAGCTCCTGGCTGAAACCAGAGCTAGAATCGACCATCGCGACAACAGCTGCAGCAGCTCTTCACATGGTGTGGTGAAGCAGTTACTGGAGCTCGGCGCGGATCTGGAGGTCGAAGACGATAAGAGACGGACGCCGTTTGATTTGGCGAAGGAGATATTAAGGGTGATGTCGAAAGGGAACCCAGTCCAATTTGCTCAGAGATTGGCGTTGGAGAGGGTGATTAGATTGTTGGAGGAGGCAGTGTTCGAGTACGTGGAGGTTGAGGAAATCATGGAGAAGAGGGGGAAGGGAGATCATGTGGAAATTATGGGTCTAGGGGGTGCAGTCGAAAACAGTGGGGCTGGGGAGAAGTTGCTGCCACCATTGACGATTCTTCAACTGCAAACCCAAAATTTCTAGAATGGAAGGCCAAAGACCAATGCATCCTGAGTCTTATTCTCTCTTCCCTCTCTGAAGAAGCCATGGCTGCCTCAGTTGGTCTTCCTATCTCCTGTGATGTTTGGCTCACTCTTGAGCGTGTTTTCAGTCATGGATCCAAAACTCATGAGATTCGTCTAAAAGACGAGTTGCAGCTGATGAAGAAAGCCTCTCGGTCTGTTGCTGATTTTTCCCGAGATTTCAAATCTCTTTGTGATCAGTTGCTGGCTATTGGACGTCCCATAGATGAGGTTGATAAATCTCACTGGCTTCTCTGTGGCCTTGGCACCGACTTTGCTGGCTTATCCTCCATGCAGATGGCGTTCTCATCGCTGCCTCCCTTCCATGATCTGGTTCCTCTGGCCGAGAGTTATGATCTCTTTCAAAAATCTTTAGAATCTAACTCCCTCTCTTCTGCAGCTTTTACAGCCACCCACTCCTTATCTGGACGTGGAAACCAGTTCCGCAATCATCGCTCCCTCGGTGGTTCTCATGGGAACTCAGGCCACCCTTCCTCTAGCAACGCCAGTAGCCACCCTAATGGCTTTGGTCACAATCGGCGTCCTTACAATCCGAGATGCCAAATTTGCAAAATCGAAGGCCATACTACCAATAAGTGCAGGAACCGCTATGATCGATCGGATCCTTTGGCACAGCTTGCTGAAGCTTTTTAGTGTTATTGTTCTCTGTCCGATGGTCTCTCCTCTGATTGGTACCTTGACACTGGCGCCTCTGCTCACATGACACCAAATTCGGCATCCCTGGACTCTTCTGAGCAATATGTTGGTAAGGATAGTGTTGTTGTGGGAAATGGGGCTTCTTTACCCATCACTCGCGTTTGTACCTCTTCCTCTTTTCCAGACTTGCATTTGCTTGATGTTCTAGTTGTTCCCCACCTCGCAAAAAAATCTTTTATCCATTAGCAAGTTAACCTCTGATTTTCCTTTGCAAGTTACCTTTACTAATTCTTCCTTTGTTGTTTAGAACCACAACACAATAAAGGTGGTGGCAACCGGAAAACGTGATGGCGGTCTCTACGTACTGGAGCACGACAATGCTGCTTTTGTTTCTGTCCTCAATAAATCTGCTCTTAAAGCATCGTATGATTTATGGCATGCACGTCTTGGGCATGTTTATCCTTCTGTTATCTCTTTATTGAATAAAAAAGGACAACTTTCTCTTACATCCATATTGCCTAATCCTTCTCTTTGTTCTACGTGTCAACTTGCTAAGAGCCACCGGCTCCCATTTTCCACAAATGATACTCGATCCAATGTTATTTTGGGCCTTGTTCACTGTGATTTTTGGGGCCCCGCTCCGGTAAAATCGAAAATGGGTTTTTCATATTATGTTATTTTTATTGATGACCATTCTCATTTTACTTGGCTTTATCCTATGAAATTGAAGTCTGATTTCAATGAATTTTTCTTCAATTTCAGAAATTTGTGGAAAATCAACTCTCTTGCTGTAACGGCCACAATTTTTTTTTAAGTTAAGGATTTTAAATTACTTTATTTTTATGTTTATATTATTAATACTCTTATTATTACTAATTTTAGTTCTTAATTTATTTCCTTAAAAATCTTCATATTTTCAGCCGTTGTTTTCGTTTCAAATATTCCTCAATGATCTCCTCAATTTCAGACGTTACAATGTATGAATTAATTACTACAATTTATATTCCATATTCTTCAGCAAAACAACAAATACCTTACCTCCTTTATTCTCTGTTTCATCCTTTTATATCAAGCAAAAGTTCTCTGGATCTCATCCATTGTCATTATAGTCTATTCAGTCACCAAATCTGTCAGTGCTCGGTGTCTTTTTCCTCTGGTGGTAAGCCTCAGTGACTTTCCTTCTCTCTCTCTATTCTTTTGATTTTCAGTAAGTATTACTGAGACCAAGTCCTTTTCGCTTTTTGAACTCCACTATAATCAGAGCCCATTTTCAACTACATCGTCGCTAATCTTCACTGGATCTGTCGCATCGGTTTCATCTCACGGTGAGTTGGATTTTCTCGCTGTCGCACATCTTCTTCTCCATTGAAGTGTTCTATTTCTTAACTTTATTCTTTTGTACATTGTGCATACTTTATTTTACCTTTCATCTTGGTAAAAACGAAAAGCCCTTGCATGTTTTCTTATCACAAAATTGCCCTTAAGTCAATTCGTTAACCTTTCGTAGGAAGTCTCTAGAAGTCTTAATTAGGTGCAATTCCAATTCAACCCTTAAAAGTTTTAAACACATGTTTTTAAGTTCACGTAAGGTTTTTTGTTAAACGGGCTTGAGTTGTGTTATTACGTGGGCTTTACTTTTATGATATTTTTATCCTTAAGTTGAGTAGGTTTTATAGGTTGCACTCTGATGTTGGGCTGATTTAGTTGTTAAAACACAAAACTATTTTTAAGTTGGGTAATCTATTTAAGTCAGCCCAGAAACATTATTTTAAAAGAACTCGCCCAGAAATCTTATTTTTTTTAGAAATATGTAGGAGTTAAATTATGTCTTATTCAATAAACCAGATTACTGCAATATTATATGAGAATTCAGATTTTAGTTCTTAATTATTTTGAATACAATTAAATCTATTTTTTTAATTGAATTTCTTGACTTGTTTAATAAATTTGCAGTAAGTATAAATTGAGCTACTAAGTATAATTGAAAGATTTGATACGATGTTAGTGTTTAAATATTAAATGGAATTAGTAGGACATTACCGAATGTTTTAAACTGTTTTCTCTAGATAGTGGTTAATTTAGTGGAATACGATGACATGTTTTTCTAGAAAATTAGTGACGACTAGTGCTTCGTATAGGTAAAGAACTACGAAGTGAGGTTCTGAAAGCAGCGCTAAGAGGTAAGTAATTTGATCACAAATTAGGATTAACATATAGTTAGACAATTACTATTAAAGCCAGTTATTTGATAGCCGTTCTTTTTATGTACCATGCATATTAGTCATCATAGCATATGATCATGTTAATTTTCCGCATCATGTTCAGGTTCAGCATTTTATAATTATTTATATTAGTATGAATGTCATGCATATCACATTGCATAAGACACGTAAGTTATCTTAATTTCAAATGTAAGATAAGATAATGTCAGATCAGTTAATCAGATGGCCTTTCAGTTCAATATTCAGGGTGGATGTGCAAGCCACAAACTCAAGCGTAGTCCACCGTAGTATGTCAGAATACTACTCAGTGGCTCTTTTTGCTGCAATGGGATGTGGGGCCAGTGTACAACCTTACACACAAGATTAAGTATGTGAGCCAGTCAGATTAGTCAATTAATTCAGAAAAGTCAAGACAATCATGCATAGTATGAGCATCAGCATGATATGACATGAATTTTATTTAGCATGATATGACAAGAACTTTATTCAATATGAAAATTTTATTAAAGCCTTTCAATTATTATGTTTACGTTGTCGTGAGTTCTTACAGAGTCTTCGACTCATTTTAGTTTTATCTCATTTTTTTACCACCAGGTGAGGAGAATGAGGACTACGAGCAGGCGGACCAAGTTTAGAAGGAGCAGATTAATGAACCTTAGACTATATTTATGATTTCTTTTAATTCAGTTGGTTTGGAAACTTGGATATGACTATTTTTTTTTTTTTTTTGAAAATGGTTTAACTTTAGTTTTCTTTTGGAATGAACAATGTTTTTTTTTTAAATTTATGCAAGTCTCTTACTTGGCTTTAGTTACGTATGTACGTGACATTCATAAACCTAGGGAAGGGGATGTTACACTTGCAAAATGCAAATTTTTCAGAGTGACGGTGGTGCTGAATTTCATAGTCTACATTTTCAGTCTCATCTTCACTCTACCGGGATTCATCATCAAATGTCTTGTCCTTATATACCGTCCCAAAATGGTCGTGCTGAACGTAAGCACCGTCACGTGACTGAAATGGGTCTTGCTCTCTTTTTTCATTCCTGTGTTCCCACTTCCTATTGGGTTGACGCTTTCAGTACTGCGACATACATCATTAACCAGTTGCCTGCACCGCTTCTTGGAAGTATTTCTCCATTTGAACTCTTGCATGGTAAGGCTCCTCATTACATAAATTTTCATCAATTTGGTTGTCAAGTTTTTCCTTGTTTACGTGATTATGCTTCCCATAAATTTTCACCCCATAGCATTTCTTGTATTTTTTTAGGGTATAGTCCTTCCTACAAAGGTTTCCGCTGCATAGATCCGACCACCATGAAAATTTATGTTACTCATCATGCCCGTTTTGATGAAGCCCATTTTTCTCTTATTCCCAACTCTCCCGTCCGGCCCATCACTGCCTTGGATTATTCCTCCTTTAGTGAGCCCAGCCAAGCCCACACCCCATCCATGCCCACTGCCCCACTACCTCACCACACCCTGTCCGAATCTGTTGCTCAGAACAAGCCCACTCACTGTCGTTTCTGTGCTGATCCTTATGGTGAGCCCATGCAAGTTTCCCAGGTTGACTTCACTCCTGCATGTGAGTCTCCAGCCCAGTAGGATCTTGTTGTTTTGCCTGGTCAGCCCGAGAGCCCAGCGTTTCCAGCCCCTGTCGATCCAGCACTCGCTGCCCCTCTTTCTTCTCATCCGATGGTCACCCGTGCCAAAGCAGGTGTTTTTCAGCCACGCCATGTTATCTATCTTAGTCAGCATGTTTCTGGACTTCTTTATGCCTTGCTCTCCTTCTCAGAGCCTTGTGGTTTCAAATTTGCTGCCAAGAATCCTGCCTGGCTTGCCGCCATGGATGATGAGATTAAAGCTCTCCATGCCAATCACACTTGGGACCTGGTGCCTCGTCCCTCCAACACGAATATTGTGGGCTCCAAATGGGTTTTCCAGACCAAATATCTCTCCGATGGATCCATTGATCGCCTCAAGGCTCAACTTGTAGCAAAGGGTTATACGTAGCTCCCTGGCCTTGACTATACTGATACTTTTAGTCCAGTGGTCAAGGCGTCCACTATTCGTGTTGCTCTCTCTCTCTTGCTATTACTCGTGGTTGGCCTCTCCGCCAACTTGATGTCAAAAATGCCTTTCTTAACGGCATTTTGCAGGAAACTGTTTATATGGAGCAGCCCTCTGGTTATGTTGATCCTCGCTTTCCTAGTCATGTTTGCAAGCTCAAGAAAGCTCTTTATGGTTTAAAATAGGCTCCTCGTGTCTGGTTTCAGCACTTCAGCTCCTTTACTGAAGCTTGGGTTTTCTTGCAGTCGTGCTGACACTTCTCTATTTATTCTTTTTCACCAGCAGCATATCATTTATCTTCTCTTATATGTAGATGATATTATTGTCACCGGCAGTGATCACTCTCTCCTTGGTGCCTTTATTCGCCAGCTTCATGCCGAGTTTGCCACTAAGGACTTGGGCCCTCTCAGCTACTTTCTGGGTCTTGAGATCACCTCTGCTTCAGACAACCTCTTTCTCTTCAAACCAAGTACGCTCGTGATATTCTTGTTCGAGCTCAGCTTTTGGATTGCAAACCTGCCACCACTCCCATGGTTGTTGGACAACGCCTCTCTTCTAATGGTCCTCCCTTCTCTGACGTTACTCTTTATCTCTCTCTTGTTGGTGCCTTGCAATATCTAACTATCACCAGGCCTGATCTTGCTCACTCCGTCAACTCCGTCAGTCAGTTTTTGTATGTACCCACCGAGGATCATTTTTAGGCTGTCAAACACATTCTACGTTACGTCAAAGGCACTCTCTACTTTGGTCTCACCTTTTCAGCCTCTGCTTCTGCCACTATCACTGCTTATTCTAATGCTGATTGGGCTGATTGCCCAGATACTCATCGCTCCACGTCAGGTTATTTCATCTACCTTGATGACAATCTTGTCTCTTGGAGTGCGAAGAAACAGCCCACTGTCTCTCGATCCAGCTGTGAATCTGAGTATCGTGCCCTTGCTGCCACTGCCGCTGAGGTTCTTTGGTTGCATCATCTCCTTCGTGATCTGCGTATCACTACCCCTACACCAACGCTTCTACTTTGCAATAACAAAAGTGCCCTCTTCCTCAGTTCTAATCCGGTCTCTCACAAACGCTCGAAGCACATTGATTTATATTATCATTTTCTTCATGAACTTGTGGTTGCTGGCACCATCCGCACTCAGCATGTTCCCTCTTCGTTGCAGATTGTTGACGTTTTCACCAAGAGTGTCTCCCGGTCGCTCTTTGTTCTCTTTCGTTCCAAGCTTCGCGTATGCTCTAATCCCATGCTTAGCTTGTGGGGGGGTGTTGAGGATACTCTAGAATCCTCCCCTGATATTCAGCAGTCCTCTCCATAAATACATTATTCAGCAATCCTCTCCATTGTAGAAATATATTATTCCTTGTATGTTTTATTTCCATTTGTATTTTGTTTCCATGTATAGCCATACGTGTACTCTTCTATAAATACAAATATTTCTCCACCTCTCAAGGTGTGGTGGTTTACAAAACATTCTCAAATAATGAAGCCTAAAAATTTGTGCTGTGCTTGACATCCTCTCACCTCCCTACAGAGAGGCAGCAGGCAGAAAATGTACTTACTACCATGACTACCCATACTCAACCTTCTGTAAGTAACTTGGAGTGCTAGAGACCTTATTAAGGAGGGTATAAGGTGGAGGGTTGGAGATGGAAAGAAGATAAAAATTTGGGGTGATAAATGGTTGAACTCAACTCTATCACTCTCAATTCAGCCACCAAACTCAGTGCTCAGAGACCAAACTCGGTGCTCAGAGAAGATTCAAAAGTAGCTGAACTGATGATAGAAGATAGAAAAGAATTGAATGAAGACCTGATTAATTCTGTTTTTGAGAAAGAGAAAGCAGGGCAAATTCTGAGCATTCCACTTGGCAGAGGCTGGACTAAGGACAAGGCAACTTGGGGGCTTTCAAAGAAGGGGGTTTTCACTGGCAGAAGTGCATATTACTTGCATCTGGAAAGAAAAGAAGATGCAAAGGGGAATCCTCTATGGAGAAACAGGTGGACAGCAGGTGGAAGTGTATCTGGAACCTAGAAGAACCAAATATGGTTAAGATTTTTCTATGGAAGGCAGCAAACGAGTTATTACCTACTAAGAGGAATCTGTTTCATAGAAAGATTGTCGAGAATCCTCTATGCCCATTCTATTTCAAAGAAGAAGAATCGATTATACATGCTCTTTGGGAATGTCTAGCAGCAAACGATGTATGGGCAAATGATTTGAGCAGTGTTCACAAGTGGAAGAGGGAGGGTGGTGATTTTCTGATGTTATGGGGAAAATTGATGAATGGTTTAGAAAAAGCCAAGTTAGAGGAGGTTGCTGTTATCCTTAGAAAAGTTTGGCTGAGAAGAAACACTTTTGTTTTTTATAAAAAAACTCACATGCCCAAGAAGTCTGTTATCCACAGCTATGGAGACACTGGAGGAGTTCAAGAAAGAGAATAGAAGGGAGATTAATGAAGAACAGCCGGCTGTAGTGCCTGCTAAATGGGTTCGACCTGCAGCAGACTTTGTGAAGGTTAATTGGGATGCCTCTATAGATCTGAAGAGGAGGAGGATGGGGATGCGGATAATTATTATAAATGAGGATGGAGAGGCACTGCTGGCTATGTGTGACAGTAGAGGGTATGTGCAATCACCTGAAGTAGCAGAAAGCATAGCTCTGTGGATGGCATTGCAGATTTGCAATGAACTCAATATAGAAAAAGTTAACTTTGAAGGAGATGCAAAGGCAGTCATCATGGCTGTGAAATGTATTTAACAAAGGGAGGACTGGTCTATACAGTTTGATTATAGGCAAAAAAATTTTGTTGCTCACAATTTAGCAAAGGCTGCACTACACTTAGTTCAGGAAAAAATCTGCATAGAAGAAGTCCCAGATTTCTTAGTTAATAGTTTGGAATCTGACAGAATATGTATTCATGAAACACATTAATAATATACTGAGGTTTCTTTTCAAAAAAGAAGGGAAGGTTGAGAGATTACCCTTTCCAAATTTCTTTTTATTAAATGTTGAGAAATAGCTCTTTCTTGTCCTTGAGGTGATAAAGCTTCACTAGCATATAAAGGAGTAATAAAAGTCATCGGTTGAACAACAGTGCAAACTAAGAATGCCTTTTGTTTTATTCCATTAATGTTGGGGACTTTATTTTTGTACCTAAAGCACTTCAGCTCATTAGAAAGTCGAATGTATAGGAAACTGCCCAAGCACCCAACCAATTGACCAACACCACCAAGCTCCCAGCAGCCCCTTCACATGAATTGGGAAAATCTGCAAGAGAATACGTTCTAACCCAATCAATTAAATTGCCATGTATTGTTTAAGCATGTGAGAAACTTTTCCAACCTAGATTTTAGGAAATCTTTTTTGCACTTTGAAAATGCAGAAATTTATAGTTGGAATAGTTACTTTACCAGCACCCCACCAATAGCTAATATTGCTACCCACTCAGGTGATATGTTGTGGCTCTGATTCATAAAGATCACAAAATCAAGTTTAGATCATAATGTGACAGAAACAAGTGGATAAAAGAGCTTTTCCAAACACATGAATACTTTAGTGATCACCTTGAGAACGAAAGAAGTTCCTACTAGAAAGCAGCCTAGAAATGTCCCTGTTGCAGAAATCTAAATATGCGAAGCATTAAGCATGGAAATAATACTCACCCTCTTATATAACCTTCATAACTTTTGTTCCATAACAGAATATACCATTAAAAAAAATAGGTGAAATGAAATGGCTTTAAAAGAAAAGTCCCAAGAGACCAGACCAAAAACAAAAGAAGCATAAAGAATTAAGTGTGTAAAGACCCAGAATTACCAACTGATGCAAAGGTTTCACTTGCATAGAAACTTATTCCATTTATTCCTCCAAATTGTGGAAATATCATCAATGCAGTTCCAATCTAAAAATAGTCACCAAAACCAAAACCTCTCCGCAGAGAGTCAAAACTACCAACTACTCAAAATAACACCTACACACTGCATTGTCATTTCAACAGATATTAATTTCATTGAAAGGATGTAAATCCAACCATAACATAAAAATTAAAAATTGAACTAAAAGTTTTACACAATAAAAAACCCAGAAAGAAAAACCCACCAAATATATCAAACTGGAAAAAAAATGTTGCCGAGAATAGCAAATCAGATGAAGAAAACTATACTAGTCGAACCAGAAGTTTCCAGGCATCAACAAGAGCTCACTGGAAGGGGAGATTCAAAGGCGTAGATCCAGTGGTTTTGGTTTGTTTGGAAGGAAAGAAAGGAAAAGAAAATGGAAGGGAGCACGAGACAGAATCAGAGAAAAACCAACTCAATAAAAGAATAAATTCCACATCGTATGAGAGTGTAAATCGAAACCCATGTAAGAAATCCATGTAAATTGAAACCCATGTAAATCGAAACCCAAATCGGAAATCAGTTTATAAGAAATACCCAAATGGTGATTTTGTTGTGACAGATTTGGAGAGGAAATGCGCAGGTCTCTTATGGGCTGGAAGACAACGACGTGGATGATCGATGGAGAGAAGAGGGCGTGGATGATCGAAGAAGATGCAGGTCTCTGTATTTCGCACGTTTCGAGATGAAGAAAAAGAAAAAAGAGAGAAATGGGAGGAAGAAAGAGAAAGAACGGGGAAAGAGAGAAAGCAGATCAAATAATAATATATGACTTTGGATGGTGAATAGTTACTCACCAGGTATGGAGTGGTGCTAACATTTACTACAGTTAAAATGTTAAACTTTTCTATTTTAGCTATGCCAATATAGGTATTTTTTCATCTATTTGCTTTTAATCTAGATTTGCATTGGCAAATGACTAATCCATTACCAATGCTCTTAGATATGTAAAGACAAATTGCATGTCTGTGTACCTACGTACAAACGTATATAAATGAAGCGCGCAGTACTTGATCTTAGAACTAGAACGTGGATGAGGAATCAGTCAAACAGACATGATGGCCTGTCTCATAACTCCAACAAAACAGATCTAACAAGAGTTTTGCTATGTACAAAGAAAATATGCGTACTAATGATGTTGTTTTCGTATTTTAAATTCAAATTAGCATTGTTTTCAATAAAATCTACTTTTTAACCAATCATATTGAATAAGTATACATATTAGTGCGCAGATTCGCTAACAACTAGATTTAACATGAGTTAATATTCTAGTATTCTCAAACTGATGCATGTAAGACATATTATCTATGTCACTTAAATGTAGATAAGATTTGATTTATAAAATTTCAATTTTAAAATTTTTCTTTTAAATCAAATTATGACATGTGAGTACTTTAGTGGGTGTGTTCTACACACCGGTTTAAGAATATAATAACTCAATATAAAACAGAGTTGATGGTAAAAAAAAAAATTAATTTGCAACATTTTTTTAACACACCCAATACACCATGCAATGAAGTGAATCTCACAAAATGAGAAAGTATTTTTTTTAAATTTTTTTTATAATTATAATAGGTCTTATAATAAGTTGTGTGTTGACATAAGAAGCTAACTATAAGTTACAAATCATTGGGGTTATAAACAAGCAAGACTTCTCAATTAGTCGCTCAAGATCGACTCGATCAAACTTGAATTCGCTCGATTCATTTATTAAACAAGACGTTCATGAACCCAAAATTATAATCGATTATTAAACGATACAACTCGTATAAAGTTTAGCTCGACTCGTACATATTAACATGCGTGTTAACTCGAAGAGAAATACTTTAACTACAAATAGATTATACAAAAGTAAACCTACAAAGTAATATGGCTTGATGTGTTACGTTAGATTATAAAGTTACTTTTACTATAAAGTAGATCTAATGAATCGCATGAAGCCACGTCACTTTGTGAATTTACTTATGTGTAATCCTTTTGTGTCTATACACTTCTCTCAATTAATGTGTCTGTCACTTTTTACAATTATAATGGGTTCCATAACAAATGGTGTGTTAGACATACCAAGCTTATAAGTTGCAAAACTCGAGTAAAAATCGAGAGAGGAATCAAACAAAACAGTTGAAGGTCCTAAGAATTTTGCAGTCCTTGGGTTTTATATTGCAAATTTGAAAAGAGAAGGAAGCCAAAATTAAGAAAGGGTAATGCACGTTCAAAGGGAATTATAACAAAGACACTCATAATGTGACAAATGCCATAGATTAGGGTTTTTAGTTTGAAGTGCCCTTCCTGATGGATGGAGTTAAAAAGAAAAGTGCATGGGGTGGAATTAATCTTGTTTATTTTTGGGGTTTTGAGGAGTGAGTTTTTGTTTGTAGGCTAGCTATATTTGGATGTATTAATAATGTATGTTATGATCTGTGGAATTATTTGACCTAAAAAATTATTTAAATATTAATTTATAATAACCTATTCACATAAAAACAAACTTAATTATGTCATGATCTCATTGCTTTGGTGTTTTTGTAACTACTTGAGCTAATGTACTACAAGAAGACAAAAAGAAAGGAATTTAAAATAATAATTTTATCCTTAAAATACAAGCATATGTCCAACAAATTAAACATCTCTTAGCCCCAAACAGTTCTATAACCCTAAAAATTATAATAAATTCTAACTCCACAAAGTCTAATAAAAACACTCGAGAAAGGTTTGTTTTTTTTCTTTTAAATTCTTTAGAATTCGAAAATATCTCTAACATATCTAAAATCTCATGGCTGGTCCCTAAAAAATATCATAAAATATGCATTAATATTTTTTTATAAAACTAAAAATTAATAATTTGCCTGATCACGAATCTCTCTAGTAAAACTTAGATCTTTATAATTCAAAAGTTCGACCCAAAAGCTTGTAAAAGCAAGAAGATCATGTATTTTAATTTTGAGAAAAGATATTTAGAAACGTAAATTGTGCAACAGTCACATAATCGTTTTCAAAAAAGTGAATAAAATATGTGACCCACATGAAAAAAAATAATTTTTTAATAGTAGACTCCCACTACAAGAGAAATGATTTTTTGAGACAAAAAATTTTGTCTCAAAAAACCCCAATTTCGTCCCAAAAAAGAATTGGAGATGAAAAAATTTTGTCTCTAAAAGGCTGTCTCAAAATGTTTTTGGAGATGAAATTCAAATTTCATCTCCAAAAATCACTTTTAGAGACGAAATTTTGGGGAACCAGTCGAAACTGTTCGAACAAAAAAATTTTTTTTAGACGAACCAATTTCGTCTAAAAAATATGTTCGAATGGAATATTTTTCAGTTCAAACTGACTCGTCCATTCGAACAAAAAAAATTGAATCGAACAAATAACAATATTTGATACTGTTCGAACGAATAATTTTTGTTCGAATGACTTTTGTTCGAATGTAAATTACGTCCGTTTGAACTATATTACGCGTTCGAATGGCTTTTTGTTATTCGAATGGTTATGTTTTGATTCGAATGGAATTAGAAATGGTCATTTCTCGTGTTGGACTGGTTAGTTACCGTTCGAACGGTATTAATCATACAGAACAGAATTTAATTAATTAAAAATACCATATTAGTATTACACAAATTGTAATTCAAACGTCAATTTTTTAAATGTTTTGAAAAAAAATAATACAAAGAAAATGAAAATAAGAATTAATTTTTACAATTGTGGTGGTGGTATAGAGTTTTGTGACATAATTGACTGAAACTGAAGCATAGCCTTTTGTATCTCCATCTCCAGTCTCTTCTGCATGTTCTCTTCTAATCTTGCCTCAAGATCTGCTGCTTGATCTAATCTGGTCAGCAACTCTTTTTCTTTGGACCTCAATCGTTCTATCTCAAGTGTTGCTTCCTCCAGTTCTTTAGTCTTGTCGTCACTCAATCTGGCTCGAGAAGAGGATGATGATGTTGAGGATGGCTTAACGCAACGTCCTAAGCCCCTCAAATATCCAGAACGTGATCCAAGAACTTGAGAAATGATCTGAGCATCGTTGACAGATGATGCATCAGATGGATCCGCAACAGCTTCCTTGAGAGATATCATCTTGTCCTACAAAAACAAAAACATACTAGTTAGTATAAGTAACAAAATATATAATCACAATGGAATTAAAGAAATTTAAACTTACATAATTTGCCTCTGCTTCAGAACTTGTCCAAACACCATCACGATTTTTATGTGATTTTGCATACAATTGGGTCAGATCATAGTCAGCAGGACTTTCTTCTTTCTGCAAAAAAAATATATATATTAGAACTTAAATCGGAAAAGTGTATTAAATATTAATATTTAACGGGGAGTAGAATAACTTACCATTTTGTTAGACAAACGATGAAAAGATCGAGAACCCGCATGATGGTGTATCTTTAAGTTTGATCTATTTGCTTTGTTTACAGTACTCCGTTGCTAAAAAAAAAATTATATCTATATGTTTAATACATCTATCATATACTATTAAAAAAAGATAACAGCGAAATTACCTGATAGACAGGATCTTCAAACATATCACAAACATTCTCCCATTCATTTGGTGGCATTGCTTGGAATAGATTTTGCCGCGCCTCTATTGTAGTACTAAACTTCTTATAGTGTGCATGGCATCGACCTTTGTACCTCCGAAATGCATTCGACATCAGCTCCTCAACCGTTAATCGATCCTCTCGTCGGCCAAAATTAAGCTCAAACTCATCCTTTCAATAATTATAAACAATTAGTATAAATACAAAATATCCAAAAAGTAACATGAATAATACTTAGTTACTTGAGATATAGCTTATTACCAAGCAACGATTTTTGATGTGGTCTTTCACATCTTGGGGAACTTTAGACCAAGAGGATGTAGCAATTGGTGCATACGTGCGAGTAAGCGTACCAACAAAAGAAGCAAGCCACGCTGCTGAATCTCCGGAGCCACCGGTGTGATAATCAGGAATATCAACTTTAATTTTACCAACTTTTCTTACTTTCTCTATGCAGACACCCCTAGTAGTGCCTCTACCTCGGCGCTGGCTTACAACAGCTATATATACAATAATTAAAGCAAGTATTTTAATTAAATAATTTTATTTTATAGATATATTACTTAAATTGAGCATAAACTGTAATATTTAATTTGATAAAATACCTTCTTCTGAGTCTGGTAGTGTGGGCTCACTGTTCATAGCAGGTGAACCACACGGGGAGTCAGTAATGGATGGGGATGGCACACGTGTTGCTTTACGTTTAGGAGGCATATCTATTTAAAATTGTAACAAATTATTATTCAAACAAATGTTACGAATATTTATAAGAATAATACTTACAGAAATTTATATTTGAAATTCATTCACTATCCGTTTTGCTAGACCAGTCGCCCTCATCCTCGCTAGACACTTCAGTTGATTCATCGTCTTCCAATATTTCACCCTCAATTACTTCGGGTTGAACATCTTCTCTACGCAATGGAACCATATCATATTGGCTGAGATCAACAAATAGATTGATGCCTATTTCGTTTTCTTGATATGCTTCTTCATTTGCTGGACTATCAACTTCTTCTGAAGGTTCGTCTGTCTCTGGAATAGTATCATATACATTTCTTGGTGCAAACCTCTCCACTACCCGCCAGGGGTTTCCATACTCCGGATCATCTAAATAAAAAACTTGATTCGCTTGGCAAGCGAGAACGAAGGGATCGTCCTCATACCATGTGCGAGATGTATTGACACTAACAAAATAATCATCGTTACGCACTCCAAACCTAGGATTTGAGACATCCCACCAATTACATTTAAACAACCAGACCATATATCCTCCCACGTATTTCAACACTATAATATCTTTCACAATTCCATAGAAGTCAATGTTATCATCCCCATGACTTCCTTCGACTACAACCCCACAATTTTGAGTTTTCCTATATCGTTCTCTATCAGCTGTATGAAATCTATATCCACGCACCAAACATCCTGAGTACTGGATGGCCCGCCTAGACGGACCACATGCCAGAGCATACAGTTCTGGTGAAATTTCTTCTGAATTTTCACCATATTTCGATACAACCTACATCAATAAATATTATTATTAAAAAAAAATAATAGAGTTTAGTGGTATGAAATTCGTATTATAAAATAGAACTTTACAATAATACCGTATGTTCAAACCATGAAGCAAATTCCTCTTCATGCGTCTTTTCTAGGTCAGTTACACCATTCGTGCGAAGTAGTTCTATATGTTCACTGCGCATGTTCGTGTGAATGGTTAATTTGTAGCAAAGAAAAATGTTATATTATTATACATGATTAATTTAGAGGATCATCACTAACCTCAAATAGTGGTCAATCTCTGCACAGTTATTCAAGACATACCATCGAGCTCTTTCAAACTCTCGTCCACATAGGTCGTAGCTCCCTTGTGCGCCTATGGAACGTACTGTCTGGGAAAATATGGTAAATGTCGATGAGACTCCCATCTCTCTTCCACCTTCATAATTTCGGTCTGGTCTTGTAAATATAGTACCAACCCCACAGAAATACATTGAACAAAAGGTATGCCACTCATTATCAATATATGACTCAGCAATCGAACCCTCTGGACGAGCTTTATTCCCCACAGATCGCTTCAATTTT
>QEOT01000991.1:0-47712 GCA_003123785.1 Pterocarya stenoptera | reverse complement strand
TCATTTTAATATTAGTGCAACATAATGTTTTATTATTATATTATGTATATAGTTTTTTATAACTCTAAATACTCCTTCACTATTATTTATTAATTTAAGCGTTTTCAATTCCTATGTTATAATATATTATAAGTTTCTTCATTTTAATATTAGTGCAACATAATGTTTTATTATTATATTATGTATATAGCTTTTTATAACTCTAAATACTCATTCACTATTATTTATTAATTTAAGTGTTTTCAATTCCTATGTTATAATGTATTATAAGTTTCCATTTTAATTCATTATGTTCGAACGGATTTTATATCGTTCGAACGGTACAAAGACAGATTTCAATTCACATATATTATGTTCGAACGGGTATTATAGCATTCGAACGGTACTAGCCCAGATTTCAAACACGAAACAGAGAGCAATTCCTTGTCCAGAAAATATCATTTTCACTACATTATTCTCATAAGCTTGTAAATGGGTTACATTGTAAATGGGATTGTAGACACACAAATATACCAAAATAGCTTAACATATGTTATTAAAAACTATAAATTATCAAAAACCTAAAAATTAGAAATATTACCTCAAATTTAAGCAATCCAAGTCAAACCCCAATATACAATACCTACAATGCCATAAAACACATTATGCCATAACCCTAAACCATGTTCAATAAACCAACTTGCTATGAAAATCGGAATACAAAAAAAAAATTCCAAAATATATTACTTACTTTTATAAACCCAAGCTTTCTCTCAAGAAAGGGATCTCCTGCAGGCCAAGCATGTTCCTCTATCTCTCCACAACTCCCTCTCACTCCACAAGTCTCTCAAAATTTCACACAAAATGAAAATGAACTGAAGGTTGGGGTATTTGAATCTGTGAAGTCACGTTTGAACTGGAATATTACTTATTCGAACACGAAAATTTCAAATTGCGCCAAATTTTGCCGCTATTTAATTTTTGTTCGAACGGCAAATTTATTAGTTCGAACAAAAAAATAGAATATTCCTTGACATATTCTTCAAATGAGCAAAAGATGAAAAGATATTTTCATTCAAATGAGAAATTTTTTCGTTCGAACAAATTGACATTCAGAGTATTTGGCGCGAAGTTTCCCACCAAACACATTTCACGAGGTAAAATCGTTCGAACAGTACTTTATTGGTTCGAACTAAAAATTATATTATTATGCTTATAAATGATCGCATATAGATAATAATAAAGTATTTTAATTTATACCAAGTATTTTATTTCTAATCTAGAGTATATACTATTTGGTATTTTATATCCAAAGTCTAACTTTTTTGGATTTCTTTTTACATCAAATATTTAACACTTTTAAATATTTTAAACAAAAGAAAAAAAAAATTAAATAAAAAAATCTTTCCCCAATTGGGCAAAAAAAAGGAAAGCCCAAAACGGTCTTCCTAATATTTTTCTATTAATATATAGTACTTAGACAATACTACACTATAGTCAGAGGCAGAACTAGGATTTGGTGTCTGGGGGGTGATCAGCAAAGTGTGTGGTATGTGTCATAAGTAATTATATAATTTTATATGTAATTGTATAAGTGATTTTAATAACTAATAAATTCTTCACAAAAGAAAATATTAGTGATTGTAATTGTGCATACTCCCTGTGTATAACTAAACTAATATAACTATTAGTATAACTATATAATAGTATTAGTATAAAGTATCAAACTATTAGTAATAGTATAGGCTATAGGCTATAGCTATATATTAGTAATATTAGTAATTTAGTATAAGTATAATTGTATAAGTATAACTATAGTCTATAGTCTATACTTATAACTATACTAAATCATTATAACTTATACTAATATATAATATAGTTATAATTTCTTATAAATTTATAACTTATATTTAATCACTATAATATAGTATAACTAAACTAATATAACAACTAATATAACCATTAGTATAACTATATAAATATATAATAGTATTAATAATTAAATATTTTATACTTAATTATAATATAGTTACTCACCCCTAGTAACTAAGATATAATATAGTACTTATTGTACTAGGCTACTATAACTAATAAGTACTGTATATATATTAATTATATTAACTTGTATCTTAAAATATTATAATACTATTAGTAGTATTATTTTTTATACTTTTGTACTTTATAATATTAGTATATTATATATTATTATAGAAATATAATTACAAATTATATTGGAATAATAACCGTTCGAACGAATACCCTATTCCATTCGAATGGTTAGTATCCGTTCGAATGGGTTAATAGCCCGTTCGAACGAGACGTCACTGTCATTATATGCCCAGTTCTATTCGAATCAAACCCATTTGAACCCTCACCGCCGAGAGCCTCTGAGTCGCCCCGTCAATCTCCGCCGCCACAAACGCCACTCAACCGCCGTAGGAACAACGTGTTTGAACTTCTAAGAGGTATGGGCCAACTCTCCAAATCTATTGGTTTGTTTATTTTCGAGAAATGCGTTTTGTTTGGGATGGGGGATTTCGGATTCGAAATCCCCCCATTTTGGTTTAGTTGATCTGATTAACAAGTTTTTAATCGGTAGAAATGATTGAGATTCACTCCTACATCATTTCTACCGATTAAAACCTAGGATTTGGTGTAGATTTTGAGTTTTGGTGTAGATTTTGAGTTTCGGCCATGGCTGAGTCGACTCGGCCATGGCTGTTTGGCTTCGATCTCTTTCGAACGGATTTTATTCCATTCGAACGCGAAGTTGCCAAACAGATTTATTTATGTTCAAACAAAAAAATATAGTTCGAACGAGTAATAATTGCCAGTTCGATATAACAAAATCTTCCATTCGAATAGTTTTATATGTTTCAAACAGAATATGTTTTGTTTGAACTAATTATTTCAATTCAGTTCAATATAGTTTAATTTTTCAATAATGTATTTTAAATATAATATTTATAATTATATACTTAATTTTCTTGTGTTTAAACAGTATACTAATGGCATCTAGCAGAAGAAAACGTGCAAGAGATCAGGTCAGTGAAAGTAGCACTAGACCAACTCATGCTCAGGAGTCGAGGCCTGTACTCGTCGAGCGTCAGATTATTTTATCTAACTTCTCAGATCTTTCATGGGAGGGACGGAGCATTGAGTCCATCTTCACCGAGAAGGGATGGGTACCGATCTGTCAACAGCAGGGGACTGCATACCGAGAGATGGTCGGTAAATTTTACTGTGCCATGGGAGAGCAGAGTCCTGATGCTCTCTTCTACACTTTATCAATCCGGGGAGTGAGTATTAATTTCTCTCCCCGTATTATTGCTGAGTTCCTTAACATCCGGCGCGAGGTCGGCGCATATCCTGGAACGGCCACATCAGGACGAGCGGCTGCAGTACCATCTGATTCAGACACACCGGCCGCATCCTCCACAGTAGTCCCGAATGTAGAACTGCATGACAGTGACGATAGTAGTGAGGATGAGGATCTACCTGATGATAGTCTCACAGACGATCAGGTGCGTCATCTAGTGCGAGACCCTTCGGCTCCTCCATATGATGGGAGCAAGGTGATCCGACAGGCCGACTGTAAATCATTTTTTAGAATGCTTAACTTGATCATTGGCTATAACATCGACCCAAAAAAACACAAGACTGATTTTGGGATCGATCGAGCCAGATTTTTGTTGCGGATAGCGCGAGGGGACCCCATTGATCTGGCCTTATATTTCTTCTACCGCATTCGATCGGAGTCATGCTATGTAAGTGGAGGTAGTCTACCATTTGCACTACTGATATCTAACCTCCTACTCTGATCAGGGGTTACAGTGTCTGCGACTGAGCGGAGGTCGCCACAGATGGGACCCCTTAACAAGATCACATTCAGCAAGAGCGAGGGGCACTTGCTGAAGACTGCACCAGGACAGCCTAGTGCCCCGCCCACCGATCCAGCTTCTACTACTACTGCCGTTGTTGAGAGACAGCCTCCTGGGGCTACTTTGGATCAGGTACAAGCTCTATTTGTTGAGTTCGTTGAGTCCATCAAGGAGAAGCTTAGGGATTTGGATGAATAGATTAAAATGTTACGAGAGGATGTTGATCTGCTTAGCAGTAAATAGTCGTTTTAGTTATTATTTTACTTTTTTATATTGTAATGAACATTTTATAGTTGAGATGTAATTAATGAATGGTTTTTCTTTCTCGTGTTTGCTACTTTATTTAATTTTTTCATTTTACTTGTCGTTCATGATAATATAAAAAATTATATTATCTTTAAAGTTATATTTATATAATTTAACATAAAAGAAATCACTTTCCCCGGAAAAAGAAAATTAAAAATAAATGTACAAATTAATGATGATAAACAAATTAATGGAAAAAATGTCTGTTTGAAGCAATAAATTTAAGTTCGTACGATTATTAACTTGTCCCGGGAAAACAAAATTAATTTCCCGCCAATATTACTTATTGAACAAACATTAGTTGGTTGTTCGAATATTTTTTTTTCCGTTCGAACGTTTTTTTAAGACGATTTGTTTCGTCACAAAATATTCCGTTCGAATGGGTATTTTTCTGTTTGAACGAATTTTGTATCTCAGGCAGTTTTGGAGACGAAATGAAAAATTCGTCTCTAAAAATGACTTTTAGGGATGAAATTTAGTTCGTCCCTAACTAATTTCGTCCCTAAAAGTCAAATTTCTTGTAGTGTCCATTATTTTTTAAAACGATTACGCGACGTTTACGCACTTCATGATTGTATGTAGAATTATTCATTAATTTTTGAAAACTAACAATGCATTATTTTTCTCTATAACTTCTTATATATTCTTTTCAATTACTCCTTTCTTGTGCCACGTACAACTATTATTTAAAATGAAAAGATTGAGACGTTGATCTCCAATATTGAAGAGAGAGAATTATAAGAATATATATGCACGGTATTCTTTTTGTCTTATATAATATATATATATAAAAGAAATGATATTTGTAGTTGTGAAGTGCGCACAATTGCTTTGAAAAAAATGAGTAAATATAAGACTTACATAAAAAAAAAAAAATTAATTTTTTAATAGTAGATCTCATTCTTTTTTAAAATAATTGCGCGGCGCTTGCACATTCTAAGACTTTATGTAGCATTACTATATTATAAGAATGTGGCCCTCCAAAAGAGTAATTTACTCCAAGGTAAATTCTCATTAGTGTCGACCTACTTGGTCAGGATTCCAATGTGACCTTGACAAAGTAGCGTTACAACTAATGGCATGATCAGCCTTCCTAGAAAGTACAAGTATCTTAATTCTATGAGCTCACTATGTTTGGTTATTGAAATCAATTCAATTCAACTTTTTATAATAAAGTAAAACTCATCTTAACCTACTTTATACATTTAAACATATATCTCAACCTATTTACATTCAAACATATCTTCATGAGATTCATAAAATATTATTATTCACATATCAACTCAAATCATCTGAGATTGTCTCAACATCCAAACGCAGGCAAACAAAAATCTTATCACTAGTTACACATGATCAGTCTCAAGAAGCCACCAACTCATTGGATTGAGATCATCTCTTGTACTTTCATCTAAAGTTGAGAGTATTATTTATTAGTGTACTTATAAAAGAGGTATTTTGGTCATCATGTTTTCAGAAATGGCTAAATTGACAAGTCAAATTACCAATAAAATATCTCATATTTTACTGCACCCGCAGAC
This sequence comes from Pterocarya stenoptera, assembly GCA_003123785.1. NCBI lineage: Eukaryota > Viridiplantae > Streptophyta > Magnoliopsida > Fagales > Juglandaceae > Pterocarya > Pterocarya stenoptera. The sequence goes on along the minus strand of QEOT01000991.1, from coordinate 42,008 downwards.
AAATTCAAGTTCATGTGTGTACTAATTTTCCACATTCTCTTTAGAGTGTATTTTATCAATTTAATCTGCCAAATTTGTTTCTTCTACTGTTGTCTTGACTGATAGCATGCAGCGCTCTAGCTAGGCTTCTCGTCAAACAAGTACTACAGCATGCAGATACAATAAATCATCATCACGTGGATGAAGAATCCGACAGAAAGATGATGATTTGTCTATATACATATATATATATATATATATATCTCAGAACTAAAACAAAGCAGACCTAGCAGATACAGGAATGAATAATTATCATGAGTTAATTAAGATACATGCATGAAGAAGAATCAAACATAACAGCTGAAGGTCCTGAGAATTTTTGCAGAAATATGGTATACTTTATATTAATTCAAAGTTTAGAAGGAAGAAGCTTGGAAGCCAAAAAAAAAAAACAAAGGAACTGAACGTTCTAAGCTGGGAATAACAAAGACATTCATAATGTGACAAATGTCATACATTAGTTTTGCATTGCATGACCATAATAAGGCAGAAAGCAAGCTTTCATTCCTTGCTAAGATTCTCAATCCAATTGTTCACAAGGGCTGAGGATATGGAAAAACCAGAAAAGATGCTGATTCAGGTCTGGAAGTAGGTGACATCAGAGCAGAAATTTGTTGTTCACTCAGGAGACGAAAGAGTAATGTCAAGTCAAAATGAGACACGTGGTAGTATCACCTAGTGCTTGAAAAATCAAATCTATGCTGATTGGCTCAAGCAAAAGTTCATCAAGATTTTCCTACATTTACTTGGTTTGAAGCTCAGATGATTCAACCCATTATGACAACTCAGATCCAGCACCTTTATCCAGAAGGGACGGTTGAGATATTGCTCTTTCTTGCCGGCCTTGAGGTGATAAAGCTTCACCAGCATATCATACGCTTCCAAGTTTCACAAAAGTGTTAATCAGGCATAGTAAATGATATACATTGAAATAAAAAAGAATAATATTATATACAGTTTTAGAGTGTGTTATCACCGTGCACGTCTTTTAAAAAAAATATGATTTATTATGAAAAAATTAGTTTTTTCATGTGGGTCCAAATTTTTCATACTTTTTCTATTTAAAAAAGTGCACGAGACTTGCAATCTATTAGGTCAATCATTTTCCAACAAAGAATTCACAACCTATTAAATATGTAAAGCCCGTAAATAGTATAACAAACTTTAATCTAACCATTTACTTATAAAAATCAATTACAATGCAAAACAAAAATAGCAGTTGACGACTAAAGGTTAAAGCCTCAACCCTAAAGGGGAAAATTCTTGAAATATAATGTTTTCTATAGTTTCAAGGGAAGCGGCCCAGCTAGTGAGACTGTGTGAGAAATACGTGATATTTTTTTATAGTTTTTGTTGATTAATTATGGGGAGCAATTATTCGAGGATGTAATTATAAATTGCATGATATTTTTCAACTTGCAATGAAAAGTTGTATACCAAATAGTCAAAAATGGAAAAAAGTGTCTCTGCAAGACGAAAACTATCTTCTTCATTGTAGCAAGATTCTGAAGTAGAAAAGTCCAGCTAAAGAAGATTTGCATGCTTGCAAACACTTGTTGGAATAAAATTAGCAAACAAGACTTGATCACTCGCCACTCGCTCGAACTTGACTCGACTATATCTGTAAATGCAGAAGTTCTTTGAGCAAGAGAACATGAGATCAAGATTACTCTGATGGCCCCTTGCCGGCCAGGAATCTGATTCCTACACTTGTTTAATTATTTGTTCTAAGGTGAATGAAAACATTACTTGCCAAGAAGAGAAAAAGGCAATAACATGGGGATAAAACCAAAACATTAGTAAAGCTAAGATACATATGACTCAAGGCTATAGCAAAGATGTTTTCCTCAAACTGGAAGTGTATGCTCAATTCTATACCAGTTTTCTCCTTGACGTTCTTGAACCTTCATTTCAATATCACAAGGCATATATCCCAATCTTAGACTGCAAAGACTACTTACTGGCCATAGTCCTCTAGGAACAATCTTCAACCGCTGGCATTCAACAATCTCTAATTCTCTCAGATTGCACATTGCCTTTTCTGCTATTCGCCACATCTCTACTGAGTAAAGAAAAGAAAGTTTCAAGATCTGCAGTTGTGGAAAACCCCCGCTACTGCAAATCATTTCTTTTCCAACATATGATGACTGCTTCAATTTCAGAACTCTCAGGTTTGGCAGCTTCTCCAGCTTTTCCATGGGGTCTTCAGTCAAAAAGGAGTTTTGTAAGGACAGCTCGGTGAGGTTTGTAGGAAACTTTTGTGTTTTATTTATAAGTCCTACTAAGTGCAGCTTGTGGAGATGAGTGTGAGATGAAAAGTCCAACTTTGGGATGGGAGAAGCAGGAGAAAATCCTCTAGCGTGCAACTTCAAACAATGGAGACCCTTCAGCTTCAAAATCCACATGCCTAAAGCTTTTTCTTGCAACGCTAGTTCTCCGCACAATCCTAGTTCTCTTAGGTTGGTTAGCTTGTTTAAAACATTATCTACACTTTCAGTCCCATTAATGGACAACCCATGTAAGGTTTGGAGATTTGCAAGAAATGTTCTTGAGGGTGGTGGGCTTGGCACAATCTCCCTAAGTTCATTGAAAAATAGGTGTCTTAGTTGCTGCAGTTTGATAACCACAGCAGGAATAGGACTGACTAAAGTTGATCTCAGATCTAAAGTCTGCAATTTCACAAGATAGCAAATTGATGAAGGGAGTGTTTTTAGCCATGTACCTCTTAACCCCAAATACCTCAAATGAACAAGCTTTCCAATAGCTGAGTCAAGCCTAGCTATATGAGTGCCTTCTAAGTCAAGAACTCGCAGGAGTTTGAATTTCTTCATTTCTCTGAAAACGGGTTCATTAAGGTCAAAGCACAGTAAGGAGCGGACCTTTGAAGTGTTTTTTAATGCAGGGGGAACTCTGCAATGTACAGAAAGATGACGACCTCTTGTAAAGGACTTAACTTTGACATCCTGATGAATGACTTCAAGAAATCGATCCTCCTTAGCTTTTGATATTGCAAATTCCCTTAAAAGGTCATGTATACTGCATGTTTTAATTCTTCCATTTGATTTCCTAGCTGCAACCTGAATCATACTCCTTCCTATTAGTTCCTCCAAGTAATCCTCTGCAACATCTTCCAATGGTTCTTGGCCCCTTGGCTGTACAAATCCCTCTGCGACCCATAGCAAGATCAACCTCCTCGCCGAAATCTCAAAGTCTTCAGGAAAAAGACCCAAGTAGAGAAAACATGGTTTCAAGAAGTATGGTAAGTCGTGATAGCTTAATGCTAAGATGTCAGCACATAGAGTTGGGTCTTGTGTTAGCTGCCAATGCACACTCTGCAACACTTTGAGCCACTCACTGTAGGATGCTTCTTTTCTGGACAGGAGACCTCCCAATACTACAATAGCAAGAGGTAAGCCCCCACACTTTTTCACAATCTGCCTGCCAAGCTCTTCAGACCATGGAGGTAAAGTTCTTGTGGAATTCCATTCTAGGCACACCTTTTTGGACAACAATTTCCAGCTATCCTCGTCACTAAGAAGGCATAGCTCGTGTGGCGGGCTTCTTGGATCAGCATGTAAAGCAATATCTTTGAAACGGGTAGTTAACACTATCCTACTTCCATTCTCTGCATCTGGAAAGGCTGCTTTGAGATCATCCCAAACTTCTATTTTCCAAATATCATCAAGCACTATGATATACCTCCTCTCCTCCAAGAATTTTGACAAGAGTTCCTTCAAATCCTCATTACTCATTGTGTCAAAGTCTGCTTTTCCAAGCCCCAATATTGTTTTGCCTAAATATTGCAAGATCTCCTTGACTCTATATTCTTGAGAAACATAAACCCAGGCACAATAATCAAAATGCTTCTTGATAAAGCTAGAATGGTAAATCTTCTTGGAAAGTGTAGTCTTACCTAGGCCTGCCATACCAATGATTGAAATTACTGATCGCCGCGGCTCCCCATGAATCACTCTTGCCTCCAACATGTTAATGTCTTCCACCAAACCAACAGTGTCCTCTTCACAAGCATGAGGAGACGATCGTCTCTTCTCCCGAAGCCTACCAACTGCAAGACCTGTCACTTCTCCCCCTCTCCCTAAATTTTCAATTCCATAAGTTCCCCTGCTGTAATTGATATGTTGAATTTTAGTTTTGACCTTACTGATCTGCCTGTTGATATTGTGCCGAGCTATGAACTTGCCCAACATAAAAGGGTGGCAGTCAAAACACATGAATTTTCTCTGCTGTGTCATTTTGAGGATGTAGATGTCAATAACATCATCACTGTCATAAGCAACATCTCGAATGTCTGCTATCCAGTTTCTAATTCTTTCATCACCATCTTGCTTTGCATCAGCATCTTTAAGAAAGCATTGGATTCGCCTCAATTCGTCTTCGATCCATTCAACTTGTGTACAGACTTTTGACAAGGAAACAGCTTCATCAATGAGTTGGGTTGCCATTTTATCTAGTACCAAGGAAACTATGTACTCTGCCATGTTTAGGCTAACTTGTCACTGAAAACACAAAGGCTTGGAGATTCTCACAGTTCACCAAAATGTTTTATGCCATTATTTGCTGCATTCTTTGAGATTTGCATGGAGACTTTCAGGCTGTCTGACATTAGTTGACCATTTCTGGTAGTTGTTTTGTGCTAAAAATCAATGCAGAAAAATTTTGTGGCAGACCTGATGCCTGCTATTTTGGATGATGAGATCTAGAGATATTAAAGTGGCAAACGATGTGAAATAGCCTATTAGTCAATGGGTTGGTATGAAATCCTTTTGAAAAAATTTGCAAGTGGCCGCTCAATCAAGAGATATTACAATTGCGGTGTAATCATTTTGAAAAAATGTAGTATCTATAATTAAAAAATTAGTTTTTTTTATTTATTTATTCAGGTCTCGTATTTACTCTTTTTTTTTTTTAAATGGATTGTACGGCTCTTGTATGCTTCACGATTACAAATATGATTTCTCTTATTTGAATATAAAGTAAATAATCAATTTCTTTCTTTCTATTAGCTAAAACTTTTTCAGACATAGTATTAGAGCAAAGGTCTTGAGTAACAGATTCAAGTTGCTATACTTCACTTCTATTTAATTAAATATTCTACATATTGGATGAACTTGAACGAGCCTGGTCTACAGAGAATATTGAAACATAAATTTGCTTCTTTGATCCAGAATCAGCTCTATAGTTTCCCTTCACAAGCAAGAACCCGTCAACCTTGACATGTACTACTCCAAATTGAAGAAGTGAAATTGAATCATACCACTGTCTATAATATTGTATGATAGCTACTAATCCAATGTTGATGCGTATCTGATCAAAGATGAAGAAAATGTCAACTTTGATTTAAAAATTTTGATTAAATTAAAAGGAAGAAGAAAAAAGTCAACATTTTTAGGAAGAAGAAATTATACACATATTTACTGAATTAATTAATTAAATTATATATATATTTACGTTATTTAACATGATATCAGAGTAAAAGCCTTGGCTAACAAACTCAACCCTCCTTGACCGCAAACCAATTCCGTCCATTTGGATGATGTTGCCAAGAACTCAAGGTGCATATAAAATTTCTCCTTTTCCCATTGACAAATCCTATACATGATTTTTTCTAGCTCCTATTATATTGGTCTTCGATCACATCCAAGTCCTTCTCTTTCTGCCACTGGGACGTTCTAACGTGGGTCTGGTTTTTTTAAACAAATCAAATTAAAAAAAAAAAAACCATTTTTTAAAAATATTATTTTATTGAGTTGTATAAAAGTAAGCTTTATAATTTTTATTTTATAATTTTTTGTTTGCTTTGATTCTATCTTTCTTTCCAATGATGCTTTATGTTTGAGTTTTGATGTTTTTAAGATAATTCTTCGCCATAAGTGAAGGCTATTAATTATAAACAATGAGCGTATTATTGATGTAATTTTTCCTTAAGGCCGGATGGCAATAGTAAGGTTAAATGGCCCATAATGGTGCTTGAATGGTGGTAGGACACTCAAATATTTATTTATGATTCAAACAGCAAATAAAATATAGAAAATGTAAATAGAGAGATGTTGATATATATTTATGTGGTTTGAGATTAAGACTTATGAAGAAAAAATCTACCATATTTGATGATTTTGCAATCTCTCACGAATCACTATATTCTCGAATATATAAAAGGTGAGACTTGAAGTCATATCTCTTACTTTATGTCTTATCTCCCAATTTTAACTCAAGTTTTGCTAAATCGGTGTGTCAACATATTATTTATATTAAGATCTATTATAATTTTAAAAAAATTAAAATATCAATAATTTTTTAACATAATTCACGGGAAAAGCTTCCATATCATCAATACGTTGAGTTTGTAAAAAATAAGTTAGCTCAGCTTTCAAACCATCAATTGGTAGGTATTGTCATTTCCTTTTTTGCTTTGTTAATGGGCCTTTTAATTTCTGATGGGCCGAGAGCTAGCACATTTTATACCCAACACCTACAATCACATACCCTACAATATTGGTCCATACATTTCTCACAACAAAACAAGTGGTCCAGAATATTTATTGCGTGGGATTAACGTCACGAGACTCGTGTGGATTCCATTTAAGACCCAAATTTATGAATAATCCACTCAAGTAATTAATTAAACATGTATCATGTGATAAAATAAAATAAAAATTATCTGTAAAAACTAGTTCAAATAGATAAGTCTAGTATAAATTTTCATAAAAAGTGAACCACACTTTAAAAAATATATATATAAAAGACTATTATTTTTTAATAAGACTCGCCTTTTTATAAATGATTTAGTCAAAAATTATCTATTTAAAATTTGTAGCTACATTACTTTAAAAAAAAAAATTAACCGTAAAAAGTTGTTGCAACAGCAATACAAGAATATTCCTAATTTGAATCCTTGACCACGTTTCCCTATTAATTTGAGCTTAATAAAGGAGCATTTACTGTTCAAAACAACAGATAAAACGCCCTTCAGATATGTAAAGACAACATGCATGTCTGTGTACCTACGTACAAACGTATATAAAGTGGATGTGGAATCAATCAGACAGAATGATGGCTTGTCTCAGAACTCCAACAAGACAAATCTAGTATATATTAAACATGAGTTAATATTCTAGTATTCTCAAACTGATGCATACAAAATATATTATTCACATCACTTAAATGTAAGTAAGATTTAATTTGTAAAATTTAAATTTTAAAATTGATCTTTTAAATTAAATTATGACATATGAATGTTTTAGTAGATGTGTTCTCCACACCGGTTTAAGAATATATATATATATATATATATTATAACTCAATATAAAACAAAGTTGATGGTAAAAAAACAATTAATTTGCAATATTTTTTTAACACACCCAACACACCATGCATTGAAGTGAGTCTCACAATAATTAGAAAGTATTTTTTTTTTCAATTTTTTTTTAGTGATTATAATGGATCTTATAATAAGCATTGTGTTGACATTATAAGAAGCTTAGAAATTACAAATCACTAGGGTTATACACAAGCAAGACTATTCAATAAGTTGCTCAAGATCGACTCAGTCAAACTTGAATTCGCTCGATTCATTTATTAAACCAAACATTCATGAATACAAAATTATGATTGATTATTAAACGATACAACTCGTATAAAGTTCAACTCGACTCGTACATATTAACACAAATGTTAACTCGAAGAGCAGTTCTTTAACCAGAAAGGGATTATTGAAAAGTAAACACACAAAGTAACGTGACTTGATGTGGTACGCTAGATTATAAAATTATTTTTATTATAAAGTAGATCTAATAGATCGCATGAAGTCACATCACTTTATTAATTTACTTATGTGTAATCTCTTTATATCTATAACATTTAATCTCTCGAGTAATGTGTCTATCATTTTTTATAATTATAATGGGTTTCATTTGTGTGTTAGACATACCAAGCTTATAAGTTGCGAAGCTCGAGTGAAGATCGCAAGAGGAATCAATTAAACAAAACAGCTGAAGGTCCTGAGAATTTTGCAGTCCTTGGGTTTTATATTTCAAATTTGAAAAGGGAAGGAAGCCAAAATTAAGAAAGGGTAATGCACGTTCTAAGGGAATTATAACAAAGACACTCATAATGTGACAAATGCCATAGATTAGGGTTTTTAGTTTGAAGTGCCCTCCCTCCCTTATGGATGGATGTTAGAAAGAAACCTGCATGGGGTAGAATTAATCTTGTTTATTTTTGGGGTTTTGAGGAGTGAGTTTTTGTTTGTAGGCTAGCTATTGGATGTATTAATAATGTATGCCATGATCTGTGGAATTATTTGACCTAAAAAATTATTTAAATATTAATTTATAATAACCTATTCACATAAAAAACAAACTTAATTATATCATGATCTCATTGCTTTGGTGTTTTTGTAACTACTTGAGCTAATGTTCTACAAGAAGCCAAAAAGAAATTAGGAATTTAAAATAATAATTATATCCTTAAAATACAAAGAACATATGTCCAACAAAACATCTCTTAGCCCCAAAAAGGTCTATAACCCTAAAAATTATAATAAATTCAAACTCCACAAAGTCTAATAAAAACCTAAAAAAACTCTCTCCCCCACACTCGAGAAAGGTTTTTAAAAAAATTCTTTAGTATTCGAAAATATCTCTAACATATCTAAAAAGTCATGGCCGGTCCCTAAAAAATATCATAAAATATGCGAAAATATTTTTTTATAAAACGTCTAAAAATTAATTAATAATTAGCCTCATGAATCTCTCCTCTCTCTAGTAAAACTTAGATCTTTATAATTCAAAAGTTCGACCCAAAAGCTTTTAAAAGCTAAAAGATCATGTATTTTAATTTTCGAAAACTAACAATTAATGCACGATTTTCTTTATAACTTCTTATATATAGTTCTTTTCAAGTACTCCTTTCTTGCGCCACTTCTCCACACGTACATGCAACTACTATTTAAAATGAAAAGATTGAGACGTTGATCTCCAATATTGAAGAGAGAAAATTATAAGAATAAATATGCATGATATTCTTTTTGTCTAATATAATATATATATATATAAGAGAAATGATATTTGTAGTCGTGAAGTGCACAAGCGTCGTATAATCTCTTTGAAAAAAAATGAGTAAATACAAGATCCACATGAAAAAAAAAAAAAACAAATTTTTTAATAGTGGGCTTAACTCTTTTCCAAAACGATTGTGCGACACTTATGCATTCTACAACTGTATGTAGTATTACTGTATATAGAATATGTTATACTATACAAGAACAACAACAACAAAAGAAAAATTAATATTATATATTATGATCATATCATAAGTACTTGCCCCTCCAAAAGAGGAATTTACTCCAAGGTAAATTCTCAAAAGTGTCGACCTACTTGGTCAGGATTCCAATAATGTGACCTTGACAAAGTAGTGTACGTGACAACTAATGGCATGATCAGCCTTCTTAGAAAGTAGAAGTATCTTAATTCTACGAGATTGTTATGTTTGGTTATTGGAATCAACTCAAACCATTATTGATGGATTCACTACTACTTTTTCAACTTCTCATTACAAAGTAAAACTTATCTGCAACGTCCTATATTTTTACATTTAAACATATATATATTTCTACCTATTTACAATATTCAAACACATTTCAATGAAGCTCACAAAATATTATTATTCATAGATCATGATCAATTGATCAAATCATCTAAAATTGTCTTAGCATCCAAACAGAAGCTAAAAGAAAACAAAAATCTTATCACTAGCTGCACATGATCAGTCTCAAGAAGCCACCATCATGGGCTTGAGATCTCATGTACTTTCATCTAAAGTTCAAGATGAAAGTACATGAGAGTATTATTTATTAGTGTTATAAAAGAGGTATTTTGGTCATCATGTTTTCAGAAATGACTAAATTGACAAGTAAAATGACCAATAAAATATCTCATAGTTTACTGCACCCGCAGGCAAACCATTAATGAATAACTGCAAGTTCTATATATGTAAAAGATCAATTCAAAAGGACTAACTAATTAATGAGCAATATTACGTTTATTTAATCGGGTAGGCACAATCACATGAAATGGTCATGAATATAGATCTGGAGAGAAAATTCAAGTTCATGTGTGTACTAATTTTCCACATTCTCTTAGAGTGTATTTTATCAATTTAATCTGCCAAATTTGTTTCTTCTACTGTTGTCTTGACTGATAGCATGCAGCGCTCTAGCTAGGCTTCTCGTCAAACAAGTACTACAGCATGCAGATACAATAAATCATCATCATGTGGATGAAGAATCCGACAGAAAGATGATGATTTGTCTATATATATAAATATATATATATATATATATCTCTCAGAACTAAAACAAAGCAGACCTAACAGATAGAGGAATGAATAATTATCATGAGTTAATTAAGATACATGCATGAAGAAGAATCAAACAAAACAGCTGAAGGTCCTGAGAATTTTTGCAGAAATATGGTATACTTTATATTAATTCAAAGTTCAAAAGGGAGAAGCTTGGAAGCCAAAAAAAAAAAAAAAAACAAAGGGTACTGCACGTTCTAAGGGAATAACAAAGACATTCATAATGTGACAAATGTCATACATTAGTTTTTTAGGTTTAAGAGGGTGATGAAGTTGGAAAGAAACGTGGGTTGTTCTTGTTTGTTTTTGTGCTTTTGAGGAGTGAGTTTTTGTTTGTAAGCTATTGGGCATATGCTATCTGTGGAATTTTTTGGTCTAAACAATGACTTAAATACTAACCTATTCACCAAAAAAAAACTTAGCTATTATGTCATCATCTCATTGCTAATTTGGCGTCTTTGTAACTACTTGAGCTTATGTACGTATATATATACATTCCACCTCAGATGATCAGCATCGATCTTGGAATTATTTCGACAGGATCAGGTCAGAATATTACTTTTTAATTACTAGTCGTTCACCCGCATGATGTGCGAGAAATTACTGTTCATTGTTAATGCAGGATACTATGTATTTTCAGGTGAAATAAAGAGAATTCTTATGATCCGACAGTGATTAATCTGAACATGAAACAAAGCAGTATTAACTCAACTAATCTGCAAAAACATTCAAGGGACTAATATTGAGAGAGCAATATTCAGTCTAAATAAATAACTCTGATGATCACAAAAATTTTAAAAAAAAAAAAAATAGCTAGCTTGGGTCAATACATATATATAGTACTCCTCTTATGTCTTCTTTTCTCGGGTAATTATTAGCTATCATGTTTGGTTGTTGAAATCAACTCAACTCGTGATCTCAAACTAGTCATTGATGAGATCTACTATTTTTGCAACTTTTCATAAAAAAATTAAACCAATTTCAACCTACTTCTTACATTTAAACACATATCTCAATATATTTACATTTAAACACGTCTCAATAGAATACACAGTTAATATGAGATGAGATGAGATATTTTGAATAGTAGTTGAATAAAATATTGATAGAATATATTTTTTAATATTATTGTTATGTTGAGATTTGAAAAAGTTGAATTGTTTATTATATTTTTGTATGAAAATTTAAAAAAATTATAATGATTAAGATGATATGAGATAGTGATTTTGTATAAACAAAGGGGGCCCCAAATAACTGAGTTTCTCTCAAAATTTGCACAAGAAACTGATGTATATAGGTCTCGAGAGCCAATTCAAGCTAGTCCACACGATGAGTTTTTCCAAATTCTTTAAGATCGAGCTGGGTATTTTTCAATTCAAATATCTGCCAAATTTGTTTCTTCTACTGTTGTCTTGATTGCTTTGATCTAGTCTCAAAAGTAGTAATACGGATGATACAAAACAACCAATCTCAAAAGTAGATCATGATGCCAGTCATGAAGCCATGATTCATATCAGTCCAAAATTATGCAGTACTGAATGTTATGAAATGAAACTACTTGCTCGATTTTTAACAGCAATTAATGCCCCTTGATTGCCATGTTTGTAGTCCCACACATTTGAGGACTAGAGAAATTTTTCCCCGGGTCACCACAATAAAGTGCACTGTTTTCCAGTTATTCTATTTATGTATATGTTCTACACTTTATAATTTTATAGACATCATCAGTCGTTTTGTATATATCCATATATATATAAAGACAAACCTGAAATAAGACAATCAATCAACTTGCCATTTATCCGGCCTACCATCATTCTTAGGTCTGATTTATTTGTTCTATAATAATCTCAGGGTTACTCACATCTGTTGCTAAACAAAACTTTCTCCTGTTCTCATGGACAGCCTAGAGTTTCCATATGAACCTGCAGAGAAGTATTCATGCAAAAATCATGCCCCAACACCTCCGGAAACAGAAGAAATCCATGGACGGGAAGAAAAGGGAAGCATGAAGCTCCCAAAGAGAGGGAACAGCAACGGGAAAAGGTATTTAGGGGTGAGACAAAGGCCCTCGGGAAGATGGGTTGCTGAAATCAAGGACTCCTCGCAGAAGCTGAGGCTGTGGTTAGGAACTTTTGACAGTGCAGAAGAGGCTGCCTTGGCTTTCGACAAAGCCGCCAGGCTTCTAAGAGGAAGAAATGCAAAGACAAACTTCCCATGTCATGGAATCGTGGGCACACATGAAGAAAGTTGCAGCCTATTGGGAAAGAATCCAAGGCTTTTTCGGCTTCTCCAGCATGCAATCATGAAGAACCATGCAAGATCCTCGTCTCTTTACCCCCCGATCATTTCATGGGAAAATCAGAATATTCCTGGAGATAAAGGCCAGCTTGATTCAAGTTATTTTGATGCGCTTGTTGAAGAAACTATAGTTTGTTCATCATCAAGTACCTCTGAATCCGGAAGCTCATGTGGTTTCGATCACGACAGAAACAAGCTTTCTCAGCTCTCATTCGGTAGTTCCAAGGTCTATTCCTCTGTGTTTGTAGCTCCTTCTTTCAGTGCTTCTCTAGGGCAAGCAGGAGATCAACATCAAAAAGATTTCCAAGAGGCTTAGTCACTGGAAAGAACATCGCATTCAAACGTGCAAATTATGGACTATCAAAGAATGGCAGGCCAACTAGTGCGATGAAAAAAAAAAGTCCTTGTAAATTATGTTTTCCATGTTAATTTCACTTGTAAGATGTTGTCTTCCAACCTTAGTTATTTGTCTTTGTTCTAAATCATCACATAGAGATTATCTACCTGATGATCAGTTGCGTATGGATGTGGGAGCTCAATTCTAGCTATCAAATGTTATATATATAGTTGGTAATTGTCTGCAGAATTTATGTAATATATATATACAGAAAAATTCATCCACCATCCTCTTAATTATCATCTCCTCGCCATTATCTTATTTGATATCCAATAATTGGACAATAAGAAATAAATGATAAATAATTTTCTAATCATTTAATGCCACACTAGAGGATGATCGTGAAAGGATGATGGTAAAATTAATGACGGGGTGTAGCATTTCTCGTATATATATTTTGTTGCCTTGTTGCGAAATATGTTTTGAGTTTACCCTCATTCATGCTCCCTACCATGGATTTTTCACAATGGCCAAAGTATATCATGCCTCATCACTTTTGGGTGAAAATTAAACCCAACATCCTGACAAACCTAGTTCCTTTTGATGGATGCAATTATATGATAAAAGATGTATTTCTTTACATGAATTATATAGATGTATGCATAATTTTTACATATATAAATAGATAAATCTGATCTACCATTGATCTAACCCTCTTGAGTGTTGTAGTGATTTAAAGAAACTCAACAAGGCTAGATCCACAGAAGCACTGAGCCATTATAGCATGCATTACAGAAGAAGACTTTTTTCTTTGATGAAAGAAGGAAATTAAGGAACTATGTGGAGGTTTTATATATATATATATATATATAAACATATATAAGAGGGTGAATTTATCTAGTACATGGAACTTTATGCATGAATGATCTAGCCAACCATGACTGTTTGGTTACCATGAAACTTCCTGGCTACCATGAAATCTCAATTAATTAGTGTTTGGCCAAAATGATAAATTTTTTTCAATAACCCTAACTGATCATGAATTTGTAACCATTTTTTCTCAGATTAAACCAAAAGGGTTACAAGGATATTCTAAGAAATAATTATAGTGGTTAATTAATTTCCCTTTTTAAAGAGTTCTGAATTGGATATGAAACAAGAGAAACTAAAAGTTACCTTATATATACTTGATTGAAGTACTTAAGAACTTTAATTTATTAAGAACTTCCATAACTCCAAACATTTTATTTCCATATAATATATAATAATAAACTTTAGCATGATTCCAAGCGGCCTAGCTAGTATGAAAATCATGTTTAACCGTAATTCAATTATCAAATATCATAAAATCCAACCTTATCTACAAACATACAAGATACTTGTCTAAGTTTCATCAATATCAAATCCAATCACAATATGTATCATCACAAAGTTTTTTTTTTTTTTTAAATCTCATATTATTGTTACAATCCCCACGTCAACTTGGAGTAAGGCTAGATATAGGCCTATGGTGAGTAAATATTGTGCAATCAATTGAAAAATGTATACTTTTTCATATGAGTCATACTTTTTATCAAAGAATTTACATGCGAAACTTGCATACCCCAAACTTACACAAATCATTTTTTCGTTAAACCTGTCATGTCCGTTTTCCCTTTTATATAGAGTGATGATAGGCTGCCGTCCAGCAGTGACCGTTGGGCGTGCTACCTAGGCAAAACTCATCATTTTTATTTTTTTCACATTTTTTAACATCTTTAAATATTTTTAAAAAAATATAAATATACTAATAGTCACTTCCTTAATCAGTATATAAAAAAATTAAAAAAATATATATACATAAACGATCAAACTAAAAAGATAAAATAAAAGGATATACTAGCATTATTCTTTTATATATAACTTTGTTTTCTTGTAGTCTCCTTGTTGGTGGGCCTATGTTATTGTCTTCGCAAGCCTCTATATAACTTGGATGGGCCTTTAAAGTAAAACATCAAGCAAATTAAAAGTATAGGTCATTGGCTCGGTAACATATGATATAGGCCATCAGTACGATAACCTATGATATGGACATGGGTCCAATTTTTGATGGAGATGTTCTTTCCATTCTAAGGAAAATTTTGCCCCAGAATCATTTCTAAATTTGACTTTAGCAATTTAAAAAGGAAATACTAAGTATATACATTTCTTTTTAAAGAAATAACAAATTGTTTGTGAAAAAAAGTAAAAATAATAAATATTTTTGGAATAAAATCCTAATATATACTAATTCTAGAATGTAACTAAACATTTAGTACATATATAATGTAAAAAAAAAAAAAAAAAGAACATAAAATAAAATAGATAGTATATAATTATGCCCTCAAAAAAGAGTCAAAGCTAAAATATTTAAAATTTGTTTGAACTTTGATCTATACTTGTACCTAAATAATTTTAACACAAAATAAACTTATAAACTAACGTGGTTTTATGAAATCCATTATATCTATTTTATAATAAAAATAATTTTACAATTTGACGTGTCACATCAGTTTATGGGTTTACTTTTGTATAATCTATTTATGATTAAAGTATTTTTCTTTTAAAATTAATTTAGCAAAGTGTAACTTCTCGTCTTTGAAATTGAAATCGAAATTACAATTATTTGGAGAAAAAAACAGGTGAATGAATGATGAATCATAGATTCATAGCAGCTACGTCGTACCTATGATCTTAGCCTTGGCCCTTTGTGACCATGAGAGAAGGAATTAGCACTACGTTACGAACCAAAGCTTAAAGCAATGGTGCGCAGGTAAAGTGCCCATTAACATCACCATTCTCCACAACATCATGACAAGATGCCATTGCCATCAGATTTAACAATAATATGTCATGGTGCTCATTGCCACTGTTGTCATCATGATTTCATTTCTTCCCCGATCGGATGTCATTTTCATTATCTGCAGAATTATTGGTCTGTTTGATGGATACAGAGTGAGGCGAGGAATTCATGATCATGATCACTACCGCCTCTTCATTATTCATAATGGAATTTGCCCACCAACTATTTGGGAAAAGTCAAAAACATTGAATATCCTGTATTTTTGCTGCAGATCAGACGAAACTAGAAAGAAAGATGCACAAATTGTATGCTCTACTACCTTTGCCTTTTTTGGGCCCATGGCTTTCAAATGGAGAATCTGCTAAGGGTTGATTTTTGTACACTGTACAATCATGGATGATCAGACCTCCCATTTTGTATTGTCATCAAGCTTATTAAATTTGAGTACTGGAGTAAAATGTACTGCAAAACAAAACAAAAAAAGCTTAAGTTGTTGTAAAATTGATCCAAATTTTCCTTACTTAGTAAAAAGTTTTCAGATTTTTCAGTTTTCAGGTATCACCAGTTAGTATGATTGTAGTCCTTATGGCTTTGCTGAAAAAGCTAATCATGTTTTCTTGGAATATACTTATGGCTAATGGGGTATGACATTACTTGTCCTCAGTTTTTGGCTATACAAATAGGGCCAATTGTTGTTTAAAAATAAAGCTATGCAATGGTGATCTTCTTTTAGGGGTTCGGACCAATTTCATATGCATGCCCATTTGCTACCATCTCTTAGGCCCAATTTGGATAGACAATTAAAATGAGATAAGATAATATGTTTTGAATAGTAATAAGGTTTTTTGAGTTAAGATGAGATAAGATAGTTTGTAAAAAAAGTATGTTTAGATAGTGAGATGAGATGAGATAGTTTTGATTTTTGGAATTTGATAAAGTGTTTTACTATTCATGTCAAAAATGTTTGAGATGAGTTTGAAATTTTATAGATGAAATCTAACCATTTGGATGTCCAAAACCTAACAATTCCGTACAAACTAGCCATCCAAACCAACCCTTATTCTTGAGGAGATTTGATTAGAAGAAACAAAACTAGATTCGAGGATGCCCATGTTACTGTCGTGACTAACATTCGTAAGATTAAGGAACGGTTCAGAGAACTCAATTTTCTTCTCAAGCCTAAAGCATTATTACGAATGGTAATGTTTCTACTCTTGAAACTCTTCATATCCCACTGATCACCAGTCATGTTAAAGACAATTCTAGTCAAATGACTACCTCCTCCCACTGTTGTTGGAGAAATCATGGTGATCTAGGGGCTGTATCAGGGAAAAAAAATACTTGTACAACGAATTCACAAGACACGCATGCACATAGTGACATTAAGAATTTAATGTGGTTCGGCAACTACCTACGAAAAGAGCTTCACTAATAAATAGTGGAACACAGAAAATATTACATAAGAGGAGAATCACACTCAACTCAACTCAACTCAACTCAATTCTCTTATTTTCTCAAAGCTGACCCTTACTCTCTCTCTTTCTCTTCGCTTGCTCCTCTTGGTGTATTATCCCACTGCCCATTGCACTACAAATGATCTCTTTTTAAAGGTGAGACTTCAGAGGACAAGCAACCACAAATCTTGACAATGGGATGCTCCAACGGCAAGTGTTGACCAACATCTAGCTCTGAAAAACCATGGATGGTGGAAGCTGCAACTCTTGACCAAGCTTCGGCAGCTAATCTATTGGGACACCTACGTTCACTAGGTGGCTAGCTGCATGGGCATGGAACACCTAGCAATTGTTACTTTGAACTTAAAAGTTGGTGGTGCTTCCAGATATAATCTTGAACCAACTGGTTGTGTGAGCATCTTACCCTCTTCTATTTGCTCCTTTATTGCTCGTTTTTCCTGCTATTCAGGTTTAGGCACCAACACATTTGTAGAATTGTCAACTTTGAAAATTAGTATAATTTGAAAATTTGCAGTTTTAAAATCTTTTTCCCTTTGGTATCGTACATATTAGAGAAAATGTAATGCACTGACACACAACCTTGCCTTTTATGGAGCCCACAACAATACAATATGCTTCTTTATCTCCTTTTCAGCTTTCTAAACATATGGTTGGCACTTGGCATCTTTAATTTGGATCGTGCGAATATCCCTTGCCCAATCGCATTAAGTTTATAATTTTTCTTTATTATCTATAATTAGAGGTCTGTTTGGATAGTAAGATGATTTAAGATAATTTGTAAATAGTAATGAGATTATTAATTACAATTATATAAGATTGAGATGATTTCATCTCACCTCCGTATCCAAACAGGACTTACTCGTGGATATGTCATCTCACCTCCATGAAGACTTGAACTGAAAAGCTCTGCCTCTTATCCACCAAAGGATATCACATTTATTGCCAAGTAAACACCAATTGGCACTAAAACTAGTCTACAAGAGTAGTTAGGCATTCGAATTTAAGATCATTGACTCAGTCCAGAGAGGATTTTGGAGAAGTAGTTGTAATATTTAGGAGTTAACTTTTGTTAGTTTCTACCGTTTATTTCTATATAATTAATTATCAGAAAACTATTTATTTGTAACCAATTATTTTCAACAAAAATGATTATTTCTTACTAAAATGAGTTTGTTTTTGTCTTAAATAGTCGTTATTGTCGCAAATAATCTGTCACAAATGCTTGTTTTTCTTGTACTGGATCTCCTAATTAGACAAAAAATTGAAAGGAAAAAAAGAACCAACAATACTAGTTTCCATTGTAGTGACAAGAACACAAGAAGCTAAGCATGGCAGCCAAAGAACCAAACAACGGAACATCCACAGTTTCAAAGATTCTCCGCTCTACTTCTGTAGAATCTTGATACTTGGACTGTTGAATTTTATGGTAGAATAACATCAACTTCTGTTTATTTGCATTCAAATCCAGAAAATACTCTGCCAACTTGCACTCAACTGTGCTTTTCCCTCACTTTCATACAGCAAATTACCATACCCACGTCTCCTCTCCCACTTCAGGACTTCATTTCAAGTGTACTTTTTCCCCTTATCGGAGAAAGAAAAAAGGTTATAACTTTACAGCCACCTGCTCAAGAAAATGACACCTAATTGGCAGGCACAGAATCGATTCCAATCATTCTCATTGAAGCCTTGAGATGAGACAATTAAAATGAGTCTTCTTTTTTTCTTTCTTTTTAAATAAGAACTGTGAATATTCACCTGTGTTGTTTTTACTGTTTCTGAAGGCCTTAATATCTCCTAGCTGAACCAGAAGGGAATCTGATTCAAGTTAGAACATCCAAAAGTTGTAAAATGAGCCTCACATTTATACCATCTTATCCACAGAATGCACTTAATAATGATGTTTCTGAAGAGATTACAAACCCTCTTTCACAGTAACAGATTAGTGTATTTTCCATTCATCTTCACTAATTGCTATGAGCCAAGAACAACCTTCCTCCCGCTACGGAGCCGGAGCCTGCACTACCTTCGGGACTTTTGGAATGTCTTCGAAGAACCACAAAAGAACTCAAGACGTCAAAGGTAATTAATTCCAAACAGTAAAGTATATTGCTAATGAAGATACATATATTAGTGTGGTACTTTGAAAGAGAACAAACCTATTAAACAGCACAAATAAGGGAACAAAGAAGAAGATATAATTCACTGCAAACTGATAACAAAGAACACTTTTTGAGATATTAAAAGTGGGAAATGAACATCAAGCATCCATACCATTAAGCATTAAACTAGAATCAAGCTAAAAAAATAAGTTGATCATTGCTGTTGAACAAAAAGGTAAGCGCCAATTGAAACAAACACGCATTAACAATTTCTAGAAATTCATTGTTCTGTGAAATGATACAATTGAATGCAAGATTAGAAGTCAGCAACTATGGTCCTTTTTTTTTGGTGTTTGTGTTCATTTCATCCACTCGGTAATCATCAGAAAACAATCATGAAGTCAAAAGCAGTTTCATCATGATGATCTTGATATCAACCATTATTAGGAAAAGAAAAATAGTTTGTTTCCACCATATTGTAGGAAATTAGTACATAAAAACACTCATCTTGAAAGGCAAGATCCCTCAAAACCGGCCGGATGGCGGACGTGCACAATTCATTCATCTCATAACCTGCAGATTACTCAATAATATATGACAACACAAAACAAGCACCAACTAGCATGAGAGTAGGAAAGAGCAGAAAAAAAAGTAAAAATCAAGGCATTTACAATTCTACGAATAAATTCGAATGGGAAAACTTCTCATAAAATCATCATCCCAATAAAATTGCAATGAAATGCTTCAAATACAGCAGAAATCAACAGATGATTTGGTAACTAGAAAATGCAGAGAGATCAAAATCTTCTAGTCTCTAATGTTTCACGATCTTCCTATTTCCACGAAATGGTAATACACAGACCAGAGAGAAGGTACAATGAAGACAACTCCTCCCCTCCCTCCACGCCGTTCTTCTTCTTTCCCATAAGTACAAAAAAAATACCATTTTTCTTCATTTGCTTTGCCACAATTTCTCAGCAACCAAACAGGGAATATGACTAAACAAGTCAATAAATGCTAGAGAGATAGAGGATGAGCGCTGGATGCAGAGGTTTATCGACCGATTCATGTTTTGTGCAGTGTCACAAAAAATCCCCAAGAAGAGGTCGATGAACCGCTGCCTCCAGTGACTTCACTCCCACCATAACAAATGCCCACATAAACAAACAAACGCAAACGAAATTACAAATATTCGCCTACATGTTTTTGACAACAAACAAAACCCAACAAGGATTTTGATACCACAAAATAGAAGAAGGAAAAAATACACCCGACAAGAACAACAAGAGTAAATGGCGTAAAACAACACAAATCTGAACAAACCATAAAGATCAAATAAAGGAACAAAAAAAGAAAAAAGAAAGAACAGCTAGAGCTGACTTGTCCTTTTGGCATCATCCTAAATAGCATGTACGTATGTAGAGAGAGAGAGAGAGAGAGAAAGTGAACTAAAACCAGGAATCTGAAGGGTCACCATTGCTGAATGTCTCTCTCTCTCTCTGTCTTTGCTTTGCAAAGAGAGTGGCGCAGTGTGACCTTTTAAGGTTACTTTTTTTTTTTTTAATGGTGTTTGCGATAACATTGAAGCCACGGTCTTTAATCCTGTTTAGTTCAGAAAAAGGATAACGCCAAGCTTGATAATGAGAAGCAGCCATGGCGTGCATGATTGGTCACATGGAATCATCAAAAAGTCTCACTGTTCAGAGTGAGCCATCACTTTCTTTTTGTTTTTTCCTTTCAAGATATCTTGTCTCTTTCACTAAAAACAAAAGAAAATCATTAGATATTTTTCCAAGTGAAAAATGACCTAATTCTTCTTCCATTAAAAAAGTTTAAATCCATTGAGATTGTGTGTAAAATGATAAATCACATAGCATAATGTGATGTTGCTGGTTGCAAATAAAAGAAGTGTATGAAACATCAAATAATAAATATATTTAAATTTCTTCATTAACATATCAAATGCATCACTGATGTAAAAGCATGTCATATCAGCTTAGGTAAAAAAGTATTGATACCTTAAGAGTAATGATACATACTTTGTCTTTTTATAATATTTTTCACAATATATAATATAAAAATGAGAGTATTTTTTATTTTTTATTTTAAGTAATGTTATTTTATACGATATTTTATAATAATATCTTTCATTTTAAAATATAATTATAAAATATATTTTATAAAATATATTATATAAAATATTATTTATTTCTATTTTTCATTAGAAATTGCCATCAACATGACTCTAGCAGGAGCTAGTGAACTATGTTTTAGGCCTCATAAGTCTGCAGGAGGTTTGGGCATCTTCAATATAGACCTCCTTAGCCCATTGGTGCTCTATTTCTCATGCAAGCTGGAACTGCTTCTAAGCCTTCACTGACTTGACTTCTGATTGTAGATTGGATTTGGCATTCTGGATTGGACATAAACATAGTTGCACCTGTCTGCTAGAGTTGTGTGAGCCCAGAAAAGGAGCTACAATTTCTCAAAGTACTCCATAATAGAAGAATAGGAAAACTCTGAACATTGACAGGCACTAACTCTGAAAGTGGTTCTTAGAGTTCAACTTTCATCAGTGGCAATCCTTAGATGCAACTTCAAGATTGAATTAAGTACTCTGACCATTGGAGGGGAAAATTTATATATATTGTGTAATGTTAGGATGATGAGTAGAATGTTTCTTAATTGTAATCATTCTATGGAGCTTCAAGCATAATTAAAGAGAAGCAAGAAAAAAATAAAAAGAGAAAAACAAGCAAGCAAATCCATTTGTAAATTCCCAAGTGTTTTGTCAACATTTACATGAACTGAGACAAGATAAAGCATTGGAGTAATAATAAACAACATGGACAATACAAGAAAGAATAAAGCTTATTCACCATTCAATATAATTCAAGCAGTGGGATAGGAAGACTCCATGGCAATGCCGCAAAGACCTTCCTTAGCATCAATATCTCTTTTCATCCTTATGTATCCTTCTTCACCCCAACTAGTGCCCCATGAATTCTTCACCAACCAATACTTAGTTCCATCTTCTGCAGTTCCATAACCTACTGCTGTAACACCATGATCCAATTCTGTTCCACACTCTCCTGTGAAGACCCCACTTGAGTAAAACTGGAAGTCAGAACCGCTAGCATCAATGGCAACTGAAACAGGTTGGTTGGCAACTGCTTTAAGCAGTTCCTTCTCATTGTTGGCAGGGACATCTTCATAGCCTACAATCGTGGCTGCATGGGATGCTGCCTTGTTCTTGTTGCATGTTCCATCCACACCCTTGTAGGGATAATTTTCTTCAGTTGTAAGGCCTTTGTTCTGGATGATAAATTTAAATGCATCATCCATTAGACCACCTTCACAACCTTGGTCTTCACCGCTGGTGTCACAATCAACTACTTCTTGCTCTGAAAGAGAGATTGACTTTCCATTTGTGATGCTAGTGATCCCCTCCATGGCCGCAACCGCAGAAAATGCCCAACAACATCCTAAATTCATATTATAACACAAGGTACTACTGGTGTTAGAAAAAAAAAATCGTGGTCAGATCAAGATCTTCTCAAGTTTTTGTTCGAACTTGATGACTTTAAATTAAAGAGAGATAGACATGTAAAATGGGTCTGCAAAATTTATTTCTCATTTAATGATGTTCGAATATGGACATCAATAAATGTTGTAGAAACCACTTCATGTCTCTCTCTCACATTGAGATATTTTTTCCAAATGATCTACACATAATTATCTATACAATAAATTCAGAATTTAATGCAATTACCACATGTTCCTTGGTCCTTTATGGGTGTAACAGCTCCTTTCTTTCTCCAATCAATGCTAGATGGCACAACAGTAACATTCTCATACCTAAATGCTGTCAAAGTAGGCTTGGAGGTCCTTTTGTATCCATTGTGAGAGGCTTGAAATTCTTCAGTACTCTGATCAGCAAAGAGATTAACGCTCAGTTTATAAGGTCGGTTCCCAACACTGTTGAAAGACTCAATGTACTCAACATTGCGCTTGAAAATTTGGAAACGCATTTCCTTCTCTGTAATATCCTTATAAATGCGTCCATAGCGAGCCATCCATTGCTCATGCCTCTCCAACATGGAGGACGCTTCATGCAAGGTGCGGCAAGTGGCCTGGGAACTTGCCCAAATCCCCAGTAGTGCCAGGAAGATCAATCCCCTTGCAGTCGAGATCAAAGTTGCCATATTCTTTCTCAAAGTAGTACTGATCAAAATGGCTACTTGAAATGCTGATTTTGCTTGTATTTGTGAATATGATTAGAGAAAAATGGCTATATATAGAACATTCATCAGGTTTTTGCTCTTCAAAACTAATCTTTTTACACCTTAATTACTTGTACGTTGTTCAGCTCTTAACCAGCTCCGTGTACGTTGTTCTAACTTGGCATGTATCTTGCTTGTATGTGAATAAATAAATCGATCAGGATGGATATATGGTTTTGGAAGTAGTCATCATCGGACTAGTTGGGTTGCTTATTTTGATGTTTGATGTGTTTGATATCGTTTCTAGCTTTTATATTATATATATATATGTTAATTCTTGCTCAATATGACAAAATATGGCAAGAATATTCTTGTTTTTGGTGCTTCTAATTCACTTATAAATGAGGTTTGCCTTCAATTTTAACTTTAATGTGACCACACTCCTTTGTTTCTTTTATCTGTTTGACTCAAAAATATTCAGCTCCCTCCCGGAACAAATGCTCTACTGTGACTAATCTTTACAAACCATGTATTTCAAGCAGGCTCGTTTGTTTTCACAAAATTTTTCAACTCATCTCATCTTGTCTCATCTAATTATTACAACTTTTTCAAATTCTCATACAAAATAAAATAAATAATCTAACTTTTTTAAATCCCAAAATAAAAATAATATTAAAAAAATATATTCTAATAATATTTTATTTAATTTTTAATTTTTATCTCAACTCATCTTATTTATAAAAACAAACGAGATCTAATCTCTAACTGCCGGACAGCAGCCAGCCCAATAACTTTCAGACCAAGATTACTGCACTTTAGGGCATATAGAGAAAGAGAAACATATCAAGTAGACTTCATAGCATGCATCATTAAATACTCAATAAATATTTTGAAACTAATTTTACGTGTCTATCTCTCTCTCACTTAGATGATTCTAGGAAATTTGAATCCATAACCTTTATGTTTTATTCTATTAAGGTACTTAGCGTAAATATAGTATTTTCTCCTCTCACTTCTAAAAACCATATATAGCTAATTTATTACTTCCTCTTTTATACTCTTTAATCCTAAAAGGCAAAAATCAACGAGTCCTGTGACTAATAAACTTGGAACTTCTACCATTTTCTCATGGGTGGTGCTGCATGCAACGTAGGTAATTGATACAAAAGTTAAATAAAATATTGTTAGAATATAATTTTTAACATTATTTTTATTTAGGGATTTTAAAAAAAAAATTGAATTGTTTATTATATTTTATGTGAGAGTTTAAAAAAATTGTAATGATAAGATGAAATTAGATGAGATGATATGATTTATGTATTCAAACCAGGCATAACTCAACAAGAAAACATATTGGAAATTGCCATCAACATGATCCTAGCAGGAGTTAGTGAACCGTTTTAGGCCTCATAAGTCTGCAGGAGGTTTGGGAATCTTCAATATAGGCCTCCTTAGCCCATTGGTGCTCTAAAAGACTGTCTTATATCTCATGCAAGCCAGAGCTGCTTCTAAGCACTTGACTTCTGCGGGTAGATTGGATTTGGCATTCCAATTGGATTGGACAAAAACATAATTGCAAATTTGCAGCTGTCTGCTAGAGTTGTGTGAGCCCAAAAAAGGAGCTACAAAGTACTCCATAGAGGAAGAGGAAAACTCAGAACATTGACAGGCATTAACTCTGCAAGTGGTTCTTTGAGTTCAACTTTGATCAATGGCAATCCTTACATGCAACTTCAAGATTCATTTAAGTACTCTGACCATTGGAGGGGGGAATTTATATAGGAAAACACTAGGCCCATAGAAGATTTCTACCGAAATCTTTTTTAATTTTTTTTTACTTAATAATTAAGTACGTGTTTTTAAATGAATATGTGATTTTTTTATTTTTAAAAAATATCTAAATAGTTTTAAAAAAACTGGTGAAAGAAAACGTAAAAAAAAAAAAAGAGTTTCAGTGTTCAGTAGGACGTAGCAACGTCCATTTATATATCTTGTGTGGTGTTGGATGAGGAGTAGAATTTTTCTTGATTGTAATCATTCTATGGAGCTTCAAGCATAATTAAAGAGAAGCAAGAAAAAAATTAAAAATTAAAAACAAGGAAGCAGTTCCATTTGTGAATTCCCAAGTGTTTTGTCTACATTTACATGAACTGAGACAAAGTATCATTTCACACTTCTAAGATAAAGCATTGGAGTAATAATAAACAATATAATTCAAGCAGTGGGATAGGAAGACTCCATGGCAATGCCGCAAAGACCTTCCTTAGCATCAATATCTCTTTTCATCCTTATATATCCTTCTTCACCCCAACTAGTGCCCCATGAATTCTTCACCAACCAATACTTAGTTCCATCTTCTGCAGTTCCATAACCTACTGCTGTAACACCATGATCCAATTCTGTTCCACACTCTCCTGTGAAGACCCCACTAGAGTAAAATTGGAAGTCAGAACCGCTAGCATCAATGGCAACTGAAACAGGTTGGTTGGCAACTGCTTTAAGCAGTTCCTTCTCATTGTTGGCAGGGACATCTTCATAGCCTGTGATTGTGGCTGCATGGGATGCTGCCTTGTTCTTGTTGCATGTTCCATCCACACCCTTGTAGGGATAATTTTCTTCAGTTGTAAGGCCTTTGTTCTGGAT
Organism: Pterocarya stenoptera; assembly: GCA_003123785.1. NCBI lineage: Eukaryota > Viridiplantae > Streptophyta > Magnoliopsida > Fagales > Juglandaceae > Pterocarya > Pterocarya stenoptera. The sequence continues at coordinate 15,693 of QEOT01000991.1, read as the reverse complement.
GATAAATTTAAATGCATCATCCATTAGACCACCTTCACAACCTTGGTCTTCACCGCTGGTGTCACAATCAACTACTTCTTGCTCTGAAAGAGAGATTGACTTTCCATTTGTGATGCTAGTGATCCCCTCCATGGCCGCAACCGCAGAAAATGCCCAACAACATCCTAAATTCAAATCATAACACAAGGTACTACTGGTGTTAGAAAAAAAAAATCGTGGTCAGATCAAGATCTTCTCAAGTTTTTGTTCGAACTTGATGACTTTAAATTAAAGAAAGATAGACATGTAAAATGGGTCTCGCAATATTTATTTCTCATTTAATGATGTTCGAATATGGACATCAATAAATGTTGTAGAAACCACTTCATGTCTCTCTCTCACTTTGAGATATTTTTTCCAAATGATCTACACATAATTATCTATACAATAAATTCAGAATTCAATGCAATTACCACATGTTCCTTGGTCCTTTATGGGTGTAACAGCTCCATTCTTTCTCCAATCAATGCTAGATGGCACAACAGTAACATTCTCATACCTAAATGCTGTCAAAGTAGGGTTGGAGGTCCTTTTGTATCCATTGTGAGAGGCTTGAAATTCTTCAGTACTCTGATCAGCAAAGAGATTAACGCTCAGTTTATAAGGTCGGTTCCCAACATTGTTGAAAGACTCAATGTACTCAACATTGCGCTTGAAAATCTGGAAACGCATTTCCTTCTCTGTAATATCCTTATAACTGCGTCCATAGCGAGCCATCCATTGCTCATGCCTCTCCAACATGGAGGACGCTTCATGCAAGGTGCGGCAAGTGGCCTGGGAACTTGCCCAAATCCCCAGCAGTGCCAGGAAGATCAATCCCCTTGCAGTCGAGATCAAAGCTGCCATATTCTTTATCAAAGTAGTACTGATCAAAATGGCTACTTGAAATGCTGATTTTGTTTGTATTTGTGAATATGATTAGAGAAAAATGGATATATATATATATATATAGAACATTCATCAAGTTTTTGCTCTTCAAAACTAATCTTTTACACCTTAATTACTTGTACGTTGTTCAGCTCTTAACCAGCTCCGTGTACGTTGTTCTAACTTGGCATGTATCTTGCTTGCATGTGAATAAATAAATCAATCAGGATGGATATATGGTTTTGGAAGTAGTCATCATCGGACTAGTTGGGTTGCTTGTTTTGATGTTTGATGTGTTTGATATATATATATATATATATATATATGTTAATTCTTGCTCAATATGACAAAATATGGCAAGAATATTCTTGTGTTTGGTTCTTCCAATTCACTTATAAAGGCGGTTTGCCTTCAATTTTAACTTTAATGTGATCACACTCCTTTGTTTCTTTTATCTGTTTGAATCAAAAATATTCAGCTCCCTCCCGGAACAAATGTTCTACTGTGACTAATCTTTGCAAACCATGTATTTCAAGCAAAATGAAAAGGAGCGTTTGTTTTCACAAAACTTTTTAACTCATCTCATCTTATTTCATCTAATTATTACAATTTTTCTAAATTTTCATACAAAATAAAATAAATAACTCAATTTTTTCAAATCTCAAAATAAAAACAATATTAAAAAAATATATTCTAATAATATTTTATTTAATTTTCATCTTTTATCTCAACTCATCTAATCTCTAACCGTCGGCCAGCAGCCAACCCAATAACTTTCAGGCCAAGATTAATGCACTTTAGGGCATATAGAAAAAGAGAAATATATCAAGTAGACTTCATAGCATGCATCATTAAATACTCAATAAATATTTTGAAACTAATTTTATATGTCTATCTCTCTCTCACTCTAGATGATTCTAGGAAATTTGAATCCATAATCTTTATGTTTTATTCTATTAAGGTATTTAGCGTAAATATAATATTTTCTCCCCTCATTTCTAAAAACCATATATAGCTAATTCATTACTTACTGTTTTATACTCTTTAATCCTAAAAGGCAAAAATCATCGAGACATGTGACTAATAAACTTGGAACTTCTACCATTTTCTCATGGGTGGTGCTACATGCAACGTTCGTAATTGATACCGAAAGGTGTACCGATAAGTGCTTTTTTTTTTTTTTTTTTTAAATCATTTGTGTCTATTTTTTTAAAGGAAAATTATAATATGTCCCAGGAGTTTACTCTCTCTTTTTGATTGCTCATGTAATTGATTTTTTTTTTTTTTTTTTCTTAATTGTTAAGGAAATGACTTTTAATATATTGGTGTATTTTTTTTAATATTTAAAGATGTTTAAAAAAGGTAAAAAAAAAATTAAAATATATAATTTACACTAGTGAAAGCCCAAAGATCAGAGCTAGCGGCATACTAGCAATACTTTATTTTAAAATATACTAAAAAGTAGACATAAAAAACTGATCGCTACTCCACTTTATCGATGTACTAAGCATTTTCCTTTTCTCATTGATCAAGTCAAGTTTTAAGATTTTTTAAGGAGTTATAGGTTTTGCAAATTCAGTTCAACTAAAATAAAAGTAAATACTGTATACCATACTCTTATCTTATTTTGTATAGCAATATCCATAACCTCATATCAACTCAGAAAGAAAAAGAATAATGCGAGAGTCACCGTTGGGCGAATGTGTTTTTTTATGTATTTTTTTTTTATATAGATTTTTTTAATTATTTTAAATATTTTTAAAAAATAAAAAAATATCACAACATCATTAAAATTAAATACTTCCTTAATCACGAAGTAAAATAAAAAAATCATAAAAAAAAATTCTTTTTTATGTTACTTTGTGATTAAGATAGTATTTTTTTTAATGATTTTTTTTTTTTTACTTTCTGATTTAAGAAGTATTTTTTCATGGTGTTCTAAATTTATTTGATTTTTTTAAAATATTTAAAAGTGTTAAAAAAAATCTATGTAAAAAATAACTTACAAAAACACGTGCTAGAGACCCCAGCGGGAGCTCCAAGCAGTGGCTCTAGCATTGTCCCGTGGGACCCTTTCCTCTCCAACTTTTTTTATTTTTTTTCCATTTTCCTTCGGGTTGAAATTTTCTGGTTTTAACCCTAGGTGGACCCTTTGTTCACTGCATAAGGCATGATGGACTCTTGCACTCCATGTTGGGTTTATGGAACTTGATTTATTCATGTGGCAGTTCGATTGCTGACCCCAATCAATAAGGATTCATTACAATTTTTTTATGGAGTTTCAATAAAACTTGGGCCATGGAGCGCAGGCTTAGGCTGATAAGCCCTAGCCGAAGTGAACATATGGACAAGCCTTGTGGGGATCTAGGGACTTTCCGGAGAATGGACAAACCGAAGTGAACAAAGAAGTTGCAACAAAACAGGTATCATATCAAGGTCACAAACTACCTGCATTTCCAGAGAATGGATGGCTGAGATACCATGCAATACTATGGAAAAGGGTTGCTCACTTGCAATAAGGAGCTAGCTTTGTGAATGACAATACTATGCCAGATGATTGATGAAAAATGTATTGGCACTTGAGCAACCTTTGATAAGCCATGTTTTCCAATCTGGGTTTTACTTCAAACGATACTTCTTACATGTGAAGGCACAAATCCTGAGAAAATGCAGCTTTTTTTTTTTCAAAGAAGAGGTCGGTATCCCAATTTTATTAATAGCTCTCACTTATGGTGAAGGAATACCGTGGTTACAACCAGATGCCTAGGGGTTACATATAATTCTAGAATCCCAATTTTATTGAGAAAATGCAGCTTGTTTCTTTTTCAACTAGCCACTTTCTAAGCTTAGACTTGTGTAGCTCCAAGCAACAGACACATGCTTCCCCAGCTAAACCAAGTGCAACACTACTAAAACAAATGAAAATGGTACTACTCCACAAGCTACTCCAAGATCTTGACACAAAAGGAGAAAGCATCATTGGCTTTGCAAAGATTATCCCGTTTAAGCTTTCTATGTCAAACATCTGATAGCAAAGTTCATCAAGTACAGAGGCAAAGACATTAATATTCTTACAGATGGACAAAAGAAAGCTCCAATGTGAATCAACTTATCTGTATTATGATATGTTTAGTGCATCAAACAGGAAAGATATAAAATTACATATGATCTGAAAGCTGCCAAAACATTGAAAATTTTTGGGAGCTCACTAAACAGAATTCTCCTAACCAAAAATTTAGAGGAAACGAGTAAACCATTTTTTTCAAATCATCACCTCTGGCACATTTCCATTGAGCAGTCAACTTAAAGGATCACCTCCACATTAGTTATGTACATTGAAAAGAAACTTGTCTTTGCAACATTTCTATACCTAGTTTTGCTAAGAACCTTCACAAAAATACTTTCGTCAACGGCCTGAACCGACGGGCGGTATATCCTACTGTTATGGGCCTTATTGATCTCTGCCGCACCATATCGCAGTATTGAGGGTCTTCTAATTGCCCATCTGCTCTTATATACTGTATCATCTGATGATACATGGGGAAAAACCGCACTTGGATGGATGCATAAGTGAAATATGGGATGAGAGAAGCAACTGTCACAAACAATGTGAGGAGCCAAAAAAAGGGGGTTGGTGCACATGCTTCAATAAAGACCTTATATGCAGTTGTTGAAATGTAAGGGTTGATTGCTCCATACGCCAAGAGGAACATATACCAGAATATAGTGCCACCCCAAATAAAGAGATGCTGTACATATGTGAAATAGTTTATGGATAGTGCCATCTGACAGTTCACCACCCACACAACACAAGTGTACATGGTGGTTCCAAGTATTTCCAAACCTACAACTTCCCCGCCTTTACGAAAGGCTTGATGCTCAGTTGCACGGGTGCAAAAGAAGAATATCACAGTAGCGCCAAGCACCCCGTTGAATGCCCAGCCAAGGATCCGAAACCAGCTAAATAGGATGTTTTGGACACCTTCTTGGTACAATAGAGGGAACTGCAAGGATTAGCTAGGAGGTGTTAATCTCAGTGCCCTTTACTACTAGGATGCAAATTTGAAGAAATTTCAAAACTTGCAGTAATGTTTCTAGTTTCAAGGACACCTTAAACTTCCTATGAATTAGGAAGGACAAAAGAAAAGCATCAATACATGGGATTACCTTAACACAAAGCCGCGCAGAGACATCCTGGTCAAAAACTCCTAAGGCTATCACAGGAAGCGACGTGAAGAAGACATTATAGAGTGAAAGATACCAATCATTGTATGTAGCTTGACCCGAGAATGATGCATAAGCCTCAAAGAAGAAGAGAGTGAAGCCAAAAGCAATGTTCTTGTAAAAGAAATAGCATATCTGCCAAACAGAAAAAAATGTCAACCATCAATTTCTAAAAGAAATAGAGCTGGACCCCCCTAAGAATTTTATTGAAAATGATTCTTCAGGCATTTTTCAAATTTATTTCTCCATTTCATTTAAAACCAGGTAAAAATATTTCCCAATTGAGTTAGAGATTCAGTTTAAAAGCATATCTTTTGATATTTCGAGTAATACCATTGATGAGATCCTTCTGTAACACCAATGTCCGTGCACAAGAAGCAAGCGCTCCAAATACCGGAACTGAGCAATTGCAATGTCACTTGACATGACTGCCTGGAATTTGGAAAGTATTTTTCAGAAAGGACAAACAGAAAATATATTCAAGTGAAATAAATGTTAAATTGTTTTTATAAGTAAAAATAAATGATAAATGGGCATAAATGATGCAAAAAAAACATTCGAGCAATATGAATTTACCTGCATTCCCTCAACACCACTGATACCAACTCCAATATCTGCTTCTTGAAGCATTCCTACATCATTTGCACCATCACCAATTGCTAGAGTTGTTTTACCTGTTGTAATTTTAACCAGTCTAGTAACCTGCATTATCAAGTAGCACCCTTTGAGAATAAGTTTTCCCCAACATTGCTAGGAACCTAGAACTACAAGAATGTTTGACTGCTTTTACATATATTTGGATATTTAATTAGTAGGATACGAAACAAGGTCCTTTGAAGCAGATTAACAGAAATGCTTTTATCATTAATGTTAGTTGAAGTGGGGAAAATCCCCTTTTCACAAATGAAAGGGGAAAGCAACAACTTACACATGCTGGGGAGCCCATCACTAGTGAGACATGATTCTTAATTGAATAGGGTTGATAAAGGATTCTGCTGTGCTTACTTGTGTCAAAGACCATACCAAAAATCTATGAATATGCAAAAGTTTGAGCTAAATACAAGATACAAAAAACAAAAACAAAAGGAGAACTTACAAGTGCTTTTTGTTTGGGAGAAGAACGGCAGCAAATAACGGATGCACAGCCAAGGGCAAGCTCTAAAAACATGTCCTTGACATCATCCTCTAAAGCAAAGGCGAGTGACTTCCCATCAATGACCAAAGCCAGTGCCCCTGAGTTTTGAGTTGATGTGGAAAGCAGTTTTTTCCCCTCACTTATCTGGTGGCGAACATTTGCCTTAAATGCCTAAGAATTAGCAAAATCCCATCAAGTTCACAAACAGATTACAAACTCGTACAATGATTTGTTAGGGCTGTCAAATATTAGCTAGAATCCTACTTTAGAGTCGATTTTGAATGCCCAATGCATATGTGTCCGATACTGTTTTCAGCAGTGCAACTTGCAGTGCATATATTATTTAGTTTCAAAGCAGGTGGTTTGGACCCTTCTGCACTTGAAACAAAGAAGTTCAATACATTTTTGTTGATGCTCTATGTCCATATTAATTAGTCCTATGGTCTATTTCTAGCGTGTCCTAACCCCTGCAACCGTTGAACGAAAGCTTCTATTCCTAATAGCTCGTGGTGTCACTACCTTCTGCTCTTTCTGATTATCAAACATAGTTCCCTTTGAACTGTGTCAATTTCTCAGAAGATCCAAAATATCTTTTTTGTTTCTCCCAGTTTTATGATATATCGAATAGAAATTGATGAAAACTTGCACTGGAACATCATGAATTCATTGGCCCTAATTTTCAGAAATTTCAAAAATGTTTTGCTAAGGAAACATTACAGTTGATGGGGCTTTTATACGATATGAATGCTCCTAAGAAACAGGTTTCCTGAGAATGATTAGAGATATGAAACAGGTTCTCTTGGAAACAAGCACATTCCACCTAGAAGAACAGAAATTACAATAAATGTACTGCAAAGCTTGTGACCATTCTTAAAGTTGATATGACAAGCACTAAATAATACGGGTATATCATGATCATTCCATATTTAGATTTTTTTTTACCATTCGAGGTTATCCATGTTAATGATTAACATGATAAAATAGTTAAAAGATAAAATTAAATAACAAAAAACACCAATACAATTCAGATTTACCTCAGCAACAGTAGTCTTGTCCCCCACTTTTTCCAGCGCTTTGATTTCCGGTGTCTCAGAGCTGATTACTATTTGCTTCATTTCTTGTCTAAGCAAACTACATGCAAAGCTGCAAAAGTAGAAGATTAATGAGAACAGAAAACCAAAAAGTGAAATCAGAAATATTTTCTTATTGGAGTCAACATCTACCGACAATCAAAGTCATCCACTAACTGTACCCAATATTGATTGCAGTCTCCATTTTATCTCCTGTCAAAACCCATATCTTGATTCCAGCCTGTGCAAGCCTGTCAATGCATTCAGGAACCTATCCAGCACAGAGGAATAAATATTAATCTCAAATTGATGAACATGTAAACATTTTACAGAAATGAATGACTTGTTTTGTTTAGAATAGCAATTTCAATTTTTTTAAGAATTTAAAATGAGTTTATATCAAAGCAGGAATTTAGTCAGTGTTAGGATTTGCAACAATGAGCTTAGGATGTAAAAGTAAATAAATATTGACTTCTCAGCACTAGTTTTGCCAACCAGTTTTTTTAACACTACAAATGAGTTTATTCACTGTAAAATGCTATTTCATTTGCATGGGTTTCAAGTCTCTCCATTGCTTTAATTTCTTAAACCTACCCCATTTTGAAGTTTGTCTTCAACTGCAGTGGCACCAAGAAGAATCAAATCCTTCTCAATCTTTTCTGCCACTCCATCCATCATTTCCTCACGATCTGCACTCACTGAGTTTTTGGCCTTGTTAAATTCTGTGTTGAACTCATTGGATTCTTCCTCATCCAGTTCTCGATATGCAAGTACCAACGTCCTCAAACCAGCATCAGCATACTCACTAATGTGCTCCTTAGTCTTTTCTTCAAATTCCCTTCCATTCTTTGCAAGTCTTTCAAACATGACACTGATAGAGAGATAAATTAGAAATAATATAATGTGTTGAAGTCCAAATAAATTTGAAAATTTTAACCACCAACATAGTGATTCTTTTCTGTTCTTTTTGTTTTCTCCTTATTTGTGTTGTAGTTTAGCATCTATACCATTATCAGAAACACAAACTACATTCTGCAATTTATAATGGCACAACAGAGTTTGTACGATGATTATAGCATACTCTGAATAATTTTTCAAGTTTTTGAGAGATGCTTATCTTTACGAACCTGTCAGCACCTTTACAAAGGAGTAGTATCCTTCCGTCCTCCTTTCTTACAATCACAGACATTCGCTTTCTTGAGCTACTAAATTCCAGGATATTCAATAGTTTGTAAGACCTGTTAAGATGAATTATCCTCTTGAAGCCATATATCTCCCAAAAGTAGAGTTACTACCATGAGCAGAAGGGATCAGAAATATCACCCATGCAACTGGCAGCTAAAATAAGTGGGTGAGCCAATATATGTGCCATAGCAGAAAAGGAATTGCTTACCATCATAAAATGTGAATACGAGAAGATATCTAAGTGCAAGAGACTGACCTTTCAACTTTACTGCTTGAGATGGGATCAAATTCATGCAGTGAGATGCTTGTTTTAGTCCTCTCATGAAATTCAAACCCCAGTTCTCTTGCTGCAATCACAAAAGCTGCCTCATCTGGTGATTCAGCTTCATAAGAAATTTTTCCTGTTTCTTCATCAACTTCAGGTATTGCAGTATGGCAGATGGCCAGTAACTGTAGGAACTTCTGTATTACATCAGCTCGAGGCTCACTGACCCAACTATCATTTGTGACCCTTTCATCTATGAAGTTAAACCCTTTAGTGGATGTCCTTGCTTCAGTGGAATCCTCAACCCGGCCCTCTTCTGTCACCTCTTGAGCTAAAGGTGACCCATTTCTCCCAGCCAGAGCTCTCTCAACTTCCGTAACTCCACGCCCGTAAGCATTCCCAGCCACAGAACACTTCATGAATTCCATTGAGTTGCAAGTCAAAGTTCCAGTCTTATCAGAAAGTATAGTGTTAACTTGGCCAAGTTCTTCATTCAAATTTGAGGTACGTGCACGTGCTGGCTTGTCAGCTTCTTCATAATACATGTGTAGATCTTGATTGATAAATACACTTTGAAGAACTTTGACAATTTCTATAGAAACATATAAGGAAATGGGAATTAAATAACCATACAACATAAGGGCAGTCAAAAAGTGAAAAATTGCTGCAACCGGCGCTCTCTTTGGGTCATAGTACTTTGTTGTCTCATCTGGTCCAAGGTACCATCTTGTGATCCTTCCATTTTCAAGGTCCTCCCTGGTTAAAATTCCAAAGAAAATTGATCCAATAAAAGACATCAACACTACGATGGAAAACAAGACGTAGACAATCTTATCCATCCTTTTCTCAATTTTACTCCTCTTGGAAGGAGGAGCTCTTGAATTTTGCATAAGCTTTGTATCATGGCCCGTAAAGACTACCACCCCATAAATAAAATCTGTGTTTCGGAGTTTTGAGCCCCTAAGCAGGAGCTGCTGAGGCACAAGAGGGTGCTCTTGTTTCCAAAGATGCAAACCTCCTACAAAAGAGTACAAGTTTGCATTTGGATCTTCACATTTTATCACGGCCTTGAAATTTTGGAAGCTCGAGTCTTCATGGAAGTTTGAAGTTGCATCCAATGCTTGTTTTAGTTTCAAACTTGTTTCTCCATCTAGATTCATAGTCTCAACGAAGCAAGTTTCTTCCTCATGACTTGAAGAAAGTAAGATGAGATCAGCAGGAAAAAATTCATCCTTTTGCACCCTCACTATATCTCCAACTTTCAAATCCATCCATTTAGCATCATCAAACATGCCATCACTGTGATGCACTTTAACCTTTCTATTATTCACCTCAATATCCTGATAACATTTTTGTTGAGATGATTATGAACTTAGGGAGAAATCACAAAATAACATGGAAATATCTAGTTATTAGAAATCAAAAGATGGAAGAGAATAAATGGTATTTCTAGGACCAACTGCAAATTTTGAAGTTATTATCAAGTATATTTCCTGTATAAGTAATAGGAAAGAAACAAATTATAAATGAAATATTTTTTTTTTTAAATGCAAAATTGGCGTTGGAGTTCTGCAGTCTGTAGAAACAGCCAGAATCAATCACTGACCCAAATTAAACCCCATTTCATATGAACCAAAATTATCAAACTATCGTGTAATGATGCAAGATTAGTCAATTTTACAATTGGAGCCCCTTGGAATTATCAAAAGTACAAGAACTTTCCCCTCACTAAGAATATGGAATACCATTCACCACCCTGCCATACTAAATCCGGGCAATTAACCAATATAAAACCCTGGCAACCTATATGGATCTTCTTTCAAGATGTCTCCCATAACAGAAAAATTAGCACAGCTCTGAAAATTTGTGTTTAAAGCATGAACAACTTTGAAGCACCAAAAATTGCAGAATTCCCCCATATTCTTCAACATGTTCCGAGTATATTTCAGTGAATTCAGTTTGTTGTATTTAAAATTCAAAGGGAGCAATACTAAAGAACATAGAGGTTACCTGCTTTTTACGCTTCCAATCTTCAAGTGCCTCTTTCCCCATTGTCACTCCAATCACAACAACAAGAGGAAGAACATTACTCACAGGTGAGTAAGGAGAGAGTGGTGTGAAAGACAATATTGCACAGATGAGAAAATACAGATTTGCAACCCGCCTGAATTGCTCAAACAATGATTTCGGGAAGAACATGGCAAGTGTATATTTGGTAGTTCTGACATAATTGCTGCCATAATTGAGGACAGCAGCCTCAAAGCAGTCAGGATCGTTGCAATAGACTACTCTTGAGAAGCCAGGACCTCCAATCAGTGAGTGTTCACCTTTGAATGATGCCCTCCCACATGAGCAGGCATGGATTCTTCTAAAATGTTGCTTCCTTCTTCTACCCGTAGCCATTTTCTGCGTCTATCACAAATTCTTCAAACTCATACAGACCCACCAAATAGAACAACTTTGTGCCCCCAAAAAAATATATAATTCCTGAGACTTAAGCTTTAAAGAAGAAGCTTCAGACTTTGCAACTGATGACAGATGAAACAACCAAAAATGTATCCGTCTTTGAAGTAAAATTCCCAGAATCAAGCCAAGAAAAAAAACCCAGAATCAAGACCCTTAAATCTCACGCTACTAATAAAAAACCAGCATGAATCACGATTTATATCTGGAGATTCAATGAAACAGGACAAAAGACACGGAAATCTGTCTTGCTCTCGTTTTGTTCTTTTTCTGGGTAACAAGCTATAGAGATCTGAATACTATACACTATATATCCAGGCTTGACTTATAGCCAGCTGCAAAAGACTTTTTTTTTATTTTTTGGTAAGCAGCTGCAAAAGACTTTAAACGTGTACGTGGGTTTCCCTCATATAAAACTAGAGTATAAACTCAACTACTGCAATGACAATCTTCTTAAGAAATAAAGACAAAAACAAAAAACCAAAAAATAAAACCAACACAGTAGAAACTTATCCGAATAAAAAAATGTAAACTTCCAACAGCTTATCATCAACTGTTTGGATAGAGTTTGTATAGGAGTAAGCATTATAATTGCCAACTGCTAGATTAAATTTAACTGATAAAAAAAATGAAAAAAAAAAAAAAAACATTGGAGTGCTGGTCAAGTCTTCTAGAAGTCAACGAAAAGCAGCAGCGGAATCTGGGACGACGAACTGCTCAGAAACCAATATGGCTGACATTCTTGGTCTGCATTCCTATGCCAATGATGAACCAAGAAATTATTCTATACTTTCTTACAATACAAACAAGAGCTGGAGATAGTACAAAGTTGCCGGAGAAGGACATGAACAGTTTTTAAAAGACAGTTACTTGCGCGTGCACGCGAGCGTGAGAGAGAGAGAGAGAGAGAGTACGGATTCATTCCCACAGATTAAATTCATTACATATTTAATAGATCACATTTATCTTTGGTCGATGAGTCCTTTTTTTGTTAACTTATTTTTATTTTTATATAGGATTTTTTTTTTTTTAAGATATTAGTTAAGAGCCCTCTGCCTATAAGCGATTTCGCGCATTAAATTGCGAACTAACCTTCACATAATTTTTTTTTATTGAAAAAAAGAATAAAAATATATATTTTTTAGAGAATAAGAAGGCATTTTGTCTTATAAAAATTATTTTCGTCTTCAATTCGCACTATTTTATTAAACGAATGCCTTACATTTTGCATCAATACGTGGTTTGATATGCGAACTTACTTGCAAGAAAACTTTTTCATAAATTCAATAATAAATTTTTTTTATCTATCTAAATTATTTTGGTAAGTAATGATTTTATATGATATCAAAGAAAAATTTTAAAGTTCGAATCTTAACTCTATAATCTATTTTATCTATTCAAATATTTCTCGTGTTTGACTCACTTATTACAAAAGAATTTGTATTACGATGTAAATTAAGGAAAATGCTAAGGTGGGCCAAGATAGCTATTATTAAAAATAAAATGAAAAAACACAAAATCATTCAAAGAGATTTCGAAAATTTTCATTCTTCGTCTCTTGTCCTCTTTACTCTCTATTTTAGATGGTGAGAAATTTAAAAATTAAAAAACTCTCCCGGACATCTTCCTAGCCTATTTGATTTCCTTTTAGCTGAATATATGATATTCAGATATTATTTTCTTTATTTTAATAATGGCTGACATGGCCACCATATAGGGGTAAACGCCGGAGGGACCGTAGTAATGTTTGTAAATTAAATAATAAAATTTACATCTTTTCATTTCTTTAAACTTTTGAAATAAACGATTATTATATATTGTTTAATAAGCTTTTACGCTAACATTTAATCAAAAGAATTTTGTTTTCTTACTTGGTTTTTTATTGATCTTTGGTCAATGAATTGCGTTTTTTTACTTTTTCATAAACTTGTTTTGGTTTTCTTTTACTATATACTTTTTTATTATATTTAGTTCAATGGACTTTTATGCTACTATGTTGTCAAAAAAAATATTGTATTACTATTTTCTTTATATTTATTTTTTATTTGTTGAAATAAATAAAAGAAATATTTCGAAAAGTCTTATATTATTAAGATTAATACTACTATGTCTCTCCCGTTATACTGATTATTTTATCTTATTGAATGGTACCACCATGTAGTGTCACTGGGTTTATTAAAAATAAAATAAAAAACATAAACATAAAAATTTTAGAGAGAATCTAGATTTCAATCTTTTTTTGTGTTTTTGGATTCTATTTTATTTTAAATATATTTTTTTATTTTTTAATAAATCATATTAAGTGGTGGTGCCACATCAATAAAATGAAGTGATGAGTATAATTGAGATGGCATAGTAATATTGCTCCATTATTAAAATAGAATACACACAAACTTGAAAATAGAATAATTATAAGATGGAAGATTTAGGGCCGGTTTAGATAGTGAGATGTGATGGTTTTAGATAAGTTGGATAAAATATTGTTAAAATATTATTTTTTAATATTATTATTGTTTTAAAATTTGAAGAAGTTGAATTATTTATTATATTTTGTGTGAAAATTTAAAAAAATTGTAATGGGCAGTTTGGATTTAGAAATGAGTTGAGATAGTTTGTAAATAGTAGAAAATAATATTTTTAGAAGAATATTTTTTAATATTATTATTATTTTAAGATTTGAAAAAATTGAATTGTTTATTGTATTTTGTGTGAAAATTTAAGAATATTCTTTGAAAAAAAATACTATTATATTTTATGTGAAAATTTAAAAAAGTTATAATGATGAAAATTAGATGAGTTGTGGAGAGTTATGAATGCAAACGACCCCGGCTCTTTGGTTTCAAAACTCTCATCAACCCATTTCAACTCATCTCATCTTCATCATTACAACTTTTCTAAATTTATACACAAAATCTAATAATATTTTTTTTTAAAAATTCCAAAATAATCTTCTTAAATTCTCACACCAAAATATAAAAAATAATTCAATTTTTTTAAATTCTAAAGTAATATTCCCAAATTTCCAAATAAAATATAATAAATAATTCAATTTTTTCAAATCTTAAAATAATAATAATATTAAAAAATAATATTCATAAAATATCTTATTTTACTATTCATAAATTATCTCAACTCATCTCATCTCACCTATCACTCCAAACCGCCCCGAATCTAAACAGGGCCTTAAAAGTCGAAATCTAATGCAATATAATTTGATAAGAATCATAGCGACCCATTAAACACGAGGCAGCCACATGCATGCATGCATGCATATGTCGGATCATGTTTGTCTTCTTCTTTGGGAAAATATGAGGGATTGACCAAATAAAATAAAAATAAAAACAGATATATATGATGGAGTGTGGAATTGGTAAAAAATATAAACTCAATTATTATTCTATCTACTTCAAAAGATAGTCTTTTGGATTTTTTTTATAAACAATTAGTGATTGAAAATTACTCGATTTATTATTTAATTGACAGTAGGTATGAGTCATACATAACGTTAAACATTGAAGATTCTATACTTTATAATATCTATATAATATTTGTTTAATTTGTTTCTGATTATTAGACACATCGATCATCCACTCTTGTATCAAATAATTCACGATCATATAAATTTTAGAATAATTTAAATGCTCAAACCAATAAATATTAGAAAATATAGAATTCAAAACTTCGAAATATTTTATACGTTTTTTTTAATGACGTCTCACTTTTCTCTCTATATACACTACAAGAAACTCGCTTATTTGTTAGTTAATTTCAATAAAAAGATTATTTACAGTTAAAATGAGTCTGTTTTGATCACAAATAATTTTTTTGTCGCAAACAAATAGCTACAAATATCCCTTTTTCTTGTTGTGATAATTTAGAAATGATATATACAGTTCTAGAGTGTGTAAATTTCAAAAATTTATTTTTTAAAAATATATAATTGAATAAATCTGAAATTCAAATGATTTTTTTTTTTGATAATAGATCCCATTTTTCTTTTTTAAGGAAATGTACAAAATTTATACATCTCTCAAAACAGTACCTACCATTACTTTTCTAAAAAATCTCAAATAATTTTTCTACACGTTACACTTAAGAAAGGAAGACTTTTTTTTTTTTTTTTTTTTAAAGGAGGTTGGAATAGATATTTCATATCATATGACGCTTGACTTTTCTTTTCTCATATTTCTTTTCCGTCTTAAATGGTCTAAAGTAATGTAGACATCGTTTTCATTCTTTTAGGAAGACCGACTCAATACAAAAGATGGAGTTTTATTTATTTATTTATTATTTTTATTTTGAAAATAAAAAGCTTCTTAAATTTTAATTTTGCATTCGCTGGCATGGTTTAAAATTTTTTATTAATCAATTAAGAGCTTGCATATAAAAAAGAAAAAGAAAAAGAAAATTCTACATCCTACAGGACCTAGACCCATATTTCACTC
>QEOT01000990.1:315334-329583 GCA_003123785.1 Pterocarya stenoptera | reverse complement strand
ATTATTGGGAAAACTGCTTCGCAGTTTTAGTCTCGATCTTTGCCTTGCTTCTGTTTTTATACTTCATCGGAAATTTGCAGGTTGGTGCTGCTGATCATCATCTTCGATCCCCTTCTTCTTCTTTTGTTAATGTTTTTTAAGCAGGGATCTTATTATTTCCATAATTATGAGTATATATGAATATATATGTTTGAACTTTAATTATTTTCATCCATTCAATTCGTAACAGTATTGTAAATTTGAATTTTAAACATTTAGCAAGCAATAAATTAATGTGAAAATTTATGATCAGTAGAAATATTATCTTTAATGAATATAATGTGACAATTGATAACTTTTAGATGTAACTTATAATGAGTAGAAATCTTAATTAGAAACTGATCAACATATATAATTATGATGTGACAGGTGTACATGCAGTGGGAAACATCTAACGAGTTGAAGGATATTTTTAAGCGGTTGGAGATCAAATCTACGCAGCATAATAAGATATCTAAGCGGTTGGAGAACTCTAATTCTAAGCTCAAGTTGGAGACATATAAGCGGTACTACTTCACAGATATGGATGAGGAGGATAAGGCAAAGATCATTAGAACTAAATTACGTAGCATCGAGTCTTGGATAAGCACAATCGGACTCTCTTACCAGTTACAACACATAATCAAGAGCTATGTGACACCATTAATACTCGAAGATCAAAAGAAAGATCTTGATACAGAGAATCCATTCCCTCATCTTCCCACACCACTTGGAAGATTGATTAAGCTCCATCTCTGCTTGCCCCTGCTAAGGACAGTGAGTTTTGTTCCCCCGTCTTTTTATGCTTGACCAAACAAATCATTCAAGTGGAAATTTCAGTTATTTTTCGGTAAAAAAATCTTCAAAATTAATCGAATGGATAGTAAGATCATAGATCGATGTAGTGGTTTAGTTATTTAGTTAAGACTTACATTTAGAGAAATGTCTTTTTTATAACGACATTTATTTGACATTATTCATGATCCTCAATCACACTAATTAATCTTGTTAATTTGGTATATATCATGCTTATTGTTAATTAATCTTGTCGATTGTTTGTGAACATGTAGGTACCAATATTCGAAAACGAAAGTGAAGAATTGTTGAATGAGATCACTTGTAAGTTTCTCAAGCAAGTGCAGTACAATCAAAATAGCAACATTGTTCGAGAGGGAGAACCACTAGATGCGATGATCTTCGTGGTGAAAGGAATTGTGTGGACGTATACAAGTAATCATGACGATAAAACTGGCTGTCTTAAGAAAGGTGACATATTCGGAAGAAATATTGCAGAATGGGTGTTGAAAACCCCCGAACTATCCAACCTTCCCTTATCGACAATGACTCTCAAATGTCATACAAAAGTAGAAGCTTTTTGTCTCATGGCTGGCGACCTCAAGGATATGATGTCTCAATACTGGTGGAGATTTAGCTACATCACCCAGTCTGACTCGGAACAGCTGAAACATTTTGCAGCTTCATCCACCCAAGCAGCATGGCGCCGCAAAGCCATCCTGCATCCTCTTTGAATACTTGAATGAGGTTACCAATTCTGCCCATGCAGTTGGCTAATTGATGCAGGACATGGATACAACCAACGTGGCAGCTGTTTCCTATGATTCTGGAACACTTAAGTGATTGGCATTCCAGCCATGCACCACGATGATTGAGGGATATGATGTCAACTTACCTTTGGAATTGTTTCCGTTTTTACGATGGTTTACTTTGGTTTATTGTTTCCTTTTTCTAAGTATTTCCTTTATCAATTATCTACTTTCCTTTTGTGATTTCCATTTATATTCTGCTATCGTTGTAATGGGGGATCATTATGAAAAGTTGGAATAAGAAAGAAGTGTTATTTAATTTTTCTGCAATTCGGCAACATCTTTTAATTTCAGAAGACACAGCTCTTCCGTTGCTCCCCTGTTTTGTTTGTTAGTTTTTGAACGTCTTCCGCTACGCCAATTTGGCATCAGAGCAAGGCTTTACCTGACTCGATGGCGAGAGATAATTCCCAAGATGAAGATCGTGGCATGCAAGCCATTTGGGCGGCTGTTAATTCTCAAGATCAAAGGAACCAACAACGCTTTGAAGGGATCAAACACATGTTGCAGGAGATTCAAACAGCCATCAGAGGTGTTCATGTTGGTGGCGATAGGAACCAAGATAATGAGGGTGCAAACCGTCCACGGGGAGGTCGTGGTTTTATGCATCAGCATCGGGGCCAAATGCATGACGATTCTTCTAGTGATGAAGAGTTGGAAGGCTTCGTCCGTGGGAACCAAGATGGCAGGAGAGCTCCAGACAACAACAACAATTTTAGAATTAAAATTGACTTACCTTGTTCCAATGGTCATCTTCATGTTGAGAACTTTCTTGACTGGATGCTTGAGGTGGAGAACTTCTTTGACTATATGCAAATTCCTGAAGCACAGCAAGTGAAATTGGTTGTTTATAAATTGCGTGGTGGTGCCTCGGCTTGGTGGGAACAAATGCAGAACAACAGGAGGAGGCAAGGCAAGCAACCAGTGCGCGTATGGCCTAAGATGAAACGCCTGATGAGGGCTAGATTCCTTCCTCAGGACTATGAGCAAATTCTCTACCAACAATACCAAAACTGCAAGCAAGGAGCGAAGACTATAAGTGACTATATGGAAGAGTTTTATTGGCTAAATGCTCGTAATAACCTTTCGGAGATGTAGGGTCAACAAATTGCAAGATATATGGGGGGTTTACGTGTGGCCATCTAGGACAAGGTTTCTTTGCACACTGTGTGGTCCCTTTCTGAAGCAGTCAATTTAGCTATGAAGATTGAAATGCAACTGGCCAGACCACCACCGAGGATACCGAGCCAAGTAACACAAGTCAAGCCTGCCATCCAACAACAACCCAAAGATTCACGACCACCACCATATAGCAAGTTATAGAGAGGGGAGAGCAGTACACAGAACACAAAAGCTCCAGTACATAAAGAAGGGGGTAGCAGTAATCCTTACACTCGGCCTATGATAGGGAAGTGTTCGGTGCAACCAACCGGGGCATCGATCCAACGAGTGCCCCACACGCCGTTCGGTCCATGTAATAGAAGAGGGTGAGGAGGACCAGAGAGAGGGAGAAAGCAGTGAAGAGGGCGAAGAAGAGGAATTTGTTGAAGGAGAACCAGTCAGTTGTGTCGTCCAGCGAGTCTTACTATCCCCGAAGCTAGAAGAAAAAAACCAGCGACATTCTATTTTCAAGACACGATGCACGGTTAAAAACAAGGTATGCAATGTAATTATTGACAGCGGAAGTTGCGAAAATATAGTTTCAAGAGCCCTTGTTAATGCACTGGAATTAAAAATGGACAAACATCCACGTCCTTATAAGATCAGCTGGATCTGAAAGGGAGCAGAAGCCAAGATTAGCAGTGTGTGCCGTGTGCCTTTCTCCATCGGGAAGTACTACCAAGATGAGGCAACGTGTGATGTGGTTGAGATGGACGCCTGTCATATTCTACTCAGGAGGCCGTGGCAATTCGACGTGGATGCCATTTACAAGGGACGTGACAATATTTACTCCTTTTGGTGGCAAGACCGGAAGATAGTGTTAATGCCTTTGGGGGACAAAGGTCCCAACTCCTTGCAGGTTGAGGAGAAGCCTACCCTGTTTACTGTAAGCCAAGATCACTTCCTTGAAGTGGCCAAAGAGTTGGGCGAAATATGGACCTTGGTAATAAAAGGAGAAGAGGTTGTTGATTCCCCTGATGTACCCCCACAAATACAATATCTCTTAACTGAATTCGAAGGCCTCGCACCCCCTGAATTACCCGAAGGATTTCCACCAATGCGGGATGTCCAGCATCACGTTGACTTGGTTCCTGGGGCAAGTTTGCCTAATCTGCCACACTATAGGATGAGCCCCAATGAACACATTATATTACAAGGATGAGTGGAGGACCTTCTTCGCAAGGGGCTGATACGAGAGAGCATGAGCCCATGCGCGGTACCCCCATTAATCACACCAAAGAAAGATGGGAGTTGGCGGATGTGTGTGGACATTCGTGCCATCAACAAAATAACGGTAAAGTACCGGTTCCCCATTCCCTGATTAACTGATTTACTGGACATGCTTGCAGGCTCCAATATTTTCTCAAAAATTGATTTGCGAAGTGGGTATCATCAAATACGCATCCGGCCCGGCGATGAGTGGAAAACGGCTTTCAAAACCAAAGAAGGCTTGTATGAGTGGCTGGTAATGCCGTTTGGCCTCTCTAACGCGCCAAGCACTTTCATGCGTGTCATGCACCAAGTCCTCAAGCCCTTCATCGGAAAATTTGTGGTGGTCTATTTTGACGATATTCTCATTTACAGCCGTAATGAGACTGATCATTTGAGTCATCTCAGAGAAGTTTTATCGGCACTTTTTCATCACAAATTGTTTGTTAACTTAAAAAAGTGCACCTTTTTGAGTAGCAGGTTGTTGTTTTTGGGATTTGTAGTGAGTGCTGAAGGAATACACGTCGATGAAGAGAAGGTGCGTGCGATACGTGACTGGCTGACCCCCACCACCGTCATCCAGGTTCGTAGTTTCCATGGTCTCGCAACCTTCTATTGCAGGTAGGGCTGTAAGCGGACCGACCGGACCGAATGGACCGGACCAAGACCGGACAGGACCGAGTTCATTCGGTCCGATCGACGGTCTGAAATTTATCGGACCGAATTAATTCGGTCCGGTCCACGGTCCATGTGTTTTTCGGACCGGACCGGACCGAACCTTAAAAAAAAAAAAAAAAATTATATATATAATTAATTATATAATTTTCATCTAACATAATCCTATCACTAACTAATATATAATTATACCATATTATAATTAAGTATAGACTATAGTTATATAGTTATACTTATACTAATATTACTAATATATAGCTATACTATATTACTAATAGTCTAATACTTTATACTAATACTATTATATAGTTATACTAATCATGATTCATAATAACTAATCACTATAAGTCTACAACTATATATATTTAGTATCAATATATTAATATATTCTTTAATATATTGTTACTACTATTAAGTATTAAGAGTTATAGTATAAATTAATTTAGTATTGTAAATAATTTTTTTTATTAATTGATGTGAAAAAAGAAAAAAAAAAAAAGGGCCGGACCGAATGGACCGAACAGATGACTACTGGTCCGGTCTGGTCCCTATAGGAGTTCGGTCCGGTCCGGTCAAACCATGGACCGAAAAAATTCGGTCCATGGCCGGACCGGACCGGACCGGCCCGTTTACACCCCTAATTGCAGGTTTATCCAAAATTTCAGTTCCTTGGCAGCCCCCATTACAGAATGTATGAAGAAAGGGCGTTTCTTGTGGGGAAGAGAGCAAGAGGATAGCTTCAGCATTATCAAAGAAAAGCTATCCACTGCGCCAGTGCTCGCCCTCCCCAGTTTTGACAAAATTTTTGAAGTTGAATGTGACGCCTCCATAGTCGGCATAGGCGCTATCCTATTCCAAGAGGGACGTCCTGTGGAGTTCTTCAGTGAAAAATTAAATGAGGCCAGACGCAAGTGGACCACCTATGAACTAGAATTTTATGTAGTGATAAGGTCTTTGAAGCATTGGGAACACTACCTGATTCAGCGTGAATTCGTCCTATACAGCGATCACCACGCACTGAAGTTCATCAATACTCAGAACAGCCTGAACTGTATGCGCGCTAGGTGGATTAGCTTCATGCAAAAATTCACCATGGTGCTCAAACATAAATTTGGATAGCAAAACAGAGTAGCCGATGCTCTCAGTCGACGTGCATCCACACTTGTAACCATGAAGACCGAAATCACTGGTTTCGAGCAACTCAAAGAAGTGTATCCGAAAGATGAAGACTTTGCCGTGATTTGGAAGCAGTGTGCATCGGGACACCCACAAGCAGATTTTCACATACAGGAGGGATACCTCTTCCGTTGCTCCCCTGTTTTGTTTGTTAGTTTTTGAACATCTCCTGCTACGCCACTAATGCCACCACCACCGACAGCTCCCCATGTTTAGATAACAATATATACCACTTAATAATTAATCTAGTGTTATCAGATGCTATTAATGCTCTTTGTCGAAAGACAATATATATATATAGTTTGTTCAAGAGGCCGGCTTGTATTATATATATTGTGGATTAAATACTGTACTCATTTTTTTAAGTAGTTAATTAACTTGCTAGTCGTTTGATCTCAATATTGAGTTCATGTTAAAAGAGTAGGAAACCATAAATAAATATTTGCGTAATAATAAATAAAATCGCTAATTATATTGCTGCACATTATCATGAATTTGAGAAAGGAAAAAGTAGATTCGCTCCCTCAAATTATTGGAAATGTATTTTTATACTTTGCACCATTATCCAATTAATTATATATATAATATAGTTGTTAACATAGACTCACACCCTCAAAACACTACATGCTCACTCTCAATTACCAATAGCACTACAAGAATACTAATTTTTTCTGGCAAACTCGCCAAAATACGTATTTTTTGTGACTTTTTCTCGTCATCGCTTTAGTCTTGTCTTAAATGCAATATATTTTGCAGCGAAAATAAAAAATAGTTGCAAATAATACATTATTTTTTACGATTTTTTTTTACCGCAAATAATAAGATATTAGATAGAAATAGT
Organism: Pterocarya stenoptera; assembly: GCA_003123785.1. Lineage (NCBI taxonomy): Eukaryota > Viridiplantae > Streptophyta > Magnoliopsida > Fagales > Juglandaceae > Pterocarya > Pterocarya stenoptera. Next base: position 322,899 of record QEOT01000990.1, on the reverse strand, counting down.
ATCCCTGTTACAGCGATAATATCGCCAGAAATAGTTGACCAAAATATTTGACAAAAATATTATTTGCCAGAAATAGTTGACCATGCTTGGAAAATGAGATGAGTTTCATCTCAAAACTTCTCATAATATCATTCTCAAACATTATTCAAATATAAAACACTTTTTAATTTCAAATATTCAACATTTTCGTCTAATCTATTACAACATAAATTTGCAAAATAGGCTAAAACATGAGGAAAGAGTCATCGCCGACCCGCAGAGGTGATTTGGGCCACGATGTAGTCAAAAAATCCCACGATGGTGGTTTCACTACAAGAAAACTGCTTATTTACGACTAGTTAATTCCAGCAAAATGACTATTTGCAACCAAAATTGGTAGCAAATAGTCTTTTGGTTGCAATAAATTGGTCACAAAAATCCTTTTTCTTGTAGTGAATTTCGATGTCGAACAAGCACTTGAACATTCATCCATGAGAATAAACAGTAAATAAATACATAAAATATAAATAAAGAGAGACATAAAAGCCTACGTTCACGGGTCGTTTGAGGGTGAAATCTACTAAGTTGAGTGGTTGTACAGTCTCTCATTGCCTCACATTTCTCTAATACAATGGAGGATTTTAGAAATTTTGGAGGTTGAAGAAAATGCCATCATCCTGAAGAGAATATTTTTTTGAGTCTCTGTGCGTAATGTAGTCTTCTTAAATATGAGGAGATTCTCTCCCTTTTTGGAGGTTTCCTTTCTTGGAGTAATTGAGTCATACTTGCCTTGTGAAATCATTTCCTCTTACGTGATTGAATCAACTTAATTGCCTTATCTCTATTTGGCCTTATCACAGGGCTTGATTCTTGGTTGTTGATTTTATACCCAACAGATGCCTTAGCATCAATGTGAGAAGCTAAGTAACTAAGTATAGATAATTGAACTTCCTTTTTCCATAGTAGTGCTAGCCTCCCACTTTTACCCATAGCGTCAACTGTTAGACAGCAATTAAACCTTAAGAGAACTCTACATAATTCCATCTTTGCAACATTAAGTTTTGTCTCTTGCAAGAACAAAGCATCGAGATCTTCTCTTTTGATAAGATTAGAAAGAGCACTAATACCACGAGGGCTCCCAAGCCCTCGTGTATTCCAGTTTAAGACCTTCATTGATCTCGGTGGGGCTATGTACCAGCCTCCACCGATCACTATTGGTTGTTGTCCTTACTCTCCCCATGAGGTTTTGCTTTATTTTTCAGTCTATTAGAAGCTCTAGCCACTTCCACAACAGAATTTGAACAAAGTGCTCTTTTAGATCCCCCTTGATCATTGATGGATAGAGAATTATGAACATGAGGCCTTAAAACCCTTTTCCATTTACGTGAGAGAGTTGTGTTATTGGATCCTTTTGATTTTGCCTGCACATCCTTTATGCCAGTTTCTTTTACAAAAGTCTCCCCAATAGAAATGACAAAATTATCCCTCTGTTGATCACTATCCATACTGAGACTAGTGTAACCATCACTTGGTCACTCTCCCAATTTATCTCCTGGAATCTTGCAACACAACTGTTGGCCTGAGATATGCTCCACCTTACAGCTCCCCTGTAACGGAAACTTAGGATTATTATCACAATTTTGAAAATTAACCAAAATATGAGCCCCAACATCCTACTCAAAAAATGTTATATGCATTAACTTCCATATTCAGATGTATCGGAGAGTCATCAGTGATCTAAACTTTCTCATTAGCTGCCAGACTATTGCTATCTTTTTGCTGAAATTGCCTATCATGCACAGGAGCCCCATAATCACCAAAGTTACCTGCACATAGCCAGGGTCCATAAGGAAATGCAGAAACCGATAACTGCTCCATCGTTGGCTTACCCTAACTGCAATTCTTATTACTATGTCCAAGGGTACCACATACTTAGTCGAAATTTGGGAGGCAGTCATAAAAGAAACGAACCCAGATAGGATTAGATGATCCCACACAAATATTTTTACCACGCAACAATGGCTTCGTCACATCCGAACCAACTCTAATACGCATGAATTCTCCCCAGGCTAATTCATTTTTCTCTAATTCCACCTCCACCACCCTCCCTAATTCCTTACCAATAATATGCCCCATCTTCCAGTTCCTAGACATAATTGGAAGATCATGGATATGAACCCAGAAGAGTGCCACTGAGAACGACACGTGATGTACTTGTTGAAGCCCTTTTACATCACTTGTCAACACCAAGTGTTTATCAAATGCCCAAGGACCCTCTCGTTTAAAACGTTCTTTATCCCAAGGATCATCAAATTCAACAATGAACAAGTTTGCATTTACATCCCTAATAGAGATCGGCTTACCAGGATGCCATAGTTTCCTCATCGTACTCTTGAACGCTTCCTTGTTGAAGTGTTTAACAGCATGAAGTTTAAACAAAAACATCTTCCACCTCTATCTAGAGCACCATCTAGAGTGCTTCATCCACCACCATAACTTCCTCTTCCTTTTCTGTTAATGACAGACGCTCGTGCATCTTCTCCAGATTACCATCCATAGCTTGCACACACAAAAGGAATGACTGGAATGAAAGATAAAATAATTCAAACCTGCATCTAGTAGGTAGGGTAACCTCTACTCAGGGGAGCCCTCGAGAGGATTGGGGTGTATGAATTTATACTTTATACTCTTTTATACATGATATTTATTGGGTGGGTTCCTCCTTGTGGGGAAAACCCATTTGGTCACTTGAGTCGCATTTTAGTAATTTTTGAATAATAGGGCTTTTGTCTTAAACGAAGGTTCTCCCATGTGTGTGGTATGGAGAGAAATAGGAAGAGAGAGAAAAAAGGTAAAAAATATTCCCATTATGTTTTTTGTGTTCACCCTAACAAAAAGTGGTACTAGAGCTTGGTTGATTATTTTGTTAATTGTCTGTATGGATTAAATAGAGGATTTACCTGGTGGCATGATTAAACTCACTTATTCCAGTTACTCAATTTGGAAGACAAGGATAGAGGATGTATTGTATCAATTTGGAAGACAAGGATAGAGGATGTATTGTATTGCAAAGAGTTATTTGAACCTATTGATTTGGTTGGTGTTAAACCAGAAAAGAAAACTTATGATGAATGGAAGAAATTGAATAAGAAAGCTGTAAGTCATATCAGGCAATGGGTTATTCAAAGTGTCTTCGATCATGTAGGTAAAGAAATAAATGCTTCTAGTCTTTGGATGAAATTAGAAAGTCTTTATGAGATAAAGACTGCATAAAACAAAGTCTTTATGATAAGAAGACTTGTGAATTTAAATCACATGGATGGACAAAGTGTTGCAAAGCATCTGAATAATTTTTAAGAATTGTTAAATGAGTTGTCTACCATGAAACTTGTCTTGGATGATGAAGTTCAAGATTTAATTTTGTTGGGTTCCTTACCATACAATTGGGAATCTTTGGTTGTGTCTCTCAATAATTTAACTCCCAATGGTGTGATGACTATTAGTATGGTGAAAGACAATCTGTTCAATCAAAGGGCAAGAACAAACGAGCGTGGTATTTCTTCTAATTCAGAGGTACTTGTTTCAGAAAAAAGAGGGAGGTGTAAAAATGTTTTTTAAGGAACCATTCGAAAGTGTTCGAAAGGGAATTTCTTTTAGGGATGAACCAATTTCGTCTCAACAAATTGTTTGAATGGAATATTTGTCAGTTCGAACCGACCCGTCCATTCTTACAAAATAAAATTTAGAGTTGAACAAATAACCATATTTGATAGTGTTCGAACGAAAGGAGTGTTTGAACCCAAAAATTTTGTTCGAATGACTTTTGTTCGAATATAAATTATGTCCGTTCAAATTGTATTTCTCTTTTATCATTCGAATGGGTTATGTTTTGTTCGAATGCTCTGTTTTTATTCGAATGGATTTTTAAATGGTAATTTATCGTTTGGACTGTTATTTACCGCTCTAACAGTATGAATTATACAGAACATAATTTAATTAACTAAAAATACCATAATAGTATTACACAAATTTCAATTCAAACATCAATTGTTCAAATGTTTTGGAACATAATAATAGAAAGAAAATGAAAGAAAAAAAATTAATTTTTATAATTGTGGTGGTGGTATAGAGTTTTATGACATAATTGACTGCAACTATTGAAGCATAGCTTTTTGTTCCTCCATCCTCAGTCTCCTCTGCATGTTCTCTTCAAATCTCGCCTCAAGATCTACTGCTTAATCTAATCGGCTCAGCAACTTTTTTTCCTTAGACCTCAATCGTTCTATGTCAAGTGTTGCTTCTTCCAATTCCTTAGTCTTATTGTCATTTGATCTAGCTCGAGAAGAGGATGATGATGTTGAGGATGACTTAACACAACGTTCTAAGCCTCTCAAATATCCAGAACATGATCCAAGAACTTGAGAAAGGATTTGAGCAACGTTGACAGATGATGCATCAGATGGATCCGCAGCAGCTTCCTTAAGAGATATCATCTTGTCCTACAAAAACAAACACATACTAGTTAGTATAAGTAATAAAAATATATAGTCACAATGGAATTAAAGAAACTTAAACTTACATAATTTGCCTCTGCTTCGGGACTGGTCCAAACACCATCATGATTCTTATGTGATTTAGCATACAATTGGGTTAGATCATAGTTAGCAGCACTTTCTTATTTCTGCAAAAAGAAAATCTATATTAGAACTTAAATCAAAAGTGTATTATATGTTAATATTTAACAGGGAGTGGAATAACTTACCATTTTGTTAGACAAACGATGAAAATATCGAGAACCCGCATGATGATGTATCGTTAAATTTGATCTATTTGCTTTGTTCACAGTACTCTGTTGCTAAAAAAAAAATTATGTCTATATCTTTAATACATCTATCATATACTATTAAAAAAAGATAGCAGTGAAATTATCTGATAAGCAGGATCTTCAAACATATCACAAACCTTCTCCCATTCGTTTGGTGGCATTGTTTGGAATGCATTTTGGCGCGCCTCTATTGTAGTACTAAACTTCTTATAGTATGTATGGCATCGACCTTTGTACCTTTGGATTGTATTCGACATCAGTTCCTCAACCGTTAATCGATCCTCTCGTCAGCCAAAATTAAGCTCAAACTCATCCTTTGAATAATTATAAACAATTAGTATAAATACAAAGTAACTTGAAAGTAACATGTTATATACTTAGTTCCCTGGTGACCTTGGCCTTGGTATCAATAGAGTCATCATAAAATACGGATCTATCATACACTTCCATGGTGACAAGTTATTAGGCATTAATATGATAGGCCAAGTACTATGAGAAGTGCTTATGTTGCCCAATGGATTAAAACCATCCGTTGCTAAACAACGACGTACATTGCGAGGTTTTTCAGCAAACCATGGATACTCGACGTCAGATTTATTCTTTTGTAAGGAATCTGCAGGATGCGAGAGGAAGTTTTCATTTTGGACTCTTTTTGTGTGATGCCAAGTCATATATTTCGCAGTTAACCCGGACATAAATAGTCTTTGAAGTCAAGGAATCATCAAAAAATGTCTTAAAACTTTATGGGGTACATTACGTTTATCGGATGTCCATCTGGACTCATAACACACTGGATATGAGTCAAATTTTGCATATTGCTGCCAGTAGAGAATACAATCATTTTTACAAGCGTAGATGATGTTATAATCAAATCCTAGCCCTCGCTTCAATTGCTTCGCTTCATAAAAATTACGGGGTAATACATTATCATGAGGAATAGGCTCTTTAAATAATTCAAGCAACATGTCGATGACTTTGGTAGAAATACGACAAATAGCTTTAAGATGAAGCAACCCTCACAGTGAAAGACAACTTGCTATGACGAGTGCACCCCTCGTACAACTCTCTTTGTGCATCCTCCCACAGTCTTCTAAAATTTCCATTTTCCTTAAATGATTGTGTAGATGTTCCTTCTCCATCCCTCATCCCAAAAATTTCTGCACCCAGATCGCCTAACATCTTAGTCATATCCTCTTCATTATCATCACTATCATTAGGATCATCCACATTAATGTCCTCCATGTCGGTGTCGTTACCCTCCTTTATTTGATTGGTCTGACTGCTAAATCTAACTTCTTTAAGAAATGGTTCGCCATGTAAGACCCAAGGTGAGTATTTAGGATCGATTCCATTTACAAATAAATGATCCTCTACTACCACCAAATTATAAGAACTAAGATTTTTGCACCTTTTGCACAGACATCTTATATATCCTAGACTCTCAATACTCATGCGAGCAAACTCTAGAAAAAATTTCACCCTCTATGCATACTCCTTATAGTCTCGCCCAAGTCTATCTCCCAATAGCATCCAACTTTTATCCATTGCTAAGAACCGTTATTTGTCAGATGTCTATAAAAAAAACTCAAATGATTTGATAAACACTATCAAGAGTACATTCATACTTGTTTACCATTTATTTTATAAGGTAGTTGATCCTATCCCATTCGAGAGATTATCATCTATATCGTATATATACTCAGTCCAAAACTTTAATGTTAGTAAAAATTTCGGCAGCATTTTCCTACAATTCTCCAAGTACGCTAGTCACGATAAGTTATCGATACTATTCATGGGCCGAAAAACTTACAGACCACATATTCGAAAAATATAAGGAAACACTGAACCAAAATTTTAATTGACTAACACAAGAATTTAAACTTAATATATCAGCCATATAGCTGATAGAATCTCAAACTCTTCATTTTGGACAATTCAAGAGTTGTACCCCAACATTCTTTAAGAGAATTATTTGGCCACAACTCTCGAACGAGTCTAAGGTTCAAGTACATATAAAAATAATCCTAAAATTCAAAACTGTCCAACTCCTACAATTATACTATAAATTTAAAAGCAAATCACAAATATATTGCAAAATTACATTACAAATCACCAATATTACAAATATTTTATAACTATTATTTATTAATTTAAGTGTTAATAATTCCTATGTTATATGATATTATAAGTTTCCATTTTAATTTAAGTGTAAAATATTTTAACATTATATTATGTATATAGTTTTTTAATAAATATTTTACAACTATTATTTATTAATTTAAGCGTTCATAATTCATATGTTATATTATATTATAAGTTTCTTTTTTAATTTAAGTGTAAAATATTTTATAATTATATTATTAAATCTATTTTATAATTAAATATTTTATAACTATTATTTATTAATTTAAGTGTTAATAATTCCTATGTTATATTATATTATAAGTTTCCATTTTAATTTAAGTGTAAAATATTTTATAATTATATTATTAAATCTATTTTATAATTAAATATTTTATAACTGTTATTTATTAATTTAAGTGTTAATAAATCCATGTTATATTATATTATAAGTTTCCATTTTAATTTAAGTGCAAAGTATTTTATAATTATATTATGTATATAGTTTTTTAATTATATACTCCTTATGTTTTTATATTTTAAGTATAATTTCTATAAATCTTATAATTTTAAGTCAAATTTAGTAAGTAAAATCTTATTAATCTGTTCAAACAAGATTATGTTCGGATAAGATTCTGTT
>QEOT01000990.1:268939-313852 GCA_003123785.1 Pterocarya stenoptera | reverse complement strand
AAAAAAAAAAACTATGATATAATACTTACACTATAGTAGCTATATAACTAATAAGTACTATATATATTAATTATATTAACTTGTATAGTTATAGTTAACTTATAATAACTATAACTACATAGTAACTAGGATATAATACATACACTATAGTAGCTATATAACTAATAAGTACTATATATATTAATTATATTAACTTGTATCGTTATCATAATTTATAATAACTATAATTATATAGTAACTAGGATATAATAGTAATATAATTAGAAATATATTAGTATAATAACCATTCGAACATATATTTATCCCGTTCAAACGAGATGCCATGGTCATTATATATCCAGTTCTATTACAATCAAACTCATTTCTTGCATTCAAACCCTCAGCCGCCGAGAGCCTCCGAGTCGCCCCTTATCTTCACCGCAAAAACCGCCACTCAACTGCCATAGCAACCCCGCATTTGAACTTCTAAGAGGTATGGGTCAACTCTCCACCTCCGTTGTTTATATTTTTGCACGAATGGGTTGTGTTTGGTGTATTCCGATCACTATAACACGTTTTTAATCGGTAGAAATGATTGGGCTTCATTCCTTAATCATTTCTACCGATTAAAACAAAGCTTTTGGTTTAGATGATAGAATTTCTTTCGAGGCTGAGTCGACTCAACCATGGTTATTTGGCTAGTTCTTGTTCGAACTAACTCTATTCCGTTCGAACGCGAAGTTGCTAAACAGAATATTTTCTGTTCAAACTAAATGATTTAGTTTGAACGAGTATTAATTGCCAGTTTGAATGAACAGAATCTTCCATTCGAATAGATTTTACTAGTTCGAACAAAATATGTTTCTTTCGAACTAGTTATTTCAATTCAGTTCAATATATTATAATTCTTCAATAATATAATTTAAATATTATGGTTAATTATATTCTTAATTTCTTTGTGGTTAAACAGTATACTAATGGCATATAGCAGAAGAAAATGTGCAAGAGATCAGGTCGGCCAAAGTAGTGGAGCAGCTCATGCGCAGGAGACTAGGCTTATACTCGTCGAGCGTGAAATCATTTTGTCTGATTTCTCTAATCTTTTATGGGAGGGATGGAGCATACAGTCCATCTTCACCGAGTGGGGATGGAAATTGATCTATCAGCAGCGGGGACTGCATATCCAGAGATGGTTGGTGAATTTTACTGTGCCATTGGAGAGGAGAGTGTTGATGCTCTTTTCTACACCTTATCGGTCTGGAGAGGGAGTATTAATTTCTCTCCTCATATTATTGTTGAGTTCTTTGACATTCAGTGCGAGGACGATGCATATCCTGCAGCGGCTACATCGGGACCAACGGCTGCACCATATGATTTCGACGCACCAGTCGCATCCCCTATGCTAGCCTCGAATGTAGAGCCGGATGCTAGTTCGGATGGTAGTGAGGATGAGGATCTACCTGATGATGGTCTCACAGACGATCAGGTGCGTCATCTAGTGCGAGACCCTTCGGCTCCTTCATATGATGAGAGCAAGGTGATCCAACAGGCTGACTGTATAGCATTTTTCAGAATGCTTAATTTGATTGTTAGCTAGAACATCGATTCGAAAAAACACAAGACTAATTTCGGGATCGATTGAGCCAGATTTTTGTTGTGGATAAAGAGGGGGGACCCCATTGATCTGGCCTTGTATTTCTTCTATCGCATTCGATTGGAGTCACGCTATTCCAGTGGAGGTAGTCCACCATTTGCACTGCTGATATCTAACCTCCTACTCCGATCGGGGGTTATAGTATCTGCGACTGAGCGGAGGTCGCCACTGATGGGGCCCCTTAACAAGATCACATTCAGCAAGAGCAAGGGGCACTTGCGGAAGACTGCACCAGAACAGCCTAGTGCCCTGCCCACCGATCTAGCTTCTACTACTACTGCCGCTGTTGAGAGACAGCCTCCTGGGGCTACTTTGGATCAAGTACGAGCTCTGTTTGTTGAGTTTGTTGAGCCCATCATGGAGAAGTTTAGGGATCTGAATTGGATGCATAAAAATGTTACAAGAGGATATTGATCTACTTAGCAAATAATCGTTTTACTTACTATTTTACTTTTTTATGTTGTATTGAACATTATATAGTTGAGATGTAATTAATGTCTGGTTTTTATTTTTCGTGTTTGCTACCTTATTTTTTTCATTTTAATTGGCGTTCATGATAATATAAAAAATGATACTATCTTTAAAGTTATATTTATATAAATTTAATATAAAAGAAATTACTATAAAGTTTTGAAATTAATTACATAAAATTAATTTATAAATTTATAATTTTTAACTCAGCTCAAATCATAATATATAATATATAAATTAATTTCCCGCTAATATTATTATTCGAACAGATAATATACTGTTCGAATAGACATCAATTGGTTGTTCGAATATATTTTGTTCCGTTCGAATGATTTTTCTTTTATGAGACGATTTTTTTCGTTACAAAATATCTTGTTCGAATGGATATTTGTCCGTTCGAACGAATTTTGTAGCTCAGGCATTTTTGATTTCGTCTTCAAAAATTACTTTTAGGGACGAAATTTAGGCACTGATCGTGATGCAACTATGCCACATGGAATCTCACTTATTGGTTGATCTGTATATTCTTTGTTGAAGGTTTAATAAATTAGCATATAATTTACAGTAACTCGTCCAAACGGGGCCTACTAAATTACCAAATTGCATTTTTCAATCATTTTCATTTGCCCTATGTTACATTAATTATCAGTAGGTTTAGCTGGCTGAGTGGACTTTTTATTATTTTTTTTATATTTTATATTTTTATTTATTTATAATAAAGCTGGCCGGCCGAGTGGAGTTGGGAGTAATTAATTAGTTTTTATGGGTTTTTCCGAACGGCTTTATATGCTAAAGAAAGAATCGAATACAGGTCGGATTGTTAGGATTATGGACACCACCTATCTCCATATTGGTATGATTTTGTCCACTTTAGGCCAAGCCCTCATGGATTTGTTATTGGGCTTTTCTATCCCAAAAGGCCTCATACCAATAGAGATATTTATCCATCCTTATATATCCATGATCCTTCCCACTTCTAGTCAATGTGAAATTTTGGTCGTATACGTATACCCAACACGGACGGACTAAGGCCACTGCTTCACTGTTCACCACTTGCTAGCTTCTGCATCTTCAATATTAATGCAGCTCGATCACTCCCAAGAAGCAGCATCTAAGGCACTACTTTCAGCTACCACAATATTAATTTTAACAAATTAAAGATAATAATTTGAAGGTAAAAAGACGTTTTAAATTGTTATTCATTTTGAGCATATTATATATATTAATGTTTTCTTATCATGATTTTCTGGCAGTTCACTTGGTCAAAACCTTGGAACAAGTCCTTATTATTGGGAAAACTGCTGCACAGTTTTAATCTCGATCTTTGGCTTGCTTCTGTTTTTATATTTCATCGGAAATTTGCAGGTTGGTGCCGATCATCATTTTCTTCTTCTTCTTCTTCTTCTTCTTCTTTTTTTTAATGTTTTTTTAAGCGGGATCTAATTGTTTTCATAATATGTGTATATATGAATATGTTTGAACTTTAATTATTTTCATCTATTCAATTCGTAATAGCTCCAATTAACGAACTTTTTTGAGAAAGTGGTGATATTTTATAAACATATATGTTTAGAAGTCCATAATTTGAATTCTCACTTATTTAATTAAATATTCTATATTAGGTGGTCTACTTGAGTCTGGCTCACATATAAATTGAATGATTAAATTCCCATGTATCTTTGGGACAAGTAGTACTGGTTTGACAAAGTACATGTTAGGCCAGGATGGTACTTTAATTTATCTATGATATATATATATTTGTTATATAATTTGTGTACTTGTATATATATAATTAGGTTGGGGGATTCTTAATTTCCAATCCAATTTGGAGGAAAATCTTGTTCTAATAATAATAACAACGTTTTTCTCCCAACGAAATTGGATGAAATTTTCTCTAACCCATTTAAAAGTACGATCATGTCATAGTCAATTTGAGTTTGTATTTTTTTACACATTGGAGGAGGGGTTCAAACCCATTATCTCCATTTTGGAGATTTGGGTCATGTGCCAACCGGCTACAGGCCATTGGCTATTATTAACTAAACGATGACTAGTCAATTATAGGGTTCTAAGAATATAATGTGACACTTTATGAGTAGAAATCTTTTATGAATATAATGTGACAATTGATAACTTTTAGATGTAATTTATGAGTAGAAATCTTAGAAACTGATCAACATAATTGTAATGTGACAGGTGTACATGCAATGGGAGGCATCTAACGAGTTGGAGGAGATTTATAAGCTGTCGAAGAAATCTAAGCAGCATAATAAGATCATCATGTCTAAGCGGTTGGAGACATCATGTTGAAATCTATAAACACATGCTAGAGAGAAGAATCTTAATAAACAAAACTGATTATAAATTATAGAAAACATACTTGCGGAAGTCATCTTGAAAGCAATATTGAAACTTCACAGATGATATTAGTGGCCAAATCTTCCTCTCCTTCTCCTCACGAAAGTATTAGCTATCAATGGGGCAAGCCAATAGTCACTCTTGGAGAGGAGAGGGGACCTAGCCATATATATAGAAGTCTTATGTGGAGTCCTCTCATTAAAAACTCCAAATCCCAATGGGTCTAGAAAAACAGAATATGACCCTTGAACTTCTAGGCCTACATACAATTAACCACATTTTAAATAGGATATAATCCTATTTTTTCAAGGTGCAATAAACCCCAAAATGATCACTTAACTAAATGGGTTTAACCAAAGCACCATTGTGAGCTATTTACATCTGACCCATTTTTATAAAACATACAATCAATATAAGCCCATATTTGAAATTATTCTAACTTTCTCCCACTTGGGCAAATATTGATTGCTATAATAAAAACTCATTTTGAAAATGACTCTCGGGTTAGACTACATAGGTGGCCACACAAAAATAACTCAAATGATAGCACCTTAGAAAACACGATCCGGTCCAACAAGAATATCAACATCGAACATGGAAGTCATTACACCACTTAAACGATGTAAGACCACTCCACAACTACAAATGCTAATATCCTCATCGACATGGATCCCCATCCATCGACCAAATGTGGTAGTATGAACTTAGCACCAATGTGATCAAAAGTTGTGCTAATTCATATCAGTCCTCATAATGCTTCAAAATGAAGCCACATGTCTCTAAATGAGACTCATCTTATGTCTTTATCCACAGTATCTCGAGATCTTAATAACATCATAACAAAAGACATAAGCCATATGCATGCTCAAAAATTAGTTTATGGATAGGGGAGATATATATTATTATTGAAAGAAGCTGTACCCAAAAAACATATGGGTTGCCTACGTACCCCGTAAGGGGATCAAGCCAAAAACGTAGTTCTTTTTACATAAGTAACTCCCACTAACCAAAAACATCAAAAGTTTCCACAATACCCATATTAGCAACATGTGTTTTAAAAACTTTAGGAGCAAGTCCCTTAGTCAAAGGATCTACAATCATCGCCCTTGTATCAATATGTTCTATCTTTGTCTGTCCTTCCTTGACTCTATCTCTGACCACCAAATACTTGATGTCAATGTGCTTGGACTCACTGGAACTCTTATTATTCTTTGAAAAGAACACTGCTGCACTATTATCACAATAAATAGTAACTGGCCTCGAGATGGAATCAACAACTTTCAGTCCAGAAATAAAATTTCTTAACCAAACAGCTTGGATAGGAGCTCCATAACATGCTACAAATTCAGCTTGCATAGTAAAAGACGCTACTAGAGTTTGCTTAACACTTTTCCAAGAAATAGCACCTCTAGCTAACATAAAAGCATAACCTGAGGTTGATTTCAAATCATCTTGACATCCAGCAAAATCAGAATCTGAGTAGCCTACCACCTCAAGGTGATTTGAACGCTGGAAAGTAAGCACATAACCTTCAGTCTTCTTTAAATATCTCATAACTTTCTTAGCTGCTTTCCAATGCTCTTGCCCTGGATTCGACTGAAACCTACTAAGACCACTGACTGCATAGGCAATATCTGGTCTAGTGCAAACTTGAGCATGCATCAAACTCCCCACAGCACTGGCATATGGAATATTCTACATAGATTCCTGTTCGAGCTCATTTCTAGGACATTGAGATTTATTAAACTTATCTCCTTTTATGATGGGTACATCACCGGGTGCACAATTCTGCATTTCAAACCTCTGCAGTATATGCCGTATATAAGCTTTCTGACAAAATCCCAACAAACCACGAGTTCTATCACTACATATTTCAATGCCAAGCATAAAAGAAGTTTCCCCAAGATCTTTCATCTCAAAATTAGTAGATAACATTTTCTTTGTTTCATGAAGTAATCCCTAGTCACTGCTAGCAAGCAAAATATCATCAACATACAGAATGAGAAAAATAAAGTTTCTCCCACTGGTCTTGCGATATATACACTGGTTAACTTTGTTTTCAACAAAACTGAGAGAAGTTACAATTTCATCAAACTTCAAATACCACTGTCGAGACGCTTGCTTTAGGCCATATAAGGATTTATTTAGCTTACATACCAAGTTTTCTTTTCCCTTCTCAATAAAACCTTCAGGTTGTCTCATGTAAACTTCTTTATAAATATCTCCATTCAAAAATGCTGTCTTTACATCCATCTGATGAAGCTCCAAATCATAATGTGCCATAAGTGCCATGATAATTTTAAAAGAGTTTTTTGATGAAACTGGTGAAAAGGTTTCATTATAGTCAACGCCCTCTCACTGAGTAAACCCTTTTGCAACTAATCTTGCCTTCTTTCGTTCAACATTTCCTTTTGAGTCCAATTTACTTTTGAAAATCCACTTGTTGTCAATACCCTTAGCATCTGGAGGAAGTTCAACAAGTTCCCAGACTCTATTCTTTTCCATAGAATTCATTTCATCTTTCATAGCATTGAACCATTGATCTGACTCAGGACATGTCAATGCTTGCTTAAAAGTAACAGGATCAACCATATGCCCAATATTAAAATCACTGTCTAGCAAATAAACAATATAATCATTAGGCAAAGCTGACCTTCTTTCCCTTTGTGATATTCTCACTTGTGGTTCAGAAACTGACTCAATCACTGTTGGAAGTTCTTCTTGTTGCCCAATTTCTTCATTAACAATTTCAATTGGCTGAGAAACAATTCTTTCCTGTATAATAGGAACTGGAACAATAACTGGATCAAGTTCAAAAAATTCCTTCAATACAGAACTTCCACTGTCACCAACATCATTCTCCAAAAATTTAGCAGTTATGGACTCAACAATTCTAGTGCCACGATTAGGACAATAGAACTTATATCATTTTGATTTATCAGGGTATCCAATAAAATGAGCAGGAGTAGATTTTGGGTATAATTTCTTTTCAAGAGGATTATAAATCCTAACCTCAGTTGGACAACCCCAAACTCTGAAATGAACCAAACTTGGCTTACGACCTGTCAACAATTCAAAAGGAGTTTTTGAAATAGCTTTCCTGGGAACCCTGTTTAAAGTGTACATGGCAATTTTTAAAGCTTCTCCCCATAAATATTCTGGCAAATTTGTCCTGCTCATCATACTCCTAACCATATCCTTTAGAGTCCGATTTCGTCTTTCAGAAACACCATTATGCTCGGGTGTCCCACGCATAGTGTATTGAGGCACTATTCCACACCCTTGTAAGAATTTTGCAAAATCACCTATGTTTTGACTCGATTCATCGTACTTCCTATAATACTCACCACCACGGTCTGATCTTACAACTTTAATACTTTTTCCACATTGATTCTCTACTTCCATTTTGAATATCTTAAATTTCTCAAGAGCAAGTGATTTATTATTAATCAGATAAACATATCCATAGCGCGAGAAATCATCAATAAAAGTTATGAAGTACTTATTTCCACATATGGTAGAAGATAAAGGTCCACTGATATCGGTATGTATTAAGTCCAAAATACCGTCGCTCCTAGTAGAACCCTTCCTTGTAGATTTAGTCAACTTTCCTCTTATACAGTCCACACAAGTGTTAAAATTTGAAAAATCTAAAGAGGGAAGTATCTCAGCTTTTATCAATCTCTCCATTCTTTCCTTTGAAATGTGCCCCAATCTCTTGTGCCATAACATAGAAGATGATTCACGGATTAAAGATCTTTTCTTCGCTATATTGGTAACACAAGAGACTTCACCAGAGAAAGTCAAAGACATTTTATATAATCCATCACATAAGAGACCATTTCCAACCAAACGAGAATCATAAAACAGTTCAACCTTTCCATTACCAAATTTAAAAGAAAAACTAGAACTATCAAGTTTTGATATAGAAATCAAATTCCGTCTCATTGTCGATACAAAAACTGTGTTCTCCAAAACAAGAGAGAAACCAAAATCCAAAAGCAACTTTACTACTCCTATAAACTCGACCTCCACATAAACTCCATTCCCAACACACAAGCTCACTTCATTCTCACTTAGCCTCCGTTTGCTTACGAACGCCTGCAAGGAATTCGCAATATGAATACTTGCACCTGAGTCTATCCACCAAGAATTTAAAGGTACATCTACCAAAGAAGACTCAAAACAAACTAAGGCCAAGGAGATACCTGTCGAGTTCTTTTTCTTCTTTTTCTCTAACCAAGCCTTAAACTTAAAACAATCTTTTTGCCAATGACCTTTCCTTTTACAAAACTTACACTGATCATTTTTCATAATAATTTCTTTAGGACCAGTACCAGAAGTCTGACCTCCAAACCTTTTATTATGCTGATTTCGGTGTGACTTATTGTCCTTTTGGAACTTAGACTTTTGATAATGAGAAGACCTCTTGTTTTGTTGTGGCTGAAAAGCCAATTGTACAGTTTCAACAGTTTCATGACGCATCCTATTCTCTTCTTGGGCACATACTACAATCAAATCATTTATATCCCATTTATCTCGCTAAGCATTATAAGCAACTTTTAACTGATTAAACTGGCTAGGAAGACTATTGAGAACATGATAAACCAGAAAAGGCTCTGCAATCGGAATTTTAAGGGCTTCCAGCTTAGAGGATATATGAATCATTTTCATAATGTACTCCCTAACTCCATTTGAACGATCATATTTCATACTCATCAGTCTATCCATTAGGTCTCCAGTTTCAGCCTTATCAGATTCAACAAACATTTGTCCTATGGCATCCAAAAAATTCTTAGCATTGTCATTATCTGGAATAGCTCCCATAATGGAATCAGATATAGAACGTTTGATGATCTTTAAACAAAGTTTGTTAGCTCTTTCCCACTTTTGAGACTCAACCACATATTCAGCAGTGCTCTTATTAGTAGGTTCTGAAGGCTGCTTCTCCAAGGCAAAGTCTAAACCCAAAAGTCCAAGTGCTATTTCTACGTCTCGTTTCCATCTCACATAATTATTTCCAGTCAAAGTTTCAATAGCAGATAATTGACTTGAAATAGAGGAGGCACTCAAAACTGTGGAAACATAAAATAATATAAATTATTTAAGTATCATCCGAACATAATGCATGCAATCAATGGATGATGACAAATCTATCTAATTAATATGGGCTATTAATTAGACAGCTCGGAACCATATGAGCTTCATTACGATAAGAGCCTTGGCGCATCATTGTAAAGACACATTTGGGCTGACTAAACAATATTCTATAAGGTACTCTTAAAACATATCAGTAAGAGCCTTGGTGCATCATTGTTTAGTCACCTTTGAACAGACTAAACAACATGCTATAAGGTACTCTTAAAACATACCATGAAGTAAATTAATAAAATCACATCAATTTTGAAATGTCATCACCTTTAGACAGAAGGAAATTTCTAGACTAATGTAATCTCATTAACTACTTCTCACCATCATTTTCTAAAATATCACACACAATAATACCTTTGGGCAAGATATTATGTGCAATAAATCAGAAAACAAAGATATCCTTTTTTTTTTAAATACATATCAATGAGTGTGCCACTTTGACAGCTACCACCCATAAAAAATTTCAAAAGATTTCTCATAATGGGAAAATAAGGATAGTTAACATGCCCATGAAAATTCAATCACAAAATGATAATCATAATCATCAACTTGACATAATCAAAGTCAGAATTCCAATGTGATTGATAAACAATATAAACAGATCAAGCATATAAGACACTAGATATGTCTAATATTAAATATAAACTTGAAAAGCATATAATTATAAAGAATGCTTATAACAAGGTACAAAATTAACATGCATCCATATATATGCTTATAGAGAGTACAGATATGCATAGATCTTATAAGGCATTGAATATTCACTAGAAAATTTATCACAATTTTTAGTATACTGTAGCCCCCATTGAAAAACGTGTAGATGATGTTCAAAATTATAAAACAGTGTCTTATAATGATAATTTTTTTTTTTTAAATTCATAGAAAATTTTAATATAGCGAGTTAATGAACATAGGAAAAAGAAAGAACCGAAACCATGCCTCCAAGAGGCCCCACGCGCCCCACGCGCCACCTGCTGTGTGTGGGATTGGTTCTGGGCTGGAGGAACAGTTTTCTTCTTCCCCCAGCCGGGTACTATACACCCGCATACTGTTCATCGGAGTATTTTATGAAAAAATTTTCAATTCCTTGTGATTTTAGGGTCCAAAAACGAAATTTATTTAGGGTAAGAATTGTTTAGGGCCCGAAAACACATGTATAGTGTTTTAAAAACAATGGGTTTCAACATTTGATGTAGATTATTCAAATCATAAAATAGGTATGAACCCTAGTGTTGTTTTTTAAATAAAAGAAAAAGAACAATATACTCAAATAAATGGCTGCTGAAGCAAAACCATGATTAAAAAAAAAATAACAGCGACAGGAGTAGAAGGAAAAGAAGACGAAGTAGCAGCAACGAAATTTTGGAAGCACACGGAAAACACACAGAGAACCTAAGCAATTTCTTTGACCGAATACTATATAGGATTTTGTTTTCGTAGATCCGAAACGACAGCTTCTCAATTCAGTTTTAAAAAAAATTTACGTGAAAGATTCTAATCCTAGTATGACCGGCTCTAATACCACATGTTCGAAATCTATAAACACATGCTAGAGAGAAGAATATTAATAAACAAAACTGATTATAAATTATAGAAAATATACCTGCAGAAGTCATATTGAAAACAATATTGAAACTTCACAGATGATATTAGTGGCCAAATCTTCTCCTCATTCTTCTTACGAAAGTATTAACTATCAATGGGGCAAGCCAATAGTCACTCTTGGAGAGGAGAGGGGACCTAGCCATATATATAGAAATCTTATGTGGAGTCCTCCCATTAAAAACTCCAAATCCCAATGGGTCTAGAAAAACAGAATATAACCCTTGAACTTCTAGGCCTACATACAATTAACCACATTTTAAATAGGATATAATCCTATTTTTTCAAGGTGCAATAAACTCCAAAATGATCACTTAACTAAATGGGTTTAACCAAAGCAACATTATGAGCTATTTACATCTAACCTGTTTTTATAAAACATACAATCAATATAAACCCATATTTGAAATTATTCTAACAATCTAAGCAGTACTACTTGACATATATGGACGAGGAGGATAAGGCCGCAAACATCAAGAGAACTAAATCACGTAGCACAATCAGACTCTCTGACCAGTTAAAACAGATGATCATGAGCTATGTGACACCAATATTGGAAGATCAAAACAAACATATTGATATAGAAAACCCATTCTTTCATATTCCCACAACACTTAGAAGATTGATTAAGCTCCATCTTTGCTTACCCCTGCTACCGTGAGTGAGTTTCGATCCCCCCTTCCCCCACCCACCTCTAAATTTCAGTTATTTTTCCTTAAAAATGCTTCAAAATTAATCGAATGTATAGTAAGATCGATGAAGTGATTTAGTTACGAGTTAGTTGCTACATTAAGAGAAATGTCGTTGATATAACGATATTTGTCTGACATGCATCCTCAATCATCCATCCTCAATCATACCAACTACTGTTATGTCATATTTTAATTCATCTTTCATGTAAGTAGTTGACTTATAAAACCACTTAAATGTGTCACATCAATTAAAGATTATAATTATGGTTGCTCAATTTTGCGTGAAGTCTAATTTTGCTCAATTGTTTGTGAACACGCAGGTGCCCATATTCGAAAATGAAAGTGAAGAATTGTTGTATGAGATCACCTGTAAATTTCTCAAGCAAGTGCACTACAATCAAAGTAGCTACATTGTTTGAGATGGAGAACCATTGGATGCACTGATCTTCGTGGTGGAAGGAATTGCGTGGACTTATACAAGTAACCATGGCAATAAAACTGAGTGTCTTAAGACAGGTGAGCTCTTTGGAAGACATCTTGTAGACTGGGTGCTGGAATCCCCCGGACTATCCGACCTTCCCTTATCAACAAGGACTCTCAAATGTCATACAAAAGTTTAAGCGTTTTGTTTTATGGCTAGCAACCTCAAGGATATGATGTCTCAATGCTGGTGGAAATTTAGCAAGTTCAGACACATCGCCCAATCTGACTCGAAACAGCTGAAACATTCTGCAACTTCATCAATACAAGCAGCATGGCACCACCACGCCATCCATCCTCATAAAGTACATACTTGAATGAGGCTATCAAGTGGCGCATGCTGTTGTCTAAGGCCCGCCGCCAACATCTCCCCAAGTTTAGATAATTTTACAACTTAATAATTAATCTAGTACTGTTATTGAATGTTGATCTTGCTCTTTGTCGAAATACAATAAAAGCTTTCTTAAGAGGACTTGTATTATATGTTGTCACTTGATTTTAATATTGAGTGGCTATAAGATCAGAAGGAAACCATAAATAATTAATTGTGTAATAACAAATGAAAGCGATAATATTGTTGCATTATATCAATTTGAGAAGGGAAAAAGTAGGCTCACACCTTTAAATTATTGGATGTTGTATTTTAATATCTTGCCTCATTATCCATGAAATCTTGATAGTCGGATATTAGTTGTGATGGTACTGCGACATGTTAATTTTGGTAGTTTTAATTTTTGGTGCAAAATACAAAATTCCTGATCGGTCTAAATGTGCTAATTATATTTATCCTCGAGAAATGTATACTTTGATTGATGATCACTCTAGAAAAGCATGGGCTTTTCTACTGAAAACTAAAAACCAAGTGCTAGATGTGTTCAAGGTCTTACATGTGAAAGTTGAAAGGAAAATTGGAAGACATTTTAAAATATATGTCGGCAGATAATGGTGGTGGGTACTTAAAGAGGACCATCTGAAGAGTATTATAGAAGCCATGTCATCAGGCTTGAGAAAACAATTCCTAAGAAACTACAGCATACTGGTGTAGCAGAGAAAATGAGGAAAACAATTTGTAAAAGAATCAGGTGTATGATTTCTCATGTAAGATTGCCTAATTTCTTTTGGGGTGAGGCAATGAGGACAGGAGTTGACTTGGTAAATCTTTCTCCTTTAGTTCCTTTGAATGATGACATTCCCAAAAGGGTTTGGACAGGGAAATATATTTCTCTTTACCATTTCAGGATTTTTGCCTGTAGGGATTTTGTTCATGTTCATAAAGATGAGAGGTCCAAACTTGATAGCAAATCCATGAAGTGCATCTTTTGGGGTTATGCACAAGAAGAATTCAATTACAGATTGTGGGATTCGTTTAAGAAGAAGATTTAGAAAAGAGAAGTAGAGAGATATTTTTTTCTTTGAAGATCAAACTATTGAAGTCGAGAATGAGAGTAAAAAGTCTAAGACTTTCAATGAAAACTTTGTTTATATGGATTCATTTTTTCTTTCTTTTATGATGTGTGATGAACATAGGGGAGATGTATTGGAGGAACAAGTTGACACTGTTGAACCTGGAATTGATGATATGAGACTAGAACAATAAGTAGAGCAACCTTTTTCAGAACTGCCTACGGAAAATTAGTTAAGAAGATCTATTAGAGGACGTCAGCCTTCTATCAAATTTTCTGTTGCGGAGTATGTTTCACTTTTAGATGAGAGAGAGCCAAAATATTATCAAGAGGCGATACATCATGATCAGAAAAATGAGTCGTTGAGAGCCATAAAAGAAAAGATGAAATCCCTGTATGAGAACCATACCTGTAAGTTGGTAGAACTACAAAGGGTAAGAGAGCACTAAAGAATAAATGAGTTTTCATATTTAAGATTGAGATAAATAGCTCACAACCAAGGTACACAACACACTTGGTTGTGAAAGGGGTTTAGTCAGATGAAAGTCATTGATTTTGAAGAAATTTTATCATCGTGGTAAAAATGTCTTCTATCATAGTTTTCTTGGGCTTTGCTACTAGTATGAATTTAGAAATTGAACAGTTTGATGTGAAGACTGCTTTCCACCATGGTGACTTGGAGGAGGAAATATATATGGAGCAAGCAAAGGGGTTCACAGCAAAGGGCAAAGATAATCTTGTGTGTCGATTGGAAAAAGAGTTTAAAGTACGCACCTAGGCTATGGTACAAGAAATTTGATTCCTTTATGGTTGAGCAAGGGTATAATGAAACTACTTCTAATCATTATGTATTTGCTAAAAGGTTATCTGATGCTGACTCTATTATTCTCTTGTTATATGTGGTTGACATGTTGATAATTGGTTGTGATTTAGAAAAAAATTGACAAATTAATAAGAGAGTTGAGTAAGTATTTTGCTATGAAAGACTTGGGACCTGCAAAATTGATAATTGGAATGAAGATCTCTCTTCATAGAAAGAATGCCAAGTTGTGGCTATCTCAAGAGAGTTATATCAAGAATGTGCTAGACCGATTCAACATGGGCAAAGTAAAACCAATGAGTTCTCCACTTGTAGGTCATTTGAAACTAAGTTCGTAGCAATGTCCTATAAATGAGAAAGAGAAGAAAGAGATGCAGAATGTGCCTTATGTATCAGCTGTGGGTAGCATAATGTATGTCATGGTGTGCATAAGACCTCATATTACTCATGTCATTCGAGTTGTTAGTAGATTCCTTTCTAATCCTAGTAAAGAACTTTGGGTAGTTGTAAACTAGATTCTCAGGCATCTTAGAGGTACTACCTGAAGAAATTTATGGGCCTAACTCATCTCATAAGACCGGTTCTATAAGAGAGGATTGTTCATTTTTTATAAACATGCCCAAGACCTTATCCACAGGCAATGTGAGATTATTCCTCAACACCCCTTCACGTGCAGACCAGTATTTACTGGTCCTTGTCACGGGATAAGTAGTGTGGGCCCCCACTACTTCAGGATACTTGATTACTTATTCAAGGCGAGCTATGTCATGGCAATCCAGACTGCATAAATGTATTTTTTTGTCTATTGCAGAAGCTGAGTATATTGCAATCACTTAAGCTCGTAAGGAGTTGCTATGGATGAAGAAGTGTTTAGAAGAACTTGGTTAGAAACAAGAAAATTATATTCTTTACTATGACAGTCAGAGTGCTATCCATTTTAGTAAGAACTCAACATTTCATTCAAAATCCAAGCATATTGATGTGAGGTATCACTATATTCGTGATGCATTGGAGATGAAGTTATTGTAGATTGAGAAAATCCATAGTAATGAGAGTGGGTTGATGACAAAAACATTGCCTATGCAAAAACTTGAAGTATGTAAAAGAAAAGTAGGTATGGTGGAGCCCCTCACATACTCGGGAGGGAGAGATGTCTTGGGTGGATCCCTTCTTGTGAGGGAATCACATGTGGCCACTTGAGTGGCATTTTAGTAATTTATTGTAGTTTTCAATCATTTTCATTTGCTGGGAAAGTGTGTAAGTTTGATTTTTCCTATGTTACAGTAACACGCGCGTTTTAGCCGGCCGAGTGGAGTTGGGAGTAATTAATTAGTTTTTATTGGTTTTTACGAACGACTTTATATGCTAAAGAAAGACTCGAGTACAGGGCCGGATGGACTAATGCCAATGCTTCACTGTTCACCACTTGCTAGGCGCTTTCTTCAATATTAATGCAGCTCCATCTGGCTTCTCTATCTTTATTTTCATCTTTAAATTTAAAGAATATGTCTTTAAATTCATCTATATTGACTTATACATTTTCAAATTTTTGCATAACTATAAATCGTGCTTCTTCAAGAAGCACTATTCATTCTTCAAATATTATTTTATTATTATTTTCTCTCTCCTACCCATTAAAATTAACTTTGTAGAATTTATATTAAGATGATTTTGATATATGAAATTTGTATTAGGTTGATAACATAAAGTGGATGCTAATTGTAAAATATATATAAAAAAATAATTTTAGGAAACAAATACAAAATAAAAAATAATAATATTTTTTTATTATTTAGTTTAAAGATGCATAAACCAATGTGGAAGTTTTTCTTCATATATAAAATCATTCTTCAAAAGAGGTGATTTTGTATATGAAGATGCATAAACCACTACCAATGTTCTAAGCACTCCCAATGGCTTATTCATCCTATATTTTAACATACATCATCAAAACTTACTTTTTCTATTTTACATACTGACTTTTACAATATATCATACATCAGCTTCTCTATTTTTTCTTCATATCATTTAAATATTATATTTTTTTAATATTTTTAATTCATTTCAAATATTTTTTCTAACTATCAATAATATTCTCAAATGATATTTACAATATCTCTCCATATACAATGTCATATAATTATGTTCTATTTTAAATTAATCTAAATTTATAAACTAAACCAAATATAAATTAATTCAAAAAATAAATAAATAGCATGAGAGAGAAACTAATAACATGAGAGAAACTAATTTAGGACTTTTGAGGAGATGAGGAAAATCAAATAGCATGAGAGAGAAACTAATTTAAAATGTTTAAAGATGAATAGTTTCCTCCACATCTAACATGCTACTGTAGCAAAATATAAAATGAATGATGGAATACAAGATCCATTGGAGGGCATTTTTAAGAGAATTTCTTTATATTTTAAAGAAAAAATGGCCAGCGAGTAAGGTGAGAATCTTTTTTTTTTATTTTTTTTTAATTTTATAAACAAACTTTCATTAATCAAATAAATCACACCATAGCAACTTGATCAAACCAAAGGGCATGATCTACAAACCCGGGGACAGATTCCCACCACATAATAATGTCATCAAGATTCCAAACAAAACGTGCCAAATTATGAGCTACCCTATTCCCATCCCTATAAACATGCTGGATTTGTAATTCTGGAAAATGCCTCATCAACTCCTTAGCATCTTTAATCAGGTTACCATTTAGAGAGAAAGAATCTTGATCACCTTGTAATTCTTGAACTAGAGATAAGCAGTCTGTTTCGATCACCAGCTTTGGAATACCAAGTGGTAGGTAGATTTGTAAACCATGCAACACAGCTATCAGTTCAATGGTAATAGGTGCATCCACATCAGCTTCGAGTTTAGTAGCAGCCATGACCACTTTGCCATTTTCATCTCTCAAAACCATGCCAACTCCAGCTTTCCTTCCATTTGCAAAAACGGCACCATCTACATTTAGTTTTAAGAAACTTGGTGGAGGTGGTTGCCATTGACAGATCTGTTTCCTTACATTTGCACTAGAATTCTGTAGTTGTGTAAAGACTTTGTGAAGAGATGTTGCATGATTCACTGCTACCAGCGGTTCTACCATAGTTTTCTCCATAAATGTTGAATTCTGATGTACTAACTGCATCAGAGGAAGAAAATGCTGCCATGAGCTTCTGATCTAAGGGCAGAATAGAATAGCATGTTCCACATCCTCACCATTCGACTGGCAGAAACAACAAACATTAGCCACATCAATATTTTTATTTCTCAGGTTATTCAGAGTTGGTAGGATGTTTTTACAAGCTCTCCATGCAAAAATTTTAATTTTTCTTGGCACCTTCATTTGCCATATACCCTTCCAGATCTTCTTCTCAGCCATAAGAGTTGAACTTTCGCCATTTTCACCATAACTCAGAGTTTGAATAAGTCATTATGCACTCTTCATAGTAAAGTGCCTCCTTGTTTCTTCATTCCATATCCACTTATCCATGCATTCAGTCCCTGACAGTTTAATTTGTAGAATCTTGTCTGCTACATTTGGATTGAAGAGAGATCTAACTTCACTTATCTTCCACAACTTTGTAGTCTGGTCAATAAGAGTATCAACTGTTTCATCCTCTTGAGCAATAGTAATTAAATTTCCATCTAGAGCAGGCTGTAAACATTTATGGCCTGGCACCCAAAAATCCTTCCATATTTTTATGTACTCCCTTGTCCCAACTCTCCACCGACAATCTGCCCATAGCCATTTTTTGGCTTCAAATATCCCTCTCCAAGCATAAGAAGGATTATGGCATATCTTAGCTTGAAAGAAAGAGGTTTGTGGAAAATATTTGGTTTTGTAAATTTGTTGGAGCAAAGAACTTGAATTCTGCAATATCCTCCATCCTTGTTTTGCTAGCAAGGCCATATTGAAAGATTGTAGATTCTTGAAACCATTCCACCACGAAATTTTGATATACATAGCCTTTGCCAACTCATCCAGTGCACCTTCCTCTCTTCTTCCCTTTGCCCCCACCAAAATCTAGCCATCATCCTTTCCAAATCTCGGCACAAACCTACTGGTAACTTAAAGCAACTCGTGGCATAGGTAGGGATGGATAATGCTACAGCTTTAATAAGAATCTCTCGCCTTCCTTGAGATAATAATTTACCCTTCCAGCTTTGCAATTTAATCCAAACTCTCCTTTTGATATCCTCAAAAGCTCTAGTTTTTTTTTATCTCCCCATTAGGTTTGGCAAACCTAGATACTTATCATATTGCTGAAAAGACCTAACACCCCACAAAGCAAGAAGCTCTCTTTGTCTTATCTCAGTAACATTTTTAGAGAAAACTATAGCAGTCTTTGTTTTATTTACCATCTGACCAGAGGCTAACTCATACTGATCTAGCAAAGTCTGAATGTGTGAAGTTGTTTGTATATCAGCTTTGCAAAAAATAAGACTGTCATCTACAAAGAGGAGATGGTTTACACTAGGAGCCCCTCTACAAACTTTTATACCTTTCACTAAATTTCCGCTCTTAGCCTCCCTCAACAAGGCAATAAGTCCCTCAGTGCAAAAAAGAAATAGGTAAGGGGATAATGAGTTCCCTTGCCTAATACCTCTATTAGGGGTGATTTGCCCTAAAGCCTCCCCATTCACCAAGATGGAATAAGAAACTGTTTTAACACATTCCATAATCAATTTGACAAAAGAAACAGCAAATCCCAGCTTCAGCATAATCTTTTCTAAGAACACCCACTCCACCCTATCGTAAGCTTTCTCATATCCAACTTGAGGGACATATACCCTTTTTGTCCATTTCTTTTATGCCTCAGGTAGTGTACCAGCTCATGTGCTACCGGAACATTATCAGTAATTAGTCTACCTTCCACAAAAGCACATTGTGTCACAGATATAATAGCAGGCAGTAAACTTTTCAGTCTATTCACTATCACTTTTGCAATCAACTTATAGACTACGTTACAAAGGTTAATGGGTCAGAAATCAGAAACCAATTCACACTTCTTCTTTTTTTGGAATTAAGCGAATTAAAGTATGATTGAGATCTTGAGGGATACTTCCCGAATTAAGGGAGAGCAGCACAGCTTGAGTCACAGAATTTCCAACAATATGCCAATATTTCTAGAAAAAAAGTGGAGACATACCGTCAGGTTCGGGTGCCTTAGTTGGGTGCATTTGTTGAAGGGCCATCTTCACCTCCTCGACAACATAAGGTTTTATGAGCTGCTGGTTCATATCCACTGTTATTCTCCTCTCGACACAATCTAAAACACCAGTTTGTCCACTCTGCCCAGATGTCAAAAAACATTGTTGAAAGAAACCCACAATCAGATCATTCCTTTGTGTTCCTTCAACCCAATCACCTTGCTCATTTCTGAGACCTTTTATCCAGTTTCTCTTTCTTCGTAAATTTGCTTGAGAATGAAAGAAACGTGTATTTTGGTCCATTTCATGTAACCATTGCACTCGAGAGCGTTGTCGCCACATCACTTCCTCTCTCTCAAGCCATATTTGCATTTCATCTCGGGCTTTTGATAACCCCACTGGGTCAGACTATCCATTATCATAATCTAGAATACGTTCAAAGTTATGTCTAGCAATTTTGAAGCTCTCTTTTTATGTGCTCAAAGGTAACTTTGTTCCACACAGCCAACTACTCACCACACCCTTTTATGCATCTCATTACTCCCTCCATATTATGATATCTATCCCTAGTATCAGTCTTCCACACATTCTCAATAATGTCAGCACATTTTTTCTCACCTACCCACATAGCTTCGAATCTGAGTTGTTTCTTCATTCTTTTTCCCACAGTCAAGCCATCGGGTTCAAACCAAATGGGTAAGTGGTCAGAGTGTGCAGCGATACGATGTTTCACCACCCCAGTTGCGAAGAAATATGGGCTTGTAGCTTTGAAGCCCACATCCACAGAAGAAGAATAAGTCGAAGATTGGAATCCTGTAACGCCTTATCCCTGTAAATACTCCTTCTCCCTCGCATCCATTCCCAGATTTGAAACCACCCTCAACTGTTTCCACAACATGCTCCGTCACTTCCGCTTGCACGGCACGTAATGGCGCAGTAGTTCCGATTTCAAAAGTTGGAGTGTTTTCCGCCGTAATTACCTCCTGCACACTCCCATCCAGTCGTTGATCCTCTGACTTGGGATTCTCCACCATTGACGCCTGGCAACGGCCATTGGCCACCGTAGCTGAAGTTCCACACCCCACTCCCCACAGCCACTGTCCATAAGGAAAAGGTGTATTCACTTCGTCGAAGTCTTTTGCTAGTTCACAGGCACGATGCGCATGGCCAATCCTCCCGCAAATATAACAAAAATCCGATAGACGCTCATACGAGAAACGCACCCAGTAGGGTACTTCAGAGCCAATACACAGTTTCTTTCCTCTCAACAAGGGTTTCGTAATGTCAATGCAAACTCAAATCCGCATAAATTCACCCCAAGCAATCTCCCCATCTAGAAAATCGATGTCTTCCACTAAACCTAGTGATTTCCCAATGATCTTTCCAACTTCTACACTACGTGCAGCCAGTGGTAGATCATGCACTCTGACCCAGAAGGATGCCATCGTTAACTGTAGTTGCTTAATCTGTTGGAATCCATCAAAATCCTTGACTAACACTAGTTTTTTGTCGAAAGTCCGCGGGCCATCACGAACAACACGCTCCTTATCACGTACATCCTCAAACACTGCCATGATGAACTTAGAGTCCAACTCCTGCAGTTTTAACCCTCGCACAAGCCGCCAAACTCTTCTAAGCATTTGCTTGAAAGCCCCCTGATTATAATTACGCACCGTAAGCAATTGCATAATCAAACATCTTTCGCCTCTTTCGACGATGTTGCTAACCAAATCGGCACTAACAAGAATTGTCTCTTGTTCCGATTCTGTCAACGATAGCTTTCCATAGAGTTCTTCTAACTCCTCCGCCAGACTGGTTCACATAAAAAATTCAAACCCTACACTAAGATGACAGGACCGGAAGCAAAGACCTCTACACATAGGAGACGAGAGAGGAACTCTGAAGTAAGGTGAGCATCTTCTTAAAAAAGTAAACTTAGTAAATAATTTTTTTATCAAATTATTTATCTTATTTTCTTGAAAATGTTATTTATCTTATTATAATCTTGATATCAAATAATAGATAAATAACAAAACTTAGTAAATAATTTCTACTCGCGATTTAATAACACCTCGGAAATCACTACAAGAAAACTGTTTATTTGTGACCAATTAATTCCAGCGAAATGGCTATTTGGTTGCAAATAGTCATTTCGTTGCAATAAATTGGTCACAAAAGTCCGTTTTTCTTGTAGTGATGAAGTAATAATAGTTAAAATGATAAAAAAGAAAAAGAAATTTTGCAATTTTTTCATGTATCATTTACGTTTTTTATTATTTCCTTTGTTTTAGGTCAATAATAAAAATGAAATTGTCTCTTGGACATTTTGTCCATAAAGTGAAAGTTCTCTCATTCTCTGGAGGGTGGGGTTTGAAATATCTGCTTTAGGTAGAGTGTGATCTCTTAGACGGTATGTCTGTAGAGAGTTATAGAAGTTAAGATAATACTATTCACAAATGAATTTGTATACTGGTGTAGCCCCAACCGTGAGTAGTTGGCTAGTAATCTTGGTTTTTTCCTGCATGTATCAGTCACAACTGTAATTTCGCTTTCATGAATGAACGAACTCTATTTCCCATAAAAAAATAAAAATAAAATAAAATGATCATGGTGAATAATAATAGTTATTTATCTCATATATATATAATTAATTATTACCTTTATTAATGTTTTTTGGTCACTATATATACGTATGTTATGCTGATCAGGGACGAGGATGTTGAGAAGCAAGGTCCCAAGAAAAATGGTATTGGTTCAGAACAAAAGAAAATAATAAAATTGGCAATTGGGCCGGTCAATCAACGTTTGACGAAAATTATTTCAAAAACGCCGTGGTGGTTGAGGCTCCAGTACTTCCATTGGGATGTGGCGCTTTTAGTGGTGTGTGTAGTTGCAGTAACAGTGGACCCTTTGTTCTTTTATCTTCCTGTCATCAACGAGGCTACCAAATGCATTGCTTTAGATAAGACTTTGAGAATCTTTGCTTCCTGGATTTGGTTGCTTTAGGGGACCTGGTTGCTCGGTCAATAGCAAGCAGTGATTACTGTTACTTGAGGTCAGACAACGTAATTAACATTCTCGCCATTCTTCCAGTCCCCCAGGTATCCGTATTATCACAAACTAATTAAATTATCATATCTTAAGAAATTAATGGATCGTAACAAAAACATTATTCCAATTTTATTTATGAACAACAGGTTCTAGTGACAATTATATTTTCTGAAATGAGAGGTTCGAGATTCCGGCACGGCAGGAAATTCCTAAATGCAGTTATTCTGTTGCAATAAGTGCCAAGACTTTTCCGAATCTACAGATTGTGGAAAATAGTCAACGAGCATATCATCCTACCTAAGAGTAGTCCTACAACTACTCATGTTAAAGTGATGAACGCAGAAAGCAGCTACAAGAATATGATGATGATCCCACCCAAAGGTTTTGTAGTGATGAAAGCTGGATTCAATCTCTTTCTGTATCTCGTTGCCAGTCATGTACGTATGTTTAATAATTAATATTTCATCATTTATTATTATCTCTACTAATTTATAATTAATTAGTTGGGGATGAAATATTTATCTTTGATCATCAGATACTGGGTGCTTTTTGGTACTTCACCTCCATCGAACGAGAGACCACGTGCTGGAACGTGGCCTGTAAGCATGATACCGGATGTAACAAGACTTCTTTTAACTGAGGTCATGGTTTTAGCAATATCACATTTTTAAATAATTTTTGCTCTTTAGAAAAACCAGATACCACTCTCTTCGATTTTGGAATATTCCAAGAAGCCCGTCAATCTGGTATTCTGGAGTCCATGGATTTTTTGCGAAAGACCATCTTCTGTTTTCGGTGGGGCCTGCGAAATTTGAGGTACGTGCAAGTTACACTTTTTATTAATATTATTATTGAGATACATAATCATACATGCATTTTATTCCTATAAACTTAATTACTCACCCATTTTACAATGTAATGTAATCAAACATAATATATTGGAAGTACCACTTTGAGACATAACTAAATCGTACTACGTACGTACCAAAAATACTAAGATATGCATGATGATCACATCTTAATATCCAACCATCCATTAAAATTATGCCATATATATACATGATACCTTTTTTTTATTCTTTACTTATTTCAATGATTAAAATCGAATGAAAGTGATATTTGATTAAAAATTATGGTTTAAATGTCCGACGTGCTTGCAGTCAAAGTAGTAATTCAGCTATCACAATATTAATTTCAACAAATTAAAGGTAATAACTTGAAGGTAAAAAGACGTTTTGAGGGTTTGTTTGTGTGCCCCATGGCTGCCGCCGGGGGTCCCCCTGGGCCATCGCCGCCATCTGGGCAGTTGCGGTCCTTCGCTAGCTTGGTGGCGCAGTCCCTGCAGCCGCTACTTGAGGTGGATATCATGTTTCAACTGGCCAAGCTAGTAGATGGAGAATTTTGTGTGGTTTTCACCATAGTGGAAGTGGAGCTTTCGGCTGCCCCTTTCAGATTCTCCATGGTTATGAAATTTATCAAGCAACGTCCTTCTCTGGATGTGATTCGGGCATTCATAAGGAGTAGATAGGGGTTGGAATCTCCGTCGTCTCGGCAATGCGAATGGCCTGAAATATGTCCATGAGGTGCTTGAATGAAGATGATTTCGTGAAGGCTTTTTCAAGGGAAGCAACGGACATAGAAGGAGTGCCCTACCGAGGACTTCACTGGAAGCCAGAGTTTGATGAAGAATCTAAACCCTCGATGGTGCTGGTATGGGTATTCCTACCTGATTTGCCCCCAAATTTTTTTCCACGAAGCTTGTTTGAAAAATATTGTTGCTCCTATTGGTTGTTTCTTGCATCGTGACAATGCTACAAAGTGTGCTACCAAAACAGATGGGGCGAGAGTGTGTTTGGAAATTGATGGGGCAAAACAACCTGTATGTGGCATCTGGATAGGTACCCCGCACCATGAAAGGAGTTGGTATGTGGAATTTGAATATGAGACTTTGCCCGGTTACTGCACTAGATGTAAAAAGTAGGGTCATAATCTGAAATTGTGTAAGTGGAAGGAAGGGCCAAATAAAATTTTGGATCGGAAAGTGAAAGAAGGTGACAAGCAGATGCAGGTTTGGAAGCCGACATCTCAAAACCATAAAGAGAAACAAGTAACAGAGGTAGGGCCAAATGGATCCTTTGTGGGTGTGGAAAATGAGGGTGAGGTTGAACCAAGTTTCACCAAAGAGGGAAATGCTCTGGTTAACATAGGTGGCGTGGGGGAGGTAAAGGTGACAGGTCTTGAGGTGAATGGTGTAATGGGGGTGCACGAGAGTCATGAAACAAAGGCCCCAACAAGTGCAAATAGCTTGCTCTTGTAGAATAATCACAGCTTGAACTATGAGCAGGGGAACCTTGTAAATGTCGTGCCTGTCACTGAGGTTGGTAACAATGTAAGGGACCACCATGTGCTGTCAATGAGTGCTGGGTGACCGATAAATCACTTAAATGTGTCACATCAATTTAAGTTTATAATTATGGTTGCTCAATTTTGCGTGAAGTCTAATTTTGCTAATTTGTTTGTGAACACGCAGGTTGTCAACAGATACAGGCCAAGACTAAAACTACAAGTCATTTTGTATATATTCAGTTGTTTACACTTTCACTTGTCGTATACATTTATCATTCTTTTATTCATTTTCTGTATATGTTTTATTTGCTGGCATATTACGATAGGTTTGGTTTGTTAGTCTGTTATAGGATGCTCTGTATATATGCTCGACAGCACAGTCTTGTAAATCAGCTTGAATGGAATTGACCCAGAATCTTTTCCTCCATTGTTCTGCTCTCTGATTTTCCTTCGCACAACTGCTTGTTCACTCCCTTACATGGTATCAAGAGCCATCGAGATATTTTCAATGGCACCTCCCAGCCCCGAATCTCCCAAGTCTCGTACTGACCCAAAATCAAACACCTCATTTCCATACCTCAACCTCAGTGATCCAGCGAATCCATATCGGCTTGACCACGGCGATAACCCAGCCCTAACCCTTGTCGCCGATCTTCTTACTACTGACAATTATGCAACACAATTACGCAACCTGGTCTCGCTCCATTCGTCGTGCTCTTCGAGCGAAAAACAAGCTCGGCTTCATAACCGGTTCTCTCATCAAACCATCTAAACCCACAGACCCTTTACTCGAGCTCTGGGAGCGCTGCAATGACATGATCGTTTCTTGGCTCCAAAACTCGATCAGTCCCTCTCTCCAGTCCAGCGTTCTGTTCGTTGATAATGCTCAAGAAATCTGGTTGGATCTTCAAGAGCGATTCTCTCAACAAAATGGTCCCCGTATCTACCAACTCAAGAAGGATCTGGCTGCTTTGCTTCAAGAACACGATCCGGTAAGCATTTACTATGGCAAGTTAAAAGGTCTTTGGGATGAACTTTCTATATACGACCCCATTCCCGCTTGTAATTGTGGTTTTATGAAAACCTTGTTGGATCGATCTCAAAGAGATTGTGTACTACAATTTCTAATGGGTCTCAACGAATCTTATTCCCCCATCCGAGACTAGATCATGCTTATGGATCCCCTTCCCCCTGTATCCAAAGTGTTTTCCCTCGTCCAACAACAAGAAAGACACCACCAAATGATTTCCCACACTCCATCCCCTGAAACAATGGCTATGGCAATCAAGAAACCCTTCAGTTCTTCAAAATTTTCCCCTAAGCCAAACCAATTTTCCAAAAAGGACCGTCCCTACTGCAGCCACTGTAAAATCACTGGCCATACTTTCGAGACTTGCTTCAAGGTTGGCAATGCTGAGCCTCCTCTTTGCACACATTGCAACTTGACTGGCCACACCATTGAGAAATGCTACAAACTCAATGGTTATCCACTTGGCCACAAATATCATGCCAAAGAGCAGCAGTCCTCTGGTTTCCTTGCAAATCAGACCTCTCTTTCATTTGCTAATGATTCTGACGACAACAGTGATGACAAATTTGGATTAACCAAGCAATAATATCAGCAACTAATGTCATTGATCCAGCCTCAGGCTTCACCAATTGCGGCTTCTGTTACCCACTCTAAGAACCCAACTCAACCTTCTCTTCATACAGCATCATGTTCTAAGATGAGTGGTACTTTTATCTCTCTATCTACACACACTCACAACTCAATAAATACATCCTCTATCGATTGGATACTGGACACAGGTGCTACAGACCATATGGTCTGTAGCACCACCTTTTTCACCACCATCACATCCACTGTTTCCTATTTTGTGAAACTACCTAATGGTCATTCAGCCCCTGTCACACATATTGGAACAATTCAGTTAACTAATTCCATCACTTTATATGATGTTCTCTGTGTGCTATCATTTGCTTTTAACCTCATTTCAGCAAACAAGCTAACCTTTACCCTTAATTGTTGTTTGTTTTTTTTTTTCCACTCACTATTTTATTCAGGACCTGCATTCATGGATAATGATTGGGAAGGGTGAGCTCAAGCATAGCTTGTACCACCTCATTTGCAAGGAAGTTCTTCCATCAGCTCTGACCACTTTCCTCTCAGCACACAAATATAGCAACAATACAAATTTCACTTGTTTTACTTCTATTACAAACTCTATTTCCAATACTGACTTGTGGCATTGTCGCCTAGGCCATTTATCATTTCCTAGATTACAGTTAATTTCAGATCCTCTTGTACACAAGCAAATTTCATCTATTAATGAAAAATCTTGCACAATTTGCCCCTTAGGTAAATTTCATTGTTTACCATTTCCTGTTAGTTCACACTCTTCATCAAAAATCTTTGAGCTAATCCATTGTGACTTATGGGGTCCTTGCTCCACAATTGCTCATGATGGCTCAAAGTATTTCTTGACCATTGTTGATGACTTTTCCAGAACTACATGGCTGTATTTGCTTGCTGCCAAAACAGAAACCAGAAAATGCATTGAAGCTTTTTACAATCTTGTTGAAACACAATTTCAAGTGAACATTAAAATCCTGCGAAGTGATAATGGTGCTGAATTTAACATGCACAAATTTTTTAATCACAAAGGAATCATCCACCACAAAAGTTGTGTAGCAACACCTCAACAAAATGACATTGTCGAGAGGAAGCACCTGCACTTATTAAATGTGGCTCGTGCCCTTCTTTTTCAAGCTGCTTCCCTTAACTTACTGGAATGAAGCTATCCTTACAGCCACATACATCATTAACAGGCTTCCATCACCTTTTCTACACAATAAAACACCTTATGAACTTATTTTCAATAAGAAGCCTGAATATGCCCATATGAAGATCTTTGGTTCTTTATGCTTTGCTGCCACACTCATCCATAATAGAAAAAAACTTGACCCGAGAGGTCATGCATGTGCATTCATTGGTTATCCTTTTGGAACTAAGGGATACAAACTTTTGGATCTCAAAACTAGCACCATCTTCATTTCATGGGATGTTACTTTTCATGAATCTGTTTATCCTTTTCAAACACCTCCTTCCCCTCCCTCACCAATCCCACCTATGCCCATTTTTTCCTCTCCCTTAGCACCTTTCTCTAAATTCCCACCTTCCAATCCTACTACTCCCATATCCTCTTCTCCTTCATACTCTACCCCTCCCATTGTATCTGCTGATTGTCCTATTCTCTCATCATTTTCTCCCACTTCTCCATCAACCACTTCCATCATTCCTATGCCCGCTGCCCCTGCACCTCGCAGGTCAACCAGAAACAAGACTGCCCCTCAATATCTGAAGGACTACCACTGCAAACAGGTCAGGCTTATCTCACCTCAGCAATCAGCTTCCGCAGCAGATCCTTTATTAAATGGTAAGTCTTTTTCTCTATCTAATTGCTTATCTTACAAGCATTTTAACCCCTCTTTTCAAGCCTTTTCATCATCCATTTCAATTCAAAACGAGCCCACTTCATACACACAAGCAATTAAAGATCCTGAGTGGAGCAAAGCCATGGATGCTGAAATTGAAGCTTTGGAAAACAACCATACTTGGACCATTACTGATTTGCCTAAAGATAAACAAGCAATCGGTTGTAAGTATGTCTATCGCATTAAATTCAAGTCTGATGGTATCATAGAAAGACTTAAAGCTAGACTTGTAACTAAAGGCTACACCCAACAAGAAGGCATAGATTATGATGAGACTTTCTCACCCGTTGCCAAGCTTGTGACCGTAAGATGCCTTCTTAGTGTTGCTGCCATCAAAGGATGGTATTTACATCAGTAAATAATGCATTTCTCAATGGTAATTTGCATGAAGAAATTTATATGAAAAAACCCCAGGGATACACTAAGGGTAAACCAAATCAGGTTTGCAAATTGCTTAAAAGCCTTTATGGCCTCAAGTAAGCCTCAAGACAATGGAACTCCAAACTTACTTCATCGCTCATTGATTTCGGTTTCATTCAATCAAAGTCTGACTATAGTTTATTTACCAAGCACGAAGGGGACAGTTTCATTGCTTTGTTGATTTATGTTGATGATTTTCAGGTTGCTAGCAATTCCAATGATTCCATTGCATCTCTAAGAACTTTTTTGAATAGTGAATTCAAGACTAAAGACCTTGGCTGTCTTCGTTATTTTTTGGGTTTGGAAATTGCTAGATCTTCCAAAGGTATACACATTTGTCAAAGGAAATATGCCTTAGACATTTTGGCGGATTCGGGTATGCTTGGATGCAAACCCCTTAGACTTCCTATGGATCAACACTTTAAAATAAGTAAGTCTGAAGGCACACCACTCCCTGATCCCAGCATATTTCGAAGACTCATTGGTAGGTTATTGTACCTCACAATAACCCGCCCAGACATTTGCTTTGCTGTCCAACTATTAAGTCAATTTATGGATCAGCCCTCTTCCTCATACTTGGTAGCAGCTTACCGCATTTTGAGATACATTAAAATAGCACCTGCTTAAGGTCTTTTATTCCCATCAGCATTTCAGCTTCAACTTACAGCTTATTGTGACTCGGATTGGGCCTCTTGCCCGGACTCTCATCGGTCTACAACAGGATATTGTGTTTTCTTTGGTCAATCTCTTATCTCTTGGAAGTCTAAGAAGCAAACGGT
This sequence comes from Pterocarya stenoptera, assembly GCA_003123785.1. Classification (NCBI taxonomy): domain Eukaryota; kingdom Viridiplantae; phylum Streptophyta; class Magnoliopsida; order Fagales; family Juglandaceae; genus Pterocarya; species Pterocarya stenoptera. The sequence goes on along the minus strand of QEOT01000990.1, from coordinate 283,994 downwards.
TGTCTCAAGATCATCAGCTGAAGCCGAGTATCGCTCCATGGCTGCCACTTGCTCAGAAATTACTTGGCTTAGATATCTTCTCCATGATCTTGATATTTCTCATCCACAGGCAGCTGCTCTCTACTGCAACAACCAGGCAGCCCTTCACATTGCTGCCAATCCGGTGTTCCATGAGAGAACCAAGCATATCGAGCTTGATTGCCACTTGATACGTGACAAAATTCAAGAAGGAAGTCTCACTACAGCTCATGTTTCCTCTCAAACACAGTTGGCCGATACATTCACCAAAGCTCTACCATCTTATCTTCTTCAAGCACACTTATCCAAGATGGGAATAGTCAATTTCTATTCTCCATCTTGCCGGGGGGTGTCAACAGATACAGGCCAAGACTAAAACTACAAGTCGTTTTGTATATATATTCAGTTGTTTACACTTTCACTTGTCGTATACATTTATCATTCTTTTATTCATTTTCTGTATATGTTTTATTTGCTGGCATATTACGATAGGTTTGGTTTGTTAGTCTGTTATAGGATGCTCTGTATATATGCTCGACAGCACAGTCTTGTAAATCAGCTTGAATGGAATTGACCCAGAATCTTTTCCTCCATTGTTCTGCTCTCTGATTTTCCTTCGCACAACTGCTTGTTCACTCCCTTACACAGGTGCCCATATTCGAAAACGAAAGTGAAGAATTATTGTATGAGATCACCTGTAAGTTTCTCAAGTAAGTGCACTACAATCAAAGCAGCTACATTGTTCGAGAGGGAGAACCATTGGATGCATTGATCTTCATGGTGAAAGGAATTGTGTGGATGTATACAAGTAATCATGGCAATAAAACTACGTGTCTTAAGACAGGCGACCTCATTGGAAGACATCTTGTAGAGTGGGTGCTGGAATCCCCTGGACTAACCGACCTTCCCTTATCGACAATGACTCTCAAATGTCATACAAAAGTTGAAGGGTTTTGTCTTATGGCTTCCGACCTCAAGGATATCATGTCTCAGTGCTGGTGGAAATTTATCAAGTTCAGACACATCGCCCAATCTGACTCGGAACAACCGAAACATTCTGCAACTTCATCCATCCAAGCAGCATGGCGCCGCCACGCCCTCCATCCTCATAAAGTTCTTGAATGAGGCTACCAAGTCTGCCCATGCTGTTGGCTAAGGCCACTGGCCAACAGCTCCCCAAGTTTAGATAAGTGTACCACTTAATAATTAATCTAGTGTTATCAAATGCTCTTGCTCTTTGTCGAAATACAATAAATAGATTGTACGTTTAAGAGGACTTGTATTATGTTGTGGATTAATACTGCACTTATTTTTTTTTTTATGTCATTAGATAAATTGCAGTCGCTTGATTTTAATATTAAGGGGTTATAAGTTATAACATCAGTAGGAAACCATAAATAAATAATTTTATAATAATAAATGAAAGCGATAATATTGTTGCACATTATCAATTTGAGAAAGGAAAAAGTAGGCTCACACCTTCAAATTATATATTGGATGTTGTATTTTAATATTCTGCGAATCTGCACCATTATCCATGAAATCTTGATAGTCGGATATTCTTGACGGTGCGACATGTTAATTTTGGTAGTTTTAATTTTTGGTGCAAAATACAAAATTCCTACTGTTATTGTATTTTTTTTTATAGGATGTTTTGAGGTCTTCGCAATCTAAGAATTTAGTACAGCTTCAATGTATAGATCCACCAAAGCAGCCTCTCCAACAAGTTGGCAAGTTTTCACTATAATTTAATGCGCTTGTCCTCTCCAACAAGTCATGTATGCTCTAAATCAATTATAAATAAAAGATAAGAGGGGCAAAGAGCCGAACAAGTGTATCCTAACGATCAATACAGGCCTGAAAAATCTACATAAATAAAAACAAACGATCAAGAATATTTGACGAAACCTGCTTGGTACCAGTACTTTTTTTCTTGACCCAATATAATATGCGTGGTTAATTAAAGAGATGGCCTCGCCTTCAAATTAGCCGCTGTAGGAAGATCTTAATTTCTTTTAAAGAGATGTACGTCTAATCTCATACAAAAGATGAATGAAGGTGAGAACTGAATTGATCTTACAGAAAGTAGAGAAACCTTTGGGCGTGACATTAACTCATGAGATTAATTCCAAAAAAAAAAAAAAAACCTTTCCTAGCTTCTTGACGCTTACGGTTGATCTACAGAGAAAATTCTTTGTTAGTGTAAAATAAGTGTGTTGGCATATTCATGTGATAACTTGTGTTAAATTGTGTTGTAATAGTGTTGAGTGGGATAAAGTGAAAAGGGATTGAATTCAACTCAACAAGGCTCAACCGGAACCCTAATAGAGATAAGTTCGCTCGACACTCTCGCGAGATGGCGCTCGAGCAGACATTCATACAACGAGTTCGCTAAACACTGGCTTGACATAGCACTCAAGCGAAATCCAAATAGAGAGTTCTCTTAACACTCGGTCGACATGGCGCTTGAGCAGTAACCTAGACAGAGAGTTCGCTCAACACCCGCTCAACTCATGGCTCGAGTGACTCTTGGATATAACATGCGCTTGAACTTGCTCAACACTCTACTAGAGCGAATGTTCAAAAATATCACTTTAACTAGGATTTCAACTCCGTGTTCCATGCATACTATAAATGGAGGCTTGTTCATTTCTTCAGCTTGTTCATTTTGTAGCCTCTCAGTTCCAGCGGCTCCATAGCAAGCAACTTCGCCATACTTTCAGGCTTTATTCTCAGCAATGGAGGACTTGGGCCGCTTGTTTCAACCAGCAGCCTAGCGCCACTATAATAAGAAGAAGCTTGAAGAGTCTCTTCAGGCAGAGGAGAATAGATTGCAAGATGCATTGGCCAAGGCTGGAGGGAGCTCGCCAAGTTTGGGTGCCACGATTTATGCCTCGCGGTTTGCTGCTAATGCACTTTGTTTGTTACGGCGAGATGGTACACGCAAGGCAAGGGTGGCAGATAGAATTCCACCTATTTTACTTCAGAAACCAACGGAGCCCGATTTTGCTTCCGAAGAACAATAGGTACACTATCCCTGGCGAATTTATATGCTTTGTTTTGTTGTATTCAGTGTGAAAATTAGATAATTTTTTGTCTTTTCTACAGTGAGAAAGCAGTGGTTCTTTTACAACTTACACCTAGAGGGGGTGAATAGGTGTAATCCAATTTTTTTAAGGTCTTTACAAAATTAGAAACAAACAAGCAAATAATCAATTCATCACATAACATAAATAATCAACACAACGATTTTGTTCACGAAGTGGAAACTCATTTGAAGAACGTCTTCAAATTCTAAAACCACTCCGGGTGTAAGACACCACCTAAAATCCACTATAGAAAAAGTTTGTTACAACCAACTTAGAAACAATCACAAAACCTTTGTAGTATGCTAAACTTGGCTTGCAATTTCACAAGTGACCCACTCGAACTCTACAAGCATGTAGTGCCGGAACTCCGACCTTTCTATAGCTTCCCACGAGAACCTCTCTATCTCTGCATCAACAGCAGCTCCGGACTCTTCCGGCCAATAAACACATCCACTTCAATGGACTTGAAAAGGTTTGATCTTGAGTGTGGTGTGGTGGAGATGTGATTGTCCAAGAGAGATTCACAATGTGGGGAGAAGTATCTCTTAATGGCTCTTGGAAGCAACTAGGATGTTTGCTCTCTTTTCTCCACCCATAGAATAGAACATAATGTTCTATTTATAGTCCCAGAGGTCCACGACGCTTAAAACACTGAGATTTGAGTTTCTGGAACATTGGCTCGAGCGAGAGTCGAGCGCAGGTTAACTTTCAGAACTTCGCTTGAGCGGCACATCGAGCGGCCATCGAGCGGTGCATTCTGCCTGAGTTCGCTCGAGCGGTGAGTCGAGCGGTGCACTCTGCCTGAGTTTGCTCGAGCGGTGAGTCGAGCGGAGCACTCTTCCTGAGTTCGCTCGAGCGCCAGTAGGGTCTGCTCGAGCCGTGTTGAGCACACTTCAATTCTTTTCATGTGACAATGCATCAACACTACTTACAACACAATTTTACATAGGTTTTCACACGAATATGCCAATCAACAAATTTTCCCTCAACAATCTCCCCCTTTGGCATTTCTGTGACAAAACCTCTAACCTATTACATAGGACCTAATCCTAGCACACCCCATACTGGATCCCCAGATTCATGAACACATTGAGATATTTCTGCACATACTTAACAAACAATTAAACGTGCCAACACAAATATGCAAGAAATATATCCACAAGTATAATCAATGTCTGCTCAGAAATCAAGAAAAACATTTCATTAATGCAATTAATCAGACATTGAAATCAGTTAGTCAAATAACAGCAGCACAAGCAGCATGTGATAAACAGAAGCTGCTCTTCTACAAATAAAACATGGAATACAAAAATAAAAGCTGCTGCTCAACAAAAAAAATGTGCTTCAAAAAAATGCTTCTAGCATTAACATTTCCTTCCCCTACTTTTATACCACTCCCCCTAACTCTATGCTACTCCCCCTTTTTGTCACAAAGGGCTAAGGGTCTCAATCATCAATCTGAGTGCCACCTTCATCATCCTCATTGAGACGCTCCTCAATATCGTTGAAGCACTGAGTAACAAGTTGCTGCAGGTTATCAACCTTAGCATCGAGGCTAGCAAATTGGGCATCAAGTCGGGTAAGGTACTCAAGGACCTGTTGAAGGCTGGGCTCGGTCGTACCAGGTGCTGGTGCTGGTGGCGGTGTGATGCCGATGTAGAAGGCTGTGAGCTGGATGGCTGTGAAGAAGGTGCAGGTGGGTGCTCAACTATCAGTGGTTGCGGGGTGGTGTGAGCACGACTCAGCTGCATGGTCCTTCGACCAATGGGAGCCTTCAGAGGAATTCTAGGCTCATTGGGAAGTAATGCAACTGACTGGGAAATGGCCAAACGAGTGATGAGGCTAGCAAAGGGTAATCCAGTCCGTATTTTGGGGGACTGAAAAGCCTCAAGAATGACTCGGCAAATAAGGCTCCCAAGATCAATGGTGACACCATTAATCAGAGTATATAAAAGAGTGGCGCGGTCAAGACCCACATCACTTTGATGGCCAGTAGGATACAAATTTGTCAGGACTATCCTACCTAGAATGAGATATTCAGTGAAAAATCTCACCGTCGCAAGTGGTGACTTACCATCCCAAGCAATATCAGGCGGACTAAGAGGAGATATGCGTGTATATGGATACTCAGGATATAACACACGCGGGGCATTTAGCAAATCTGCCAACATGCCCGGAGTCACCCGGAATGAGACGTTCCGGAGACTCACCTCAAAAGAGTCATCAGCGGATATGGCATGAATGTTGGAGTTAAACTCCCTAACCAACTCCACAGACGGAGTGGGAAGACCAGTGATCAAGCTCGACAATGGGAGAGCGATTACAAAAGTTCTGAGAGTAAAGCTCTTAAGCCCTAGCATTATGAAAAAGTCCTTGAGCGGGGGCAGGAGGATTTTGGCTTGAACGGACACGTCGAGACATGACTATGGCTGTTGACACAATTAGAAACCATTAGACAAGGCTAAAGGTATTGTGAAATGCATGTCTAAAATGCAAGTGCTTAATGCATGATCCAATGCAAATGCTCAAACTTAAGTTTTAGAAATCCCTTGGCAAAACTTGGGTTTGAGAGACCCATATAAGCAAAATGCCCAAGTTTTGGCTTTTCATTGAACACCTCAAGTGAAAATAACCCAAAGTTGGATTTTGAGACCAAAGAAAGTCTCATGGCTCTCCCATATGCAAACCATCTTCAAACACAATTAAAATTCATGCCAAAACACTATCCCATCACTAGGAATGATGTTTAATGAGCATGAGAACAAAGCTATGCCAAAACATTGTGAAAAAGAGAAACCAAAAGTCATAGAGGCATTTCACCGAACACTTGGAGTGCATCCAAGTAAAAACAAGTTTAAAAATACCATGAGAGATCCATGAACCTCCTAACTACAAGAGAGAGAGAGAGATTGATTCTCTATTCTCAAAAACAAACTCACAAACAACCCAACATTTTGAAATCCATTTCGAAATCAAACACAAAAACCCCAACACCGAATGGCATGCTTATGGAAATGCATGATTGAAATGGAAAAAAAGTGAACAAAATGAAAGAGAAGAGAAGATGAGAGATTTACCTTGAGAAGAGGGATGATTTCGTGAGAGAAAATGAGAGAAGTAACTGCACGGAGAAAAGAAGAGTTAATCGGCGCAGGAGAGTGAGAAAGGAGAGGAAACGGTTCTGAAGAGAAAAAGGCCCGCGAGGCATTTTTAAAGCCGACTTTGCTCGAGCTGCAGTTAGTTCCGCTTGAGCGGTATTGCATAGAATTCTTAGATTCTGGCTTTTTCTTTCAAAAAACGATGCAAGAGTTAATGAAGTCAATTTTCAAGCTTAAAAATCACATGAAATGTAAAAGAGCATCATATTATCACAATTTACGCAAGTAGTAAAGACATAGTATCACAAGTAAAATGAACATGCGTGTTTTGTGAATCCCTCTCAATCAAGAAGTTTCAACCAAAAATTGTGAGTGGGGTTGGGTTGAAACATGAAACCAAGTGCTTGGGAAGCCTTTCCACGATACAGAAAGTCAAACCTAATGCAGCTAGGACCTAATTATTTCTGTTTGAATTCTTGTATCGGTATTGGCCTATTGAGTAATAAGACCTTTTTTTTTTTCTTTTTCTTCCCCTTTTTCTTTTTCTTCTTCCTTTTCTTCCCATTTTTCTTTTTCTTCTTCTCTTTTTCTTTTCTTACTCTTTATAGATGAAGAATTTTCACAAGAGGACTTTTGATATAAAATCATGAGGTCATCTAGCCCGTGGTCAATTCTGTATACACGTAGAGCTCCCTTACACATTTGATTGCCTCCCTAAGAACTCACAGGTAGCAAAACAACAATTGATTGAGCTGGAAGTGTAGTGTGTGATACAGCTCACAAATTACAAATAGTACACAAGTTTTAAAACCTTTGTAACTTATAAATGTACATGATACAATTTTCAAATCATGTACCAGAAATTTTCAGAATTGACATCACTGACACTCTTTATCACACATATGTGCATGCTATCCATAACTAACAGATATAAAAATTTTAAAAGAAGAGAATAGCAAGAGAGGGAAAATAAACAAAACAAACAAAGAAACAAAAATGCATGTAATGAATGTGATGCATGTAATGCATGTTCCAGCCCTGAGGCCAATGCACAAATACCAATAGCCTTTCTAAGTAGTTCAAATCGAAGCCCATCCAGAGGTTTGGTAAAAAGGTCGGCTAGTTGGTATTCGGTGGGAATGTACTCAAGAGTCACAACATGTGTTTCTACAAGTTCCCGAATGAGGTGATGTCTAATGTCAATGTGCTTGGTCCTATAGTGTTGGACCAGATTTCTTGAAATATTTATGGCACTGGTATTGTCACAATAAATGCTCATCACATCTTGAGTAACTCCATAGTCACGGAGCATTTGCTTCATCCACAACAATTGTGTGCAACAACTCCTAGCAGCAATGTACTCAGCCTCAGCTGTGGACAAGGAAATGGAGTTTTGCTTTTTGCTCATCCAGGCAACAAGGTTCGTTCCAACATAGAAACACCCACCAGAAGTGCTTTTCCTATCATCAGTATTACCTGCCCAATCAGCATCAGAATAGCTTGCAAGCTCAGTATTGGAGTCTCTAGAATACCAGATCCCATAATTGACCGTCTCATTCACATAGCGAAGTATGCGTTTGACAGCTACCAAATGAGATTCTTTGGGACTGGCTTGAAATCTAGCACAAACCCCTACACTAAAAGCAATGTCAGGTCTACTTGCAGTGAGATACAATAGACTCCCAATCATGCTTCTATACAAGGATTGCTCAACATTCTTGCCTGACCCATCAGTGCTAAGCTTAACGCTCGTGCTCATGGGGGTTCTAGCATGGCTTTTCCCATCTAATCCAAATTTTTTGATAAAATCCTTTGCATATTTGGACTGAGATATGAACAACCCATTATCTAACTGTTTCACCTGGAGTCCTAAGAAAAAGGTTAGTTCACCTACCATGCTCATTTCAAATTCATTTTTCATTTCTTCGGAAAACTCAAGAGCCAGAGTGTCAATAGATGATCCAAACACAATATCATCCACATAGATTTGAGCAACTGTTATATCGTCCCCAACTTTTCTGATGAACAGTATCCTATCAACACTTCCTCTTAGAAACTTGTGATCTTCTAGATATGAGGTGAGCCTGTCATACCAAGTTCTAGGAGCTTGTTTCAGACCATATAAAGCTTTCTTCAACCTATAGACATGATTAGGACATTTTGGATCATTGAAGCCCTTTGGTTGTTCAACGTACACTTTTTCTTGAAGGATCCCATTCAGAAAGGCACTCTTGACATCCATTTGATATAGCTTGAAACACATGTGGCAATCAATGCTTAACAATATCCGGATTGATTCAAGTCTGGCAACCGGTGCAAAGGTCTCATTAAAGTCTATTCCTTCCATTTGGGTATATCCTTGAGCAACTAATCTTGCTTTGTTTCGCACTATTGTACCATTTTCATCTGACTTATTCTTAAAGATCCACTTAGTGCCCACCACATTATGATTCTCTGGTCTTGGTACCAAATACCACACATTGTTCCTCACAAATTGGTTTATTTCCTCATGCATAGCATTCAACCAATTTTCGTCATTTAAAGCTTCTTCAACTCTTTTCGGTTCAATTTGTGAGATGTAGCTTGAGTGAGCCAATTGGTTTATTACTTTCCTCCTTAGCCTCATTCCTTCATCTATATGTCCTATGATATTATCCTGAGGATGATTTAACTTCACTCTTGACGAAGGCTCCTTTTGGTTACTCACATTTTCATTTTGAGAGGTCTCTATGTTCTCATTCAGAGTACTAGAATCTCCTTGTCCAGTTTCACTTGGTGAGTGAGTTGGCTCTTCCTTGTTCAATTCCTCTCCAGGAGCATTATTCACCACCACATTTATGGACTCCATCACGGTTTGGGTGCGTAGATTATAACTTCTATAAGCATGACTATTTCTGGAATATCCAAGAAATATTCCCTCATCGCTCTTAGTGTCAAACTCAGCCACATTTTCCCTATCTCTCAAAATGTAGCATTTACTTCCGAACACTTTGAAGTATTTTACATTCGATTTTTTTCCTTTCTACAGCTCATAAGGTGTTTTGGAGGTGCTTGGTCATGGATAGACTCTATTCACAATATGACATGTTGTGTTCACAGCTTCTCCCCAGAAGTGAGTAGGTACATTTTTGCTGTGTATCATGACTCGTGCAATTTCTTGAATAACTCTGTTCTTCCTTTTAACCACTCCATTTTGTTGTGGAGTAATAGGAGCAGAAAATTCTTGACTAATACATTCTTCATCACAGAAGCTCTCGAGATTTGAATTTTCAAACTCTCTTCCATGATCACTTCTAATTCTGACTATGGCTTTCCCTTGCTCATTCTGAAGTTTCTTGCACAAGGTTCTAATCACGTTGGGAGCTTCACCTTTTTCTCTCAGAAATTCTACCCAGGAGTATCTGGTGAAATCATCTACCATTACTAGTATGTATTTCTTCCCTCCCAGGCTCTCAGTTCTAGAGGGTCCCATAAGATCAATGTGCAACAACTCTAAGAGTCGTTCAGTCAGAATAGCCGTGGTGTTCTTGTGAGTTGTTCTAACTTGTTTTCCCAATTGACATGACCCACACACAGGAGTCTCCACTTTGCCTAACTCGGGCAATCCTATCACCATCTCTTTCTTGGCAATCTTAAACAGATTTTTATGATTCACATGTCCAAGTCTTTGATGCCAAAGGTTGGTAGCCTCACTCCTAGCACTATTGCAACTGAACTGAGGTCTAGGAGCGATGCCATAACAATTATCAGATGTTCTCATTCCCTGCATCATGCAATTTCCATTAATGTTAGAAACAATGCACATTTCTTTTGAAAACCGAACTTCAGCACCATTATCACACATTTGGCTTATACTGAGGAGATTTGCCTGTAATCCATCAACAAATAGAACTTCTCTCAAGACAGGCAGTCCAGGTATTTCAATTTCACACCTCCCAATTATATCAGCTTTTCCACCATCCCCAAATGTTACTGTTCCATACTTGTATTCTTCAACTGTTTTAAATAGACGTCTATCACCTGACATGTGACGAGAGCATCCACTATCAAGGTACCACATATAGGTGTCTCTTGTCTTTAGATCAATGTGTGCCACATGGCATATGTTTCTTTCTTCATTTCTGATCCACATGTGCCTAACTCTTGGAGAGGTTCCCTTTTTGCTAGTAGACAGTTGATCTATCTTGACATTGAGCATCTCATTTTGTCTAGTTAATGCCTTGACTTGACTCCATAGATTCAATTGCCCTCTTCTTGATTCGCTATTTCCATTTCTCATGAAATTCCTCCTAAGCTCATAGCAGTTTGGTCCAATGTGACCGGCCTTACCACAATGATGACACATATAGTTCTCTTTGCGATCTCTTTGTGCCCTGAAAGATGAAGCATACTTAGGAGCAATTATGGGATTTTTACCTATTTTTGAAGAGTACACACTTCTACTTTGGGAGGGTGTGTGATCATACACGGTGTATCTCTTCAATTTGAAACAATCCGCAACAACATGCCAATCTTACCACAGTGGCGGCACACAGGGCTTGTATTCCGTGCTGTTGAGTCCTCGTGAGATAAAACACCCATTTGTACATGTGAGGATTTCTTACCCTTGTCATACGGATCACCATTCCCATTTGCAGTTGATTCACGAACAAAGACGGTTTTCCTCCCATTTTTATTGGAGACTTTTGAAGCAGTGGCTACATCAGATTTCTCTTTATCATATCCTAGCCCACTCTTGTCACTGGGAGACTTACCTGAACTTAGGATTTCATTCAACTTTTGTTTTCCATTGGACAAGGATTTCAATTTATCCTTCAGCAAAATCATCTCATTTTCTTTATTTTTTAATTCTTCTTCCAGAGAGACATTCCTCGTTTGCAACTCATCAGCTAGAACACTGACTTCATTTAATTTGCCTTGAAGTCTTTCATTTTCTCTTTTGTTTAAGTCTATCTCCTCAATATGCGCTTTGTTGAGTTTTCTCAATTTAACACATTTCTTGTACAACTTCTTGTAGACTTCTTGCAACTGATCTTCATACCCAGATTCATTTTCGGATATGCTCCCATCATCAGACACTTGTTCATTGCACTGACCTTTCCCAGTAACAGAGGTAGTGAACGCCATGTAGTTTAGATTTCTTTTAGGAGAGGAGCTCTCTGCTGAGTCACTTGACTCTGTTTCATTCTCACTTAGAGAAGCAATTTTAGCTCTTTCTTTTGCCTTTTTGTAATTTGGACATTCCAAACAAATGTGTCCAAATCCATGACATTCATGACACTGTATCCTTGATTGAACCTTGTCTTTACTTGGTCTAGTGTACTTCTCAGTGCTTCTCTCCTTGTTCCTTGAACTAGAACCTTTGTTATATCTTTCAAACTTTTTCTTCTCTGGCCTCTGGTTCTTATTATTTCTAGCCACAAACATTTTTCTGAACTTCTTAGCATAGAATGCTATTTCTCTATCACTCATAGCGGACTCATAGAATGACCCTTCCGACTCCTCTCTAAAGGTATTTAGGGCTATGGACTTGTATTTCTTATTCACAGGAAAAGTATGTTCATATGTTTGCAGAGAGCCCACCAATTCCTCAATTTTTCATAATGTCCAAATCTTTGCTTTCTTCAATAGCAGTAACTTTTGGGTGAAACCTCTCAAGAAGTGATCTGAGGACTTTTCTCACAATCCTGTTCTCAGGAATTTTGTCCCCTAAATTAAAACGAGAATTGACAACATCATTAAGTTTGGCATAGAAGGCATCAAATGTTTCATCATCCTTCATTTTAAGTTCTTCAAAACTCGTAGTCAGCATTTGAAGCTTAGAATTTTTCACAGCCTTGGTACCTTCATGGGTAACCTCAAGAATGTCCCAAGCCTCTTTGCAGTTTTTACACATGGAAATTCGCTTGAACTCCTCTTGGGATACAGCCATGAAGATAGCATTCAGTCCTTTGTTATTCCAACCACATTCATTTATTTCTTCCCTAGAGTAATTTTTCACACTTTTAGGAGTTTCAACTCCATCAATGATAGCAACTGGTTCTCTCCATCCTTTTGTTATGGAAACCCACACTCGTTCATTCACAGACTTAAGGAATGCTCTCATTCGAACTTTCCAATAAGCATAGTTATTTCCATCAAAATAAGGTGGCGTTGTGAGAGATTGAGATTTATCCATTTAAACCACTACAGTAGGATCACACTCAGGAACTGAATCCCAGCGGAGTGAACCCGATCTGATACCAACTGAGAAAGTAGTGGTTCTTCTACAACCTACACGTAGAGGGGGGTGAATAGGTGTAATCCAATTTTTTTAAGGTCTTTACAAAATTAGAAACAAACAAGCAAATAATCAATTCATCACATAACATAAATAATCAACACAACGATTTTGTTCACAAAGTAGAAACTCATTTGAAGAACGTCTTTAAATTCTAAATCCACTCCGGGTGTAAGACACTACCTAAAATTCACTATAGAAAAAGTTTGTTACAACTAACTTAGAGACATTCACAAAACCTTTGTAGTATGCTAAACTTGGCTTGCAACTTCACAAGTGACCCATTCGAACTCTACAAGCATGTAGTGCCGGAACTCCGACCTTTCTATAGCTTCCCACGAGAACCTCTCGATCTCTGCATCAACAGCAGCTCCGGACTCTTCCGGCCAATAAACACATCCACTACAATGGACTTGAAAATGTTTGATCTTGAGTGTGGTGAGGTGGAGATGTGATTGTCCAAGAGAGATTCACAATGTGGGGAGAAGTATCTCTCAATGGCTCTTGGAAGCAACTAGGGTTTTTGCTCTCTTTTCTCCACCCATAGAATAGAACATAATGTTCTATTTATAGTCCCAGAGGTCTACGGCGCTTTAAACACTGAGATTTGAGTTTCTGGAACATTGGCTTGAGTGAAGGATGGAGCGAGAGTCGAGCGCAGGTTAACTTTCAGAACTTCGCTCGAGCGGCACATTGAGCGGTGCACTCTGCCTGAGTTCGCTCGAGCGCTAGTAGGGTCCACTCGAGCCGTGTTGATCACACTTCAATTCTTTTCATGTGACAATGCATCAACACTACTTACAACACAATTTTACATAGGTTTTCACACGAATATGCCAATTAACTAATTTTCCCTCAACATACAGAGAGAGAGCAGTGGAATCACATTATGGTAGAAAAAACATTCATAATTCATTGGCTATGAGGCCTGTGTATAATGTATATTTCTATGTTGTATATTGATTTTTTACTTCCTGTTTTTTCCTGCCATTCTGGAAGTTGTTAAACCACAGAGATTCTCAAGTTTTGAAGTACGTAAAATATGACTAGCAAAGATATTCATGAGCCTTTGACAAAACCTTTTTAGCGAAATGTAACCAAATTTACGAATATTTACTAAAAAAGGGTAAATGGTCTATGCTAGTCACCGGGTGTAAAATAAATGATCGAGTTCATGGGCCGTGTCAAAAATTGAAAGCCATAGTGCTCCATGTTTAGGATCCTTTAGTCTGAAGCATGTCATTTGAAAATAAATAAAAAATTAGATGTAAAATGTGCGACATTTGAAATGAGATTTTTTCCATTAGATTTTGCAGCCTAATTGTATTTGTTAGGTACAAACAGTTTGGCACACCAAATCGCGTACCAACGCTGATATGATTTTTTTTTATTGAAAATAAAAACAAAAGGAAAAAAAATTGAGAGAGGAAAAGGTCCCATCTTATGAAAATCATTTCCGTTTCGCACCGTTTTATTAAACCTTACATGTTAGTATTGGTGCGCGAACTCGCTTGCAAGAAGACTTTTCTTTAGAAGATTGAGGCAAATGATTTTTAGAAAATCCATTAGACGTTCATATTTTGTAATTGTAACTTTAATTTAATTGTTCACACATGGCATGCCACGTGTCCATTATTATTCCCTTGGTACACCACATGGACATTTTTATCAAATTTGTTGACCGAATTAATTTGACGAAATCCTTTTATTGAAAAAATGTCAAGACCAAGGACTCATTTCACAGAGGCTATACAGCCCCATGCAGTATCGTCCTTGGCTACGAGCAATGCCTGTTAATTCTAATGGAAATGAGTCCAGATCACAATATGGTGGAGAGGTACAGACCCCATAGTATGATCGGGGCAAAGGAACTCTGGCGAGTAGAATCAAAGTGGAGATGGGAAAGGCAATGAGGCATTCTAGGAACCATCAATGGAGCATTATGAGGAAAGCGCGGTAACTAAGGAGAATTTTGAATTTCCAAACTATCCAATCTATTTAGAGGAAGAAGAATCAGTTACACATGCTCTATGGGAATGTACTGCAGCAAAAGATGTTTGGGGTCTATATTCAAATCAAATTCAAATGAGCAGAATTACAAAAGATAGCTTTTTGGAAACTTTTGCAACCATGTATGATTTGTTTGAGGAGCAGCCGGAAGAAATTGTAGTAGTTGCAAGGAGGTTATGGTAGAGAAGAAATGCAGTTGTGTTTAGAGCCAACTTCACCCGCCCTAAATTTTTTGATATTGCAGCAATCAAGACAACTTTTGCTAGCCTTTAAGGAAGTGCACAAAGGTAATGACAGTAATGCAAGAGTTTTAGGCAACCTAGTTTGTAGAGGGGTGCCCCCACCAAAGGAGGTTTGTAAGATCAATTGGAATGCAACAGTTGATAAAACACAATGTAAAGTTGGAATTGGGATAATTGCTAGAGACTGTGAGAGAAGAGTTCTGGCCATAAAGAGAATTCAAGAAGATTTGTTTCCTGATCCACTCTTGATCACTGAATCTTTTGGTGCCTTTCAAGCATCGATCTTTGCTGCTGAAATCGGTTTAAGGAAAATTATCT
>QEOT01000990.1:121929-257228 GCA_003123785.1 Pterocarya stenoptera | reverse complement strand
ATATATATATATATATATTAATGTTTTCTATCATTTTCTGCAGTTCACTTGGTCAAAACCTTGAAACAAGTCCTTATTATTGGGAAAACTGCTTCGCAGTTTTAGTCTCGATCTTTGCCTTGCTTCTGTTTTTATACTTCATCGGAAATTTGCAGGTTGGTGCTGCTGATCATCATCTTCTTCTTCTTTTGTTAATGTTTTTTAAGCAGGGATCTTATTATTTCCATAATTATGTGTATATATGAATATATATGTTTGAACTTTAATTATTTTCATCCATTCAATTCGTAACAGTATTGTAAATTTGAATTTTAAACATTTAGCAAGCAATAAATTAATGTGAAAATTTATGATCAGTAGAAATATTATCTTTAATGAATATAATGTGACAATTGATAACTTTTAGATGTAACTTATAATGAGTAGAAATCTTAATTAGAAACTGATCAACATATATAATTATGATGTGACAGGTGTACATGCAGTGGGAAACATCTAGCGAGTTGAAGGATATTTTTAAGCGGTTGGAGATCAAATCTACGCAGCATAATAAGATATCTAAGCGGTTGGAGAACTCTAATTCTAAGCTCAAGTTGGAGACATATAAGCGATACTACTTCACAGATATGGATGAGGAGGATAAGGCAAAGATCATTAGAACTAAATTACGTAGCATCGAGTCTTGGATAAGCACAATCGGACTCTCTTACCAGTTACAACACATAATCAAGAGCTATGTGACACCATTAATACTCGAAGATCAAAAGAAAGATCTTGATACAGAGAATCCATTCCCTCATCTTCCCACACCACTTGGAAGATTGATTAAGCTCCATCTCTGCTTGCCCCTGCTAAGGACAGTGAGTTTTGTTCCCCCGTCTTTTTATGCTTGACCAAACAAATCATTCAAGTGGAAATTTCAGTTATTTTTCGGTAAAAAAATCTTCAAAATTAATCGAATGGATAGTAAGATCATAGATCGATGTAGTGGTTTAGTTATTTAGTTAAGACTTACATTTAGAGAAATGTCTTTTTTATAACGACATTTATTTGACATTATTCATGATCCTCAATCACACTAATTAATCTTGTTAATTTGGTATATATCATGCTTATTGTTAATTAATCTTGTCGATTGTTTGTGAACATGTAGGTACCAATATTCGAAAACGAAAGTGAAGAATTGTTGAATGAGATCACTTGTAAGTTTCTCAAGCAAGTGCAGTACAATCAAAATAGCAACATTGTTCGAGAGGGAGAACCACTAGATGCGATGATCTTCGTGGTGAAAGGAATTGTGTGGACGTATACAAGTAATCATGACGATAAAACTGGCTGTCTTAAGAAAGGTGACATATTTGGAAGAAATCTTGTAGAATGGGTGTTGAAAACCCCCGAACTATCCAACCTTCCCTTATCGACAATGACTCTCAAATGTCATACAAAAGTAGAAGCTTTTTGTCTCATGGCTGGCGACCTCAAGGATATGATGTCTCAATACTGGTGGAGATTTAGCCACATCACCCAGTCTGACTCGGAACAGCTGAAACATTTTGCAGCTTCATCCATCCAAGCAGCATGGCGCCGCAAAGCCATCCTGCATCCTCATTGAATACTTGAATGAGGTTACCAATTCTGCCCATGCAATTGGCTAATGCCGCCACCACCGACAACTCCCCATGTTTAGATAACAATATATAACACTTAATAATTAATCTAGTGTTATCAGATGCTATTAATTCTCTTTGTCGAAAGACAATATATTGTTTGTTTAAGTCGGTTGATCTCAATATTGAGTTGTTAAAAGAGTAGGAAACCATAAATAAATATTTGTGTAATAATAAATAAAATCGCTAATTATATTGCTGCACATTATCATGAATTTGAGAAAGGAAAAAGAAGATTCGCACCCTCAAATTATTGGAAATGCTTGGAAAATGAGATGAGTCTCATCTCAAAACTTCTCATAATATCATTCTCAAATATCACTCAAATACAAAACACTTTTTAATTTCAAATATTCAACATTTTCATCTAATCTATTACAACTTAAATTTGCAAAATAGGCTAAAACATGAGGAAAGAGTCATCGCCGACCCGCAGAGGTGATTTGGGCCACGATGTAGTAAAAAAGTCCCACGATGGTGGCTTCACTATAAGAAAATTGATTATTTGCGACCAGTTAATTCCAACGGAATGACTATTTGCAATCAACATTGGTAGCAAATAGTCTTTTGGTTGTAATAAATTGGTCACAAAAGTTCTTTTTCTTGTAGTGAATTTCGACGTCGAACAAGCACTCAAACGTTCATCCATGAGAATAAACAGTAAATAAATACATAAAATATAAATAAAGAGAGACAAACAGATTTACGTGATTCAACATAAAAGCCTACGTTCACGGGTTGTTTGGGGGTGAAATCCACTAAGTTGAGTGGTTGTATAGTCTCTCATTGCCTCATATTTCTCTAATACAATGGAGGATTTTATAAATTTTGGAGGTTGAAGAAAATGCCATCATTCTGAAGAGAATATTTTTTTGGGTCTTTGTGCGTAATGTAGTCTTCTTAAATCTGAGGAGATTCTCTCCCTTTATAGAGGTTTCCTTTCTTGGAGTAATTGAGTATACTTGCCTTGTGAAACCCTTTCCTCTTACGTGATTGAATCAACTTAATTGCCTTATCTCTACTTGGCATTATCACAGGGCTTGATTCTTGGTTGTTGATTTTATACCCAACAGATGCCTTAGCATCAATGTGAGAAGCTAAGTAACTAAGTATAGATAATTGAACTTCCTTTTCTATAGCAGTGCTAGCCTCCCACTTTTACCCATAGCGTCAACTGTTAGACAGCAATTAAACCTTAAGCGAGCTCTACATAATTCCATCTTTGCAACATTAAGTTTTGTCTCTTGCAAGAACAAAGTATCGGGATCTTTTCTTTTGATAAGATTAGAAGGAGCACTAATCCCACGAGGGCTCCCAAGCCCTCGTGTATTCCAGCTTAAGACCTTCATTGATCTCGGTGGGGCTGTGTACCAGCCTCCACCGATCACTATTGGTTGTTGTCCTTACTCTCCCCAAGAGTTTTTGCTTTATTTTTCAGTCTATTAGAAGCTCTAGCCACTTCCACAACAGAATTTGAACAAAGTGCTCTTTTAGATCCCCCTTGATCATTGATGGATAGAGAATTATTGACATGAGGCCTTAAAACCCTTTTCCATTTACGTGAGAGAGTTGTGTTATTGGATCCCTTTGATGTTGCGTGCATGTCCTTTATGCCAGTTTCTTTTACAAAAGTCTCCCCAGTAGAAATGACAAAATTATCCCTCTATTGATCACTATCCATATCGAGACCAGTGTAACCATCACTAGGTCACTCTCCCAATTTATCTCCTGGAATCTTGCAACACAACTGTTGGCCTGAGATATGCTCCACCTTGCTGCTCCCCTGTAACGGAAACTTAGGATTATTATCACAATTTTGAAAATTAACCAAAATATGAGCCCCAACATCCTCCTCAAAAAAATGTTATCTGCATTAACTTCCATATTTAGATGTATCGGAGAGTCGTCAGTGATCTAAACTTTCTCATTAGCTGCCAGACTATTGCTATCTTTATGCTGAAATTGCCTATCATGCACAGGAGCCCCATAATCACCAAAGTTACCTGCACGTAGCCAAGATCCATTAGGAAATGCAGAAACTGATAACTGCTCCATCGTTGGCTTCCCCTGACCGCAATTCTTATGACTATGTCCAAGGGTACCACATACGTAGTCGAAATTTGGGAGGCAGTCGTAGGAGATGAGTAGAATTATTCTGTATTATTTTATCATCCTTCACACTACAAGAATAAGGCTTTTTGTACTCAAAATTATTTTCGGCGAATAGTATTTCCTCGCAATATGTCAATAATTGACTTCACATCCCGCGAGTCATGGAATAGTCGTTAGAAGCACTTTTTCCAACAAAAATTTATCGCTGCAAATCAAATCGCCGACACGACCAATTTTATTTACCTTAACTCAAATTTTGCCACAAAAACTCAAGTTTAACACCTAGCTAGGGGTGATACCCACATGGTGCTAGAGGCAGGGTCAGATACCTCATCTGCTCTGCCCCCTCACAGTCCAATGCTACCCATGGCCCATTGGGCCTAAAAAATATTTCTAGTTTCAAAAAAATATAGTTTTTCAAATTATCAAATAATTTAAATTGTAAATTAAAATTTATATATGCAACAAAAATTTAAAAACTAACAATATAGTGTTTAAACTCATTAAAGTTGTATTCATTTCATTACATTGTCTTGACCCCCTAGGCTAACCTTTATATAGGAGGTCAAGGCAATACAATAGTCATCAAGACTCATTTGGTTCCTTGACTGCACTCAGCTCAATTGAGTTCGGTTCAGATTTAAACATTTTCTAATATCCAAACACACAACTCTCAAATCACTAAACTTATCTTAACTCAAAACATCTTTACACGTGTGATCCACAATGTTTTTCAATTTAACATCTTTTTACACGTGGGACTCACAACCTTTTTTAACTTTCCATAAATACATCTAAATTCATCTTAATATCCAAACACATCTAAACTCATCTTAGGTGGGTCCCACATAACTCACTTCACTATTTCAACTCACTACTATTCATAAAGAACTCAGTTTAACTCAGCTCAACATCCAAACTTAGCCTTAAGCAACGTGAGACGCAATAGCCTAAGAGGCCAAGGCAATGCAATGAACTAATCAAGTCTTCAAAAAGTATTTAAATAAGTATTTTTATAAATATTTTAAAATATATTTTCTTATATAGCGAGGCGGGGGAAGGGGCGGGATCCTGCTAGGGTCATCTCGCCCCTGCCAGGCTTTCTGTTTGCAAGGCGGGGGTGGGGCGAACAGGGGGCAAGGAAATGAGGTGTAGGCCATCACTGCCCACCACTATATCTAGCTACAAAAAATATGAATGTTCACAGCCAATTTTTTTTCGGTACCCGTAATATTGGACACAAGAAGGTAATTTTGTGCATTGGCTTTGTTTCATTCCCAGCGAAGAAGTCGACACTAAACTCTACTTTTTGTGGCAAAATCATATTGTTGCAAATATTTTGGCCGGCAAAAAGCAATTGTGACGGTTTATTAATCTTTTAGGACATCAATTTGCTGCTAAAGATGATTCATCCTATTAAATAGTGAACTATTTGTGGCCAATTAAACTGTCGCAAAAGGTTGGAAATTAAAATAATAAATACCGATTTTTCCTACTATGGGTTTTGGTGGGAAAAACCATGAAATTTGTGGGAAAAAGTATTTTCCGACCAATTTCAGTAGTAGTCATGGAATTATTATCGGTGAAATAAAGTGTTTTATCCATGAGTTGGCCAACTCGTTGGATATAGATACTTTTTGTGGCGAGTAGTTGTGGGGAAATGTTTTTTTCACCGTGCCAAATATGATAACATTTGGTTGTAAATCTTAGAAAAAATTATTTCTGACAAAAGTTCGTGGGAAATGATATTGCCAGCGAAGAAATAATTATTTTTGGAAAAACAAGTATTTGCCGCAAGTAATATTCGCGGCAAATAGTAAATGATTTAAGAAAGACAATCATAAAAGCAAGAAAATGAGACTGAGCAAACAAAAATTAAAAAAATAGGGTCTAATATAAGCTAAAAATATATGTACGAATCCAGGAGATCCAAATTCACACTCGTAACAATATCAAATAAACGTGTAAAATTGAGCTAACATGTTCACCTACTCAAACATCATCACAATAATAGCAAATAAAAAACCTAAATAACACATTAATTAAATATTGAAGACCATGATAGGATAATGATCTTCTAAAAAAATTGAAGTTGCCTGTAATCTTGTGGTATATAAATATATATATATATATATTCCGCTATTGATTGGTCATGCCTTAACCTTGAACAAATGAGCTTATCTTAAACAAATCAAGTATACAAATGGCAAAAATCTTACCATGAATATGACAAGTGAAAGGAATGATAAGGGTCAACAAATTTCACTAGCTGTATATATCTCATTGTTCCCATTGTCTAGACAATTGCAAATTCAATTTCAGAAACCATAAAAGCAACATATAGGATAGATAAGTTCAATACAAAAACTATAACAAAACAATATAAAGCCACTGATAAATGTTGGAGACTACCAGAAAGCTGAGGCTTTAGAGCACAAGTTCGTAAGATCGTCTGCAAAATCAGTGTGCATGCCTACAAACAGCAACCAAAGTTCAGCATGTATCAATCAAAAGGAAACTAGTGTTTACAGAGTATGGAAGGGCAGAAAATATTACATCAAACTGTAATTTTCAAATACAAAATGTAAAGATTACAAAAACAAATACAATATATAATGAGAAAATGGTGATAGTGTTTATAGGATTGAAAAACCAAAAAAATAAAAGATTATAATCTCAGCCAACTACCCAACAAAATCATACGTCCAAAAATTTTCATCAAATTTATGCCAAATGGTCTCAATCAAACTACAATTTTTTCCAAAACTGCAAGTGGGAATCCAAAAAATCAAACAGCATAACCCAAACAACCCCAAAGACAATGCACATTTTACTGCTTTGCAAAAAAGTTAACCAAAATGCTATGCAAAACTGAATCACCCAATTGAAAAAAATAGAATACAAAGCCAACAATTATCAGCAGGCAGCAGACAATGAGAAAACCTTGTTCAACTAGCAACTAGAAAATATCGATTACTGAACATACTTAATGAACCAGAGATAAAAATCCGAGCGAGGGCTAAACCTGTTTAGATTTTATGAAAATATCCTTTGCATTAACAAAAAAGGTATCAAAACAATCTGTTATGTTATTGCAAGCAAAAAGCTTTCATCTACATCCAAAATCAGACACATAAGTCCTACTCCATCAAAAGTCGATACAAAATAGATTTGAGTCTTAAGAGAACCCACTTTAAGCTAAAAATACAAAATACAAATGAATAAAAAAAATTGTTGAGTATTGTACACACCATCTTTCCCAGAACCCCATGTTGAGGATACTAGCCTTACTCTACGGCTTATCCTATGCTTACATATGTGATATATTTGACCCCTAATTCTAGGAATATTTCATTGTATCAATTTACTCATACTTTCCATATATATTCTGTAATTAGTTTATTGTTATTTGATTTGTATACTGTAAATGATTATAAATAGAATATACTCACCACTTTACAAGTGTAGTGGTTTTCATCAAACCCTCTCATGGTATCACGAGCCACTCTGGTTTAATAGCCACTGCTCTTTTTTTTTTTTCCCAATGGCTTCCGAATCCTCTCCCAATCTCCTTCCTTTCAATACCTTAATCCAAATGATCACCATCAAGCTTTCTTCCTCAAACTACCTTCTATGGAAAAGCCAACTCCTTCCTCTTCTTGAGAGTCAAGAATTGTTGGGCTATGTTGATGGATCCCTTGTGCCGCCACCTCGTTTTGAACCTGCTGGCTCTAACACACCCAATAACAAACACCTGGCGTGGAAAGTTGCAGACCAACGTCTACTCAGTCTCTTACTTTCCTCCCTCACCGAGGAAGCCATGGCTGAGGTTGTTGGTCTATCCACTGCATGTGATGTCTGGCTCACTTTGGAGAACACTTTTAGCCATCGCTCGAAGGCCCGTGAATTACGTCTCAAGGACGATTTACAGTTGATGAAACGCGGCTCCAAACCAGTTGTAGAACAAGCCCGTGCCTTCAAGGCTCTGTGTGACCAGCTTTATGCAATCAGACGGTCCGTCGACGACACCGACAAATTCCACTGGTTCTTCCGCAGCCTCGGCTCCGATTTCTCCACTTTCTCTACTGCGCAGATGGCTCTCACGCAGCTCCCCTGTTTTGCAGATTTGGTCTCTAAAGCCAAAAGCTTTGAGATATTCCAGCGGTCCCTTGAGCCCTCTGCCACCACTGTTGCGGCCTTCACCGCCACCAATCAAGGCCGAGCCAATAACCATGGTCACACCTCTTCAAACCGAGGCCACCAGCGGGGTCGTTCCAATCACCACGGCAGGAACTCTTCCAACCGAGGGAGACCCAACTCTGGCCAGGGACGTTGCCCACCTCGATGCCAAATTTGCCGCACGGAGGGTCATTATGCTGATCGATGCAATCAACAGTATGCTCGAGATAACTCCTCTGCTCACCTTGCCGAAGCATTCAGCATCTCCTGTTCTCTCTCTAGACACGAAGCATCTGATTGGTATTTGGACACTGGGGCTTCGGCCCATATGACCACCGATCCATCTACTTTGGATCAGTTCACTAATTACACGGGTAAGGACTCTGTGATTGTAGGAAATGGTGCATCCTTGCCCATTACCCATATTCGTACCCTTTCTCCTATTCCAAATATTCATTTATTAGATGTATTAGCTATCCCTCATCTTACTAAAAATCTTCTTTTAATTAGTAAATTAACATCTGATTTTCTTCTCTCCGTTACATTTACTAATAATTTTTTTACTGTCCACAATTGTCAAATAGGAAGGGTGGTGGTGACCGGTAAAAGAGATGGAGGTTTATATGTGCTAGAGTGCGGAAATTCTGCTTTTATTTCTGTCCTTAAGAATAAATCCCTTCATGCTTCATATGATTTATGGCATGCTCACCTTGGACATGTGAATCATTCTATTATTTCGTTTTTAAATAAAAAAATGGCATCTTTATCTTACGTCTTTATTGCCATCTCCCACTTTGTGTAGTACATGTCAACTTACGAAAAATCATCGTTTGCCTTATTCACGAAATGAACATCGGTCGTCTCAAATCTACTTTGGGTTTTGCCTACTATGTTCTTTTCATTGATGATTATTTCCGGTTCATTTGGCTTTATCCTTTAAAATTTAAATCTGATTTTTTTGATATTTTCATTCATTTTCAAAAATTTGTGGAAAATCAACACTCTGCTCGTATTAAGATCTTCCGAAGCGATGGTGGTGCTGAATTTACTAGCAACTGTTTCAAAGCTCACCTACGTACCTCTGGCATCCATCATCAACTCTCTTGTCCATATACACCCGCCCAAAATGGCCGCGCTGAAAGAAAACTCTGACATGTGATTGAGACTGGCTTGGCCCTTCTTTTCCACTCTCACATTTCCCCTCGCTTCTGAGTTGACGCCTTCAGCACTACAGCTTACATCATAAACTGGTTGCCCACACTGCTTCTTCGAGGTAAGTCACATTTTGAACTTCTCTATGGCTCTTCTCCAAATTATGAAAATTTTCATCCTTTTGGTTGTCGTGTTTATCCTTGTTTGCGTGATTATATGCCTAACAAACTTTCCCCTCACAGTATTCCTTGCATTTTCTTGGGTTACAATCCCTCTTATAAAGGGTTTCGTTGCCTTGATCCCGCCACCACTAGGCTATATATCACTTGACAAGCTCAATTTGATAAAACTCATTTCCCTTCCCTCGATAGCTCCCAAGCCCAACCCCTATCCTCTCTCCACATTTCCAATTTCTTGGAACCATGTCTCCTTCATACCGACCTACCCTCATCTTCCACGGTACCCTATTCCCCGCACGTTCCTTAATCCGGCTCTTCCCCATGTGTTATTTGTACTGACCCTGAGGATGAGTCTGTGTAGGCTGTTGATTCTCTTGCAGGTCCCTCTTCGCCGCACCCGACTTCCAGTCCGCCTTCCATTGAGATCACTACTGAGACCATTGCGGGTCCTTCTACTCCTGCATTTTCATTGGGCTCCCATTCTATGCTCACACGAGCTAAAGCTGGGATTTTCAAGACTCGTCATCCAGCGAATCTTGGTGTTTTGGGATCCTCTGGACTTCTTCCTGCTCTTCTTGCCTCTACTGAGCCTAAATGATTCAAATCTACTGCTAAGAATCCTGTATGGCTTACAGCCATGGATGAAGAAGTACAAGCTCTACAACAAAATCGCACCTGGGTTTTGGTTCCTCGCCCTGCCAACACCAACATTGTGGGTTCCAAATGGGTGTTTCGAACCAAATATCTGCCTGATGGATCCATTGAGTGTCTCAAAGCTCGCCTTGTTGCCAAAGGCTATACACAGGTACTTGGTCTCGACTACACTGACACTTTTAGTCCTGTTATCAAGGCTACCACTATTCGTGTTGTACTTTCTCTTGCTGTGACCAACAAATGGCCTCTTCAGCAACTTGATGTCAAAAATGCCTTCCTCAATGGTACTCTCACTGAATATGTTTATATGGAGCAATCTCCTGGGTATATTGATCCTCGCTTTCTTGATCATGTCTGTCATTTGAAGAAAGCTCTCTATGGTCTAAAGCAAGCTCATCATGCCTGGTTTCAGCGTTTCAACTCTTTCCTCCTTACACTTGGTTTTTCTTGCAACTGTGTTGGCACCTCTCTCTTTGTCTTTCATTAGCAGTCTGGCATTATTTATTTGCTTCTTTATGTTGATGATATTATTATTAGTGGCAACAACTCGTCTCTTCTTGACAGTTTTACTCGCAAGCTTCATTCTGAGTTCGCCACCAAGGATTTGGGTTCTCTCAATTACTTTCTTGGTCTTGAAGCTTCGCCCACTCCTGATGGTCTCTTTCTCAGTCAGTTGAAATATGCACGGGATATTCTCACTCGAGCTCAGCTGCTTGACAGCAAACCTATTCACACCCCCATGGTTGTTTCTCAACACCTATCTGCTGATGGTCCTCCTTTTTCTGATCCTACTCTCTACCGCTCTCTTGTTGGTGCCCTTCAGTACTTGACCATCACGCGTCCAGATATTGCCCATGCTGTCAATTCTGTCAGTCAATTTCTGCACGCCCCTACTGCAGATCACTTCCTTGCTATTAAGTGTATTCTTTGCTATATCAAGGGTACACTTCACTTTGGCCTTACCTTTTGTCCGTTTGCTGTCCCTGGTACTCTAGTAGCTTACTCAGATGCTGATTGGGCAGGATGTCCAGATACTCATCATTCTACCTCGGGCTACTCTATTTATCTTGGTGACAATTTGGTTTCTTGGAGTGCTAAGAAGCAACCTACTGTCTCACGCTCCAGTTGTGAATCTGAGCATCGTGCCCTTGCAATGATTGTAGTAGAACTCCTTTGGCTTACGCATCTTCTTCATGACCTCAAGGTTCCACTTCCGCAACAACCTCTTCTTTTATGTGACAACAAAAGTGCAATCTTTTTAAGTTCCAATCCTGTTTCCCACAAGCGGGCCAAGCATGTTAAGTTAGTCTATCATTTCCTTTGGGAACTCGTTGTCCCTGGCAAACTTCGTATGCAGTATGTACCATCTCACTTACAGGTTGCTGACATCTTCACCAAAAGTCTTCGCTCTCTTTTTGAATTCTTTCGATCCAAGCTTCACATTCATTCCAATCCGACGCTCAGCTTGCCCAGGGGGGGGTGTTAAGGATACTTAGCCTTACTCTACAGCTTATCCTATGCATACCATATGTGATATATTTGACCCCTAATTCTAGGAATATTTCATTGTATCAATTTACTCATACTTTCTATATATATTCTGTAATCAGTTTAATGTTATTTGATTTGTATACTGTAAATGATTATAAATAGAATATACTCACCACTTTACAACTGTGGTGGTTTTCATCAAACCCTCTCACCCCATTTAGCAGAGATCAACATTGGGTGATAACCCTTTTTTAATCAGATTCATGATAAATTTGCTATCTTTTATAGAAGAGCTAGCTTCTCCTCTTCCTACAAAGTCAAAGTGCAGTAACAATTAGTTTTCCTTAGTGGAGAGACTCTTGTTGTATTAACATTTTGAGTCTTGTGAGTTGATTACTTGGTTTCAAGGTGCTGCCTTTTGGCTTGTCTTTGTGTCTTCTATTCTCGTTATTTAATTATTGATGGACTGAACTCCTTAAATAATAGATGATGGGGTTGGGATGGGTTACAACTGAAAAAGCTTAATTTATAAAGGATTCTTTTAACCTTTCGTTCTTTTACAAGATGTGTGTGTATAATTTTATATATCTTGCCAATCCTAGCTCAAAAGCATTGATTCAGGTCTGAAATAATATCATCAAATATCTTTACGGGATAAAAATGTAAATTAGGAACTTCAAAACTTCAAAAGAATCCGGCACAAACCTTGTGTGCTGAATGATTTATCAGGACAACATTGTATTGTTTCTGGTCGATCACAAGCGCAACAATGGCCTGAAAAAGGGGGAAGCATGGAATAATATCAGTAAGGTCCAGCTTTAAAAAAATTTATGCATGTTTGGACAGATTTAGGTCCACTTGAACAGATTGAACAATTTTAAACAGAATGTGAAGAATATATTTGAGAATATATTAAAAAAGACAAAGTTGATCACAAAAAAGTGAAGAAGTATTATTAGAATATTAGTGTGCTACTAAACTTGACTCAATAATTTTTTTTTCTTAACGAAGCACTAGATACAAAAGATTCCATAAATAAATAAGACCACATTTATTAAATACTTAAAATCTAAAATAGAGTCTGCAACGACACTTATTTAAGATTAATAAAGTCTTATGTGTTTATCAAAATAACTTATTAAACTAAAAATCGTAAAATTGAGCATAACATAAACTGTCTAGGCCTTTGCCTCGTCTCCCTGGGCCAAGTCTTGTTGTGCAGTCCCATCTTTCTCAAAAGATCATCACCTGGGGTGGTTAAGATATAAAAACATAAAAAAATAAGTCGAATACTCAATAAACAACATATCATAAAGTAAACATAATAAACATAAGGTTTCTTAAAAAAATGCATACTCATAGATGCATAGGTAAATAACATGAACATGACCTGAACTATACATGAAATTCATTAACTTGTCTTTCGCTTGTCCATTCCCCCCGTGACCGCGGGTTGTGGAATCCATATATAATGAAGACAAACTGGGTGCACTACCAACATATACAACTTAGCAATGCAATATGCACATAACAAATGGTACCATCTTCATATCATAACATAGGCCATTATATATGTTATCATTCATACTTCATCATAATCATATTTACACACTTGTCATATCATAAATTTCAAATTAAATCGCATTCTTTCATAAAATGTTGTAATACAATTTTCCTCACATAAAATTGTGATTTCTCATAAATATCTTAATGCATAAATCTTTGCATAAAATTACGTATGGTTTTTCATAAAATATCTTGATGCATGTATTATGCAACTAACGTGAATTGGGTTGGAATTGGGTTGTCCCCGACTTATGGTGGTCGTCCGGCGATGGAGAAGCCTGGGTTACGTGGCCTCCGATGCTGGTGTAACGAGTGCTCTGTTTAGTTTTAGTGAAATAAGGCCTTGCCGTGAGAGGGTTGATGCGTGAAGGAAGAGGCTCGCGGTTCTTTATGGTGCTTGGTCGTGACTCGTGGGTTGTGAGGAAGCAACGGATGGTGGGTGGTCCCGTGTGTGGAGGCTCCCATGGGAGGTTCAGTGCGTGTAGTGGGTTGTTCGTGCAACGCCAACGTGAGGGGCTTTAGGAGGGAGGTTCTTGGGCCTATGGGCCTAATAAAAATTCATGGCCAACCTCACTAGATAATATTTCGTGGGCTTATCCAATACAGCCCATGTATTAATCTATTTTAGGCCTAATAGATTACCCATGTTTCATCCTTAAGAATATTGATCGGACCGTTACAACTGGAATCTATATGCTGCTGTTAAGATTTTTCCAAGCCTAAGTTTTCATTGCTGTGTAAATTCGAATGTAATATCCCATGCCATGTTCATTATTTGATTATATATTAATATAATTATACTTATTTTCTAAGTTAATATGGAAATTACTGATATTTTTCTCAATTTGTCCTATATTTCTCTAAATTTGCATTGCAAAGACTCACTACAACAATAGTAGACTTTATTTTCGAATTCTGTTATGTTGTGCTTGTAGACTTTGCTTTCCATATCCAGGGCTAAAAATAATTAAGCGTGCTTTAGATTTCACATGGAGTAGTTTATGGCAAGTAATTTCAGACTTTGTATATGTATTTAATAGTTGAAGAACTGCATGATGGCTTTTTCTAATGTTCCTTCTAATATTTACTTTTGGATAGTGCTAGAGCCACCGCTGGGCTCATGTGTTTTTTTTTTTTTGTTCTTTTTTCACATAGATTATTTCAATATTTTTAAAAAATAAAAAAATTCACAGTATCATTAAAAAATATATTTTTAATCAAAGAGTAAAAAAAAATTAAAAAAATAAATATTAGTCTTCCCATTGGAGCTAATAAAAAATATTAATCATTAAAAAACATATCATGATTAAATAAGTGTTTTTTTAATTATGTTTTGATTTTTTTTTAAATATTTAAAAATGTTAAAAAAATTTATGTAAAAAAAGAACAAAAAAGAAACACACATAGAGAGCCTAGCGGGAGCCCCAGCTGCAGCTCAAGCATTTTCTTTTACTTTTACCTCAATAGTTCCTTTTTAATTTTTTTCTGGATTTGTACATAATTATATTTTCTCAATAGTTCCTTTTCGACTGGATTTAGGTTGGCCTTTTTAGTTTGTTCAAAGGTGCAAAATGACTTGAAGGTAAACACTATTTTTTTAGTTCTAATTTATATTGATATCAATTTATAAAAAATCTTATTGATATCAATTTATAAAAAAATCTTATTGATATCAACTTACAAAAATCTTGGTGCATATGGACAGGTGAATGCCTTTTTCATTTTTTGTATCATATATTTTTGGAGTTTGCAGCTATCATACATTTTCATCTTGCATGTTAAGTGTGTTATTAAAGTCATATTTTTTGTTTTCTTATGGTGGTGTGGTTATTAAATGCATCAATTTTATTTTTGTGGCCAATTCTTTATACGTGGCGAACAAAATCACCGTCAATACCTCGGTGTAGGTCCGGGATAATCCTTTATTCCGCAGTCTGGGGCTATTTACAACTAGCCAATTAAGAATTCTCAGATGTACTAGTACTAGCAAGTACATCTTTGATGCAGTCATCGATTCTCCCAAGAGGTCACAATTACCGCGAGCAAACGTATTAATGACGAAGAACGCATTTTTGCTATTCTACTAATAGTTGTATACTTGTACTTGCTCTGCTATTCTGCCCAAGCCCGGCTGAGGAAGAATTACGGGGCGTAAAACAAAAAAATATGCTGATTCGGGTGGACATACTATAAGTTGCCACTAAAAACTAGTTTTTAAATCGCCGGCTTGAACATTTTATAATCTTCACGTGTCACTTGAGACAAGCTTTCAGAAAGAGCCTACTGATGCAAGGCTGATACATCGTACGGGCAGTCCAATAATATAGCTTTATAGCTGTGATAAGCGAGTGATGCCCCTTTTTTTGAGCATTGCTATGCATCATCCTATACACCACACACTAATGTGTTTTTTTATTTTTTTTATTTTTTTTTTCAATTTTTTTTATTTTACTCTTCTTGAAAAATTTATATTTTTTTATTCATCATTCATATAATATACATTTAATAAGAGAAACAAATAAAAAAAATAAAAAAAAATTATGGTGTGTGGTGTGTAGGATGATGCAAAGATTAATTCCCTTTTTTATATGGTTTTGTTTTGTTAAAGAATATAGTGGCTTATTTTATTGACATAGAAGAGAGAACATCTTTTTTTTTCTGTATTAAAATATGTTAGACCGAATCCCATTGAAACAACTAAATGCAGAGTCCTTCAAAGCAGCAGTTACAAACGGAAATCCCGAAAGTGCAGCACATATTCAAATCCCAGACTTTACTCCACCAATTCCTTGATCTTCTCTTGTATCCATTACCATCTTTTTGCTCCTATAAATCTGGTTTCTTTCCATGTAAAGCTGTAATTTACTTTCCATGTTTAACTTGTAAAGTTGAAACCACATGTTCACTGGTGTATTATTTAAGAGAAATTTTATTTGCAGTCCTCAAATGGAGATTGCATGTATAAGCCCTTTATTAAATGAAAAAAAGTATCATTTTGATAAGGATATTATTGTAATTTTAAAAAAATTTAAAAACAAAATTAACTAGGCTTGCAATGCAGTCTCCAAATGAGGATTGTACGTAGCATTGTTCATTATTTAAATCAAGGAAAGTCAATCGGAAAGGTAAGTTGGCCTCTCTGTGTTCATCCATATTTGTTTTTCATTGTCTTACATGGTATCAGGCCTCTAAGGCTAACGCCAACAGATCCTATACACTTCGCTTCCGCAACTTTCTACAAACACAATGGCCTCTTCCCAAACTACTCCCCAGTTTCCCAAATTGGATGGCTCCAATTACCTTACATGGAGAATCCAATTCCTTATTTTTTTGAAGAGTCATGACATGGTTGGTCTTGTTGATTGAACCAACCTTGCTCCAACCAAGACTCTCCCAGATAACACGCTCAATCCAGAATATACACGCTGGTCTAA
Organism: Pterocarya stenoptera; assembly: GCA_003123785.1. Classification (NCBI taxonomy): domain Eukaryota; kingdom Viridiplantae; phylum Streptophyta; class Magnoliopsida; order Fagales; family Juglandaceae; genus Pterocarya; species Pterocarya stenoptera. The sequence goes on along the minus strand of QEOT01000990.1, from coordinate 240,794 downwards.
ACAAGATAACAGCGTTCTCAATTGGCTATATGCCTCAATTGTGGAAAAGCTAGTTTCCACCGTTCTTAATTTGGAGACCTCGAAACAGGTATGGGACTCTCTCCAAGCCCGATTTTCATCTACCTCGAGTTCCAGAATTGCCTTCCTCAAACGGCAACTTCAAACAATATCATAAGGAAATAAATCCTGCCTTTCATATATTGAAGAAGCCAAACTCCTTTCTGATCAACTTGCTGCTGCCAGCAAACCAATTGAAGAACAAGATTTAATCACCTATCTCTTGAGTGGCCTCAAATTGCTTTCATGCTGTTTGTAACTTCCTACACTTTCACAACCAGAGATCAAGATCTACCCATTGATGAATTCCAGACTGAGCTGCTCAACTTTGAGACGTTAATGGAGGCGCCTCCTTTATCTCTGTAATTGCCGAGACAAATTTTGCCTTCACCGCATCTCATATGAAGCCTGGATCCCTAAAGAAACCTACTGGGCTGGGCTTTTCACAACATAATCGATCCCCAAATCGCCCACCCCATCACGTGGGCTCGTCCAATAATAGGCCCAATGCTACTCCAACATGTGATAACCTGCCCATTTGTCAAATTTGTGAGAAAAAAGGCCACAAAGCCCTTGATTGTTATCAACGGTTTGATTTCACCTACCAAGGTCGACTACCACCATAAGATCTTGCTGCAATGGCTGCTGAAGGCAACAACTCTTATGCTCAACAGGTGTGGTATGCTGATAGTGGGGCCAACGCCCATATCACCAGTAACACAGCAAATCTCACCTCCTCGCAGCCCTATGACGGAGGAGACACTATAACCGTTGGAAATGGTTCAGGTTTGGTGATTAAGAACATGGGTACCTCATCTCTTACAACACCGAATTCAAATATCAATCTCTCCAATGTCCTTCATTGTCCAAATGTGTCTTCAAATTTAATCTCCATCAATCGTTTTTGTTTAGACAATGATTGTTATTTTGTTCTAACTGAAAGTGATTTTTCTGTGGAGGAGAACAACACGGGGCGACTTCTACTTCAGGGGCAAGTTGAGAATGGACTCTATCCCATAGCAGAAAATAAAACTTCTTCAAATAAAATTTCACGTTTTATGGCCAATGTCGGCGTGTCCACCACTCTCGATATGTGGCATGATCAATTAGGCCATCCGTCTCAACTTGTGTTAAATCATTTGTTTCGTTCCAAATATTTAGATGTTTCAAATTCAAATAAATCTGACTTTTGTTCATCGTGTCCTTTGGGGAAATCAAAACAATTACCTTTTAATGATTCTACTCGTCAATCTTCTCGGCATTTAGCTCTTATTCATTCTGATGTATGGACTTCTCCTGTGTATTCGGTTGGTGGGGCTAAGTACTATGTTCTCTTTATTGATGATTTTTCCTGCTTTATGTGGCTATATCCCATTAAATCTAAACATGAGGTGTTTGCTATTTTTACAAAATTTAAAGCACTTGTGGAAAACGTCTTCTCTTGTAAAATCCAACAACTTCAAACTGACAATGGTGGCGAATTTCTTTCCACAACCTTTAAAATTGTTTTACAAGAAAATGGCATTTTTCATCGCTTAACATGTCCTCACACATCTCAACAAAATGGGATTGCTGAGCGAAAATATCGCCATATCGTTGAGACTGGGTTAACTCTTCTAGCTCGATCTCACCTCCCTAATACTTATTGGGCTGATGCTTTTCTTATATCTGTGTATCTGATAAACAGACTTCCAACAAGAGTGTTAAACAACCTAACCCCTTTTTACATGCTTCATAAAAAAATTCCAAAATATTCTCATTTGAAAATTTTTGGATCTGCCTGCTTTCTTTACTCAGACCATATGAAAAACACAAACTCTCTTTCCGCAGTAAAGAGTGCATTTTTCTTGGCTATGCTAGCCAACAAAGAGGATATAGATGTCTAGACTATATGTTTGGACGTGTGTATATATCACGACATGTCGTTTTCAACGAAGCACATTTTCCTGCTAAATTGGGGGTACTTTCATTAAGTGTCACGCGGAGTGAAGTCTCCTCAGGTATGCCTCTTCCCGAAATATATCTCTCAGACCCATTAATCACACCATCGGATATTGAATCCCAACCTAACATGCAATCTCTGCCTCCTCTCTCTCAAGATAATCAAACCGAACCAATTCTGCCCTCAATCCCGCATGAAACCCATTCAATCCTGCATGAAACCCCAACTTCAATCCTCCATGAAACCCAGACTTCAATCTCGCCTGAAACCCAGACCAAAACCCAGCCTGAAACCCAGCACCCCACACTAAAACCATTCTGTCTCTATCCACCCACACCGAAAACAGAGTTACTACTTGACCTATGATCGGCAACTCCAAACCCACACTTCATCGTATACTCAACACGCTACCCATTGCAGGTATTGACAACGGTGGTCACCAAGCCTGAACCATCCACCTACGCACAAGCTGTGACTTCTCCCGAGTGGCGAGCTGCGATGGGTCTGGAATTTGATGCATTAATGGTGAATGGAACTTGGTCACTCTGTCCTCGTCCACCTGGTAAGCATATAGTTTGGAATAAATGGGTTTTTAAGCTTAAACGACTATCTGATGGAAGTATTGAGAGCTATAAAGCGCGTCTCGTTGCAAAAGGTTTTGATCAACAATATGGGATTGATTATGGGGAAACCTTTTCCCCAGTGGTGAAACACACCACTGTCCGAATGATTCTAGCCATAGCAGTATCATTTAATTGGAATATTCATCAAATAGATATTTCCGCTTTTCTGCATGGCTTTTTGGACGAAGAAGTTTTTATGGAGCAACCTAAAGGATTCATTGATGAGAATTTTCCAAATCATGTCTGCCGATTACACAAGTCAATATATGGCGTGAAACAAGCGCCGCGTGCTTGGTTTCGTCGTCTCTCTCAATCCCTTTTGGAATATGGTTTTGTTGAATCTAATGCTGATTATTCCTTGTTTATCTATACAAATGATTCTGTGAAATTATATGTGCTGATTTATGTGGATGACATCCTTGTAACTGGTTCAAGCAAGACTGCCATTGACTCATTTATTTTGTCTCTTAAAGAATCATTTCTTGTTAAAGACTTGGGTGAACTCAGCTTCTTCCTAGGTGTCCAGGCAATCCGTAACAAAGATGGACTTCATCTTCGTCAAACAAGATAAATCACCAACCTACTTGAAAGCACCAAAATGGTAGGTGCAAAACCCCTAAACTGTCCAACCACAGCAGGGCCCAAACTTTCATCAGAAGAGGGTGATCTCTTGATGGATCCAACTGAATATCGCCGTGTAATTGGAGCTCTTCAATATTGTACAATATCATGTCCTGATATTGCATATGCTGTAAACCAACTATGCCAGTTTATGCACAGTCCCAGTGAGCCCCATTGGATTGCAGCAAAACGTGTGCTTCGTTATCTCAAAGGTACAATTGACTACGGTCTTTATTACTCCTCTGGTGATATTAATCTCAATGCTTATTGTGATTCTGATTGGGCTGGCAATTCGGATGACGGACGAAGCACAACTGGTTATGGCATATTCCTTGGCCCCAACCTAATCACTTGGACAGCAAAGAAGCAGCCTATAGTCTCCAAAAGTAGCACTGAAGCAGAGTATCGCAGCATCGCCATTGCAACTACTGACCTATATTGTATAAGGATGCTCATGAAAGAACTTGGCATTCAACTTTCATCTACTCCAACAATTCGGTGCGATAATATTGGAGCCATTGCTTTGGCATCCAATCTGGTATTTCACGCTAGAACAAAGCACGTTGAAGTTGATTACCACTTCATCCGCGAGATAGTCCTCAATAAAGATGTCCAAGTAAAGCATATTTCTACTGTAGACCAAATTGGTGACATATTCACAAAGGGTCAAACAGCTCCAAGATTTACTTTTTTTCGGTCCAAATTAGTGGTGATCATGATCCCCATTAATGAGTCCTTCAAAGCAGCATCTACAAAAGGAAATCCCGAAAGTGCAGCACATATTCAAATCCCAGACTTTACTCCACCAATTCCTTGATCTTCTCTTGTAAAGCTGTAATTTACTTTCCATGTTTAACTTGTAAAGTTGTAACCACATGCTCACTGGCGTATTATTTAAATCAAGGAAAGTCAATCGGAATGGTAAGTTGGCCTCTCTGTGTTCTTTCCATGGAAAGGACTTTATTGACATTATTCTGTCTCGCACCCAAAGACAAACACCTACTGTTGTCCACAAGGGGTATGCTATTTCCTGTCTCCGTCAGTTTTACATGTGCAAAGTAAAGTATACTGAACAGAACTTTCATGAGAAGCTCTCTACAATCATTGATGAGTTTCCTCGACTGGATGGCATCCACCCCTTTTATGGGGACCTTCTTCATGTTCTCTACAGCAAAGATCACTACAAGCTCGCCCTTGGTCAAATCAATACTGCAAGGAACCTTATTAGTAAGATTGCTAAAGACTACGTAAAATTGTTAAAGTATGGCGACTCATTGTACCGATGCAAGTGTCTGAAGGTTGCTGCTCTTGGCCGCATGTGTACTGTGATAAAGAGGATTGCTCCTAGTTTGGCGTACTTGGAACAGATTAGACAACACATGGCGAGGCTACCTTCAATCTACCCCGAATACTCGAACGGTCTTGATTTGTGGGTACCCCAATGTTGGCAAGAGTTCATTCATTAACAAGATCACTAGGGCTGATGTAGATGTCCAGCCCTATGCATTCACAACTAAGTCGCTCTTTGTCGGTCATACAGACTACAAATACCTACGGTACCAAGTCATTAATACAACAGGAATTTTGGACCGTCCTTTCGAAGATCGCAACATTATTGAGATGTGCAGCATCACGGCTCTGGCGCATCTGCGTGCTGCTGTGTTGTTCTTCTTAGATATCTCAGGGTCTTGTGGGTATAGCATTGCGCAACAGGCTGCTCTTTTCCACAACATTAAGTCTCTATTTATGAACAAACCATTGATTATTGTCTGCAACAAGACTGACTTGCAACCACTGGAAGGGATATCTGAGGAAGACATGAAGTTGGTGATGGAGATGAAAGCTGAAGCTATGAAGACTCTGATTGGTCAGGGAGGTGAGGCTACTAGTGACCAGGGGGTGCTTTTGACCATGAGCACTTTGACCGAAGATGGGGTAATATCTGTTAAAAATGCTGCTTGTGAGAGGTTATTGGATCAGAGGGTGGAATTGAAGATGAAATCCAAAAAGATAAATGAATGCTTAAATCGTTTTCATGTTGCAATACCAAAGCAGCGGGACCAGAAGGAAAGGCCACATTGTATTCCGCAAGCAGTATTGGAAGCTAAAGCTAAGCAAGCAGCTGTGAAAGAAAAGAGGAAAACTGAAAGGGATTTGGAGGATGAGAATGGTGGTGCAGGTGTATACTCTGCTAGTTTGAAGAATAATTATATGTTAGCCAACGATGAATGGAGAGAAGATGTAATGCCTGAAGTTTTTGATGGGCACAATGTATATGAAGATCCAGATATTTACAAAGGCTAGAAGAGCTGGAACATGAAGAAGGGCTTCGGCAAGCTGAGGAGGCTGATGATGATTTTGAGATGGATGGCAAGGAATTAACTCCAGAAGAGCAACAAGCATTGGCTGAGATCCGGAAAAAGAAAGCCGGCCAATTGTACCAAGAAAATTTGACAAGGATAGGCAGTTCAAAACAGGGAGAATGGGAAGGCAGCTATCTGCCTTGGGGCTGGATCCAGCTTTGGCCATTAATTGAGCCCGTAGTAGGTCAAGGGGTCGGAAGAGGGAGAGGTCAGCTGAAAGAGGTGCTAATGATGGTGGTGATATTATGGATATGGATGTTGACACACCTAACAAAAGCAGCGACTTAGGTCTCTATCCCGATCTAGGTCGAAGTCAAGGCCACCCGGTGAAATTGTTCCTGGAGAGGGCTTCAATGACTCTTCTCAAAAGGTTAAGGCAGTAAAACTTGCCAAGAAATCTGCCAAGAAGAGGAACAAGGATGCTCGTCGTGGTGAGCAGACAGAGTAATCCCTACTTTGAAACCAAAACATTTGTTTTCAGGAAAGAGCTCTACTGGAAAAACCGAAAGACGCTGATTTACTTGAGGTAATATACCACATGCATTGCCCTTTTGTTTTTAATTTATATATTTTTTTAAATGTTTTTATTTTATTGCACCTATCTAGATTTTAAAGTTGCATCTTTTATTGATCCAATGTATTTTCTTTATTTTATAATTAAAATATGCTCTGTATGTTGAATACTCATGGTTTTCGTGCATGCCTGTATCTATATGGAATGGATGAAATTGCTATTAGTCTCCAATTATGTCTTAGGTCCGTTTTATGTGTGTGTATATGAGAGAGATAGAGAGAGAGAGAGATTTCCGGGTAAGTTAGTTATCTAAAAGTTGACTTGATGCTTAATTATTGCATGTTTGGGAATCTACTTTTTGAATCTTCTGCTGTTTCTGGTCTAATATTGCTTTTAGGTTGGGTTTATCTTCACAAGGTAATCTTCAGCGAACAATATGTATTTTCTCGCAGGGAATTAACACAGTTTTTGCTTGGTTGAGAGATTGTTCTTAATCTTGGCTTGCTGTTCAAAGAGAACTTTTGTTCCATCAATCTGCTGCTTGGCTGTAGATTGCACCATGGGAGTAGTGTTCTTTTCATTGTTAGAACGTATGCCAAGGCAATTTTGAACTTGATTGATGTTTGGAGTCATAACTCTATTGTCTATGGCCAGTTTTCTTAATTTCTTTGCTTTTGTGGAATGCTTGTTAAGGGAATTTTGAGTTTGAGAGAGGTTTCAAATCAGTGATCCCATTTAATGGGGATATTTGATGTGTCTTAACACCTGCAATGCATCCCAGATTGTAAAAAGATTATTACAACCATAAAGTGAAACAATATAAAGCGATAATGAAAATGGCCCACCATACATAAGAAAGATATGTGGTGAGAAAGATTATGTTATGTCATATGCTTTTTTTTAATATACATACATATGCAGGATCGTATGCTACATTTTAGCATATCCCAAAAATGTACAGGTATTGTGCTTGTGTTTTCTCCATATAGTTTGTTTGACCACCAAGAAGGAGCCTGGCAAGTCAAAACTCCTGTCATTCCCATAAATTTTTAAATTAATAAGCAAAGCTCCCAAACTGGACTTCTTTAATTGCTTCCTTGGCACCTCTCCAATGGAAACCTCTGCCATGTCCAAGATCTCAGCTCTTGTACATATCAACCGTGCGACGTAATGCTTTATTAGGATGCCATTCGTAAACATTATTGGTTGCTTCGTAAGTCTTGATTAAACAACCTTGAATATCTGCATGCTGATAATGATCAAGCCAAAGAAGGTTATATCATTATATTATTCGGACGAGTCTCGCAATGTAGCACAATTGAAGAGCTCAATGTGTGCATGCCATGACAATTCATGGCAATGTAGCTAATAATGGCAGTTAGAGCATTAGTCCCTAGCCAAAGTCAAATTTTGGCTAAACTATAGCTAAGAGCACTAGTAGTGGATTCAATTTAGCTAAATATTGGCCAAAGTTTAGCTAAGTTGCACAAAAATCTACTATAATGGACTTAATGAATGAACAGTAATTTTAGTCCAAGATTTATTCAATGGCTAATAAATATTATTTTCACTATAGAGAATTATTTTAAACAAGCACTTGCAGGTGTGTTAGAGTATGTAGTTTGTGGGCGAGGTGCACCTGCATGTCTGGTCAGACCTGGAATGGTTTGTTCAAACAAGACTGTTCCTAATTTTTTAATCAAATGGAAGGTTGGAATACATTTATTACTTACATTACCCGTGATTAGATTTTGTATGTATGGATACAAGAGGTACCACTACAAGAAAAAGGGTCTTTCCCGGCGCTAGAATTCGCCGCAAATAATGGTCAAAATCGCGGCAATTTATGCTGCGCCGGTCATTCGTCGTAATTGTTGACTCACTTAAAAGTTTAACCAGCGAAATACAAAAATTGTTGCGAAAAATATTTATTTGCAGTGATTTTTTTCGTTGCTACTATTGTAAATTACGCTCAATTAATGTTTGTATTTCCCATCTTTATCGCTGTGAAAACATATTTGCAGCGTTTTGTATCGTCGCTAATACTTAAAATATAGCCGCAAATATTTGCATATTATTTGCAGCGTGTTCAAATTGCTGTAAATAAAAATTTTGGCGGCGTTTAAATTCGCTGCAACTAATATAACGAGCCTATAACCCGTGCAATGCGCGGATCGTTATTTATGCTGAATTTTGTAACTTGAAATAGTTTATTATACATAATCATTACCATAACTATTAAAAAATGTATATCAAATATATTTAAAATGGAGTATGCATAAAAGAGTTCCCTTTACCAATAAATATTTCATGGTCAATTTACAATATTAAAAATATAATTCATATATATAAATGATTGTTCAATTTGTTATAAAAAAAAGATTGTTTAATTTAAAACAAATTTAAAATAAATGTAAAATAGACATAATTAGTAGGAGACCCGATTGTGAACTAAATAGGATATCCTGCACAGAAAATATCAAAATTTGCAAGAAATATGCTGCAACTGATAAAATAAAGGCAATTGTGAATAGAGATATATCAAGTAAAAGAATCCAGTATACATAGAGAAAAAATTGCAGAAAACCCATATCATAAATTCTAAAACTAACCCATCCAAAAGCTCAGGCTTGACTTCGATGCTAAGAAATTGCAGAATTACACATCTACAAACACAGTTTTATTTGCAACCAAATGGGCCCTTTCAAATAAATAAGTAAATAAAATTCTTATAGAAAAAGGAAAACATACAGGATCGAGAGTGTTGGTTTTGAGCCATAGTCAGAGTTCTAGAATCTCAATTTGAGAAGCTTCAAGAGGGTGTGGACAACTGATTAACTTCAGAGCTTCCTCAATGCGATTTTCCATCTCACTGCACCTCATAACGCAAAAGGCAACATCAACCATCAAAGAGAGATTTTTTAACCTTTTTATTCAATTATGAAAATTATTCACGGCATTGATTGCAATCATATTATGGCCAGAGAGCCTTCCCGCTTCCATGTCTCTCGCATCATTGCTTCCATGTCTCCCGCATCATATCAATATCACCGTAACCTTTAATGAAATGGGAAACAATCGCTGAAATGAGGCCCAGACCAAGTAAACAGATCAAACTCAACCGAGGCACTCATCTGTGTTTACTCACCGACAACCCTTTGACTTCACCGACGATCTACAACATGTTGGAAGACCAACCGTCTCCTCCACCAACGGTGCGAAGTGGCCGAGAATCAAAGCAAAAACAGCACCCTCAACAGCACTGAAAGCCCCTGTTTCTTGCATAAAAAACAGAGCAACTTATGTGCTCTCAACCCCAATACTCCCTGCATTTCACCACCCTCATGCACTTCACCATCAACAGAGGACGCCGCAAAGTAAGACTCCACGGTTGGACTGTATCCCCCAGCGCTCGATCTTCGTTCTCCTCTCGGTAAGGCCACTCCAAACATTCTCTCACGGTGCTCTCCGTTCTCTCTCTCTCTCTCTCTCTCTCTCTCTCTCTCTCTCAGCGTTGCTCTACTGCCGCACTCACCACCGTCGACCTCAGCCCATCTGTTAGACCCCCACCTAAAATCGCCTCTAAAGTTGCACCTTGGCCATATGCACACATATCGCTCGAGCGGAGTGTCGAGCGGAGCTCTCGGGTTGCATACTCGCTCGAGCGGACTGTCGAGCGAGTTTCGAGCGAACTCGCTCGGGTTGTTTTCGCTCGAGCTGAGTCGAGCGAACACTGGCTCGAGCGGACTGTCGAGCGAGATTTGAGCGGAGCTCTCTGGTTGTATTCGCTCGAGTGGAGTGTCGAGCGAACCTTGGCTCGAGCCAGGGTCGAGCCACAATCAAGCCAGACCTCAAAAATGACATTTTCAGCATGAGAACAAGCCAAAGTTCGACCCCCATTCACCCCTTAGCCGAACCATTAGCTCATGCATGCCACGGCTATGTGGTCCATGCCATAATCTTATTTATGTTATTTATTTTATTTATTTATTTCTTTTATTTCTTTTATTGCAAAGGGACCTTTTGGGGGTTTCCAAGTTGTAACCTTTATAAATAGGACCCTTAGTCATTTCTTTCACATCTTTTGGCAAAAACCCTAAAGGGAGACCTATTGTTTGAGAGATCACCATCGGTGCTTAGCACTTGGGCTTTTTGGGTGCAATTCGTGAATCCCAAAGAGATGATCGTTCCATGCAATTCGTGAATTGGAGTGATTCAACTATCTTGTCTTACAACTTGGTGCAATTCATGAATCCAAGTTATGTTTATCTTTGTTCTTGGTTATTTATCAATATATGAGGTTTATTCAACATTTGTGCAATTCGTGAATCATTTGTTGAATTACTTTATTTTGTTCATTCAAGTTCTTAAGTATTCATACTTTGTTCTTGAGTGTTCTTCATTGTGTTCTTGGTGTTCATCCATTGCATTGCTTTTCAATTCATCCAAACATTAATTTTGGCCACCCTAAGTGTTTGTCCACTTCCCATAAATCATTTCCCTCTTCCATTTCAGCCCTAGCCGAAATCCTCATACTTTCCATACTTAGCCACTTACTAAACACCTATTCCCTCCTCATTCAAATTCAAATTTGGCCACTCTTGCCTAATTTGAATTAACCCTAGCTGCCCACCATTCTTTCCATATTAGTGATTCCATATTTGGAAACCCTAGTTGACCACTTCAACTATCCAATTCCTACCATAGCCGAAACTCTCTTGCCATATCAATTCAAATTCAAATTTCGGCTACACTAGCCTTATTTGAATTGGTCTTAGCCGCCCACTCCACTTGCCATATTAGGGTTTCCATACTTGGAAATCTTAGTTGACTCCATCAACTCTTTTGGCCAGCCACCACCTTATCCATAATCAAATCCTTAGTTTTTAGGAAACCTTCCTAAAAACTCTCACTAGTCTATTCGGCCAAGCCATTACAGCCCACACTCCAAACCCTAATCCATCTTCCATCTCAAACCCTAGCCACATCATCCAAACCCTAACTCTAATCACCAAAGTGGCGCCATCCATGCAAGCCACTATTGCAGTGCACCCCATGCAAGCCTAGCCACCCAAACACTTAGCCATTTTTCCACATTCCATACACTCATCCTAGCCTAAACACTTAATCTCACCTTGTCCACATTGCCACCATAGCCACCATTGTTCGAGAATCAAGCAAGAGAGGAACGGAGATTCGGTCATCACCAAGTTGCCCTTAGCATGGAGATTCTAATGTTTAGGGACTTGACCGAGGTCCCTAACACCATCTCCCTGTGCCGTCGCACGTTCACTTCTCTCTCGGTATGGAGCTGACCTGTCTGTTTGCACGTAAAGCCTGGTATGGACCTGACCTCTCTGTTTCTGTGGGTAAAAAATAGAGCCTTCTATTTGCAGTGATTTTTGGGTAACTGCCTATTACACTTGTCGTGGGTGATGGTTTTCTTATGATATCATTTGCCGATGAAGAAAAGTTCTTTCATAAGTTATCGGTAATTCTCTTTTGCTTCGCTTATCCATCCTAGTGCTATGGAGAAAGCGAAGGTTTCACGGTTGTTTGAATTTATATTATGCTGTTGGGTTGCGCCTTTTGATGGTTCGTTTCAGAATCTTACATTTTTGAAAGGATGTGATCTTTTCGTGTTAGTTTTTTCTTTCGTAGTCGAACCTGAACCTCATCAGAAAACGCCGGTTACGATTTTCTAGATATATCGCTGCAGTTGATGTTTGGGAGTGGAGAAGTTACCGATTAATGCGGTCTACATGCCAAGTCAGATGTTAAAACTTGGCTTTTATATATAGTAATAGATTGCAATGATTTTATATTTTCCAGCAAGCAATTGCTGCTGCAAAATAGTATTTTCGGCGATTTTATGTCACCGCAAATAAACTTAAATGAAGGAAAAAATTTATTTCCAGCGAACTTAACTCGATTTTTCAGAAAATTAAAAAAGAAAAGAAAAGCACAAAACAGAATACTACACATATCCAAGCTACACATATTCTGTTCAAATTTAATGTAAAAAGCCCTTCCTCCATTCATTTAAGTTAACTAGCCCAAGAATACTATACAATTGGCAATGATTTTTAATCTCCATGCTTCAAGTTTTACAGAAGGAAACAAAACCAAATGAACAACACCATAGACATGAAGTCCATCAAGAATTAATAGCTGAAACTGAAACTTTATCGTAAAATAAGACTCTAAAAAATGTAGGAATGGCACCAGATGATATTTTGATAGAAAAATAACTTCCTATAAATGCAATTACTCAAAAGTGAAATGCCAAATCATACACAAAGCTCATACTCTATTAAATACACAAAGCTCATACACTAATAATATCCATGTTGACAGTGAAACACAAATTTAAGCAATTAGGAAAATATTTGCAATAAAATCTCAGTAATTGGCAGAACCATGTGCTTAAGGCTATATTTTTTTATAGGTAAAATTAAACACTTAAGGCTATATTTTGAAACTAAACATATATATTACAAAAAATAAACCTCCCCAGATTTTAAACACCAACTCCCAAGAAAGGAAAAAATTTAGAAAAACTAAAACAAGACAATGATTTACATGTTCCAAGAGCATCAACAAAAGAAATGAGATGGTTGATATAAATGCATACTCATGTATACTACCTGTGTATATCTCAAGTACTAGTATTTTTGGCTTGAACAACCCATAATTCATATACAAATAAGATTTCATCCTCTTATGTTTTACCAACATAGAGGCCAAACAATCCTAAGTATAATCAAGCTCAAGATGAAACTGAAGAGAGGAGAGGAATGAGATTGATTTGCAGCAACTAAATCAAACCAGAAAGCAGCCCAGATGTAGATACTATTAGACAAAAACAAAAATTCCAAACAGATCATAAATAAGTGCAGAATGACACCTGTTAAAACTACAAAGTATGACTAAACTTTGGCAATCCATGACCAAAATTATCTTTGTTTTTTTCCCTATAATTATATTAAATGTTGCAAATAAAGATTAAAAACCTGGAAGAAGGAAAACCAGAATAATGCAATACATTTAAGTTAGTGACTTTGGATAACATTAAAAACTACCTTTTTGGGTGCAGGTGGAGGGGAAAGAATGAAATGGACCCTTTGAGTTATACTTGATACCTATGGGAAGGAATACCAATCCCCCAACCAATCATATTGACAAATAACAATTACAAATCTATATAATTTCCCTTTGGCTTGTAATGAGCATCCATCTTTCTTTATCAAACATATATCCATCCAATTGTTCAAAACCAATCAAACATAGTCTAGCTTCAAGAGTACAAGGAAGATCTTCTTTTTATAAAAGAAAAGTGCAAATAGATAAAAGGCACTATTAAGATACAATGGTCATTGGTCACATGATGATATATAAGCTAGGGAAGGGAGCTTACCATGCATATAGCTACCTAGCTAGCTTGTAACATTCACTATCACAGAAAGAGAGGTCACAAAGAGAGCTTAATCGTCAAACATGATAACAATAGGGACCTTAAATTGCAAAAAATCTGAAAGGCATCAAACATGATAACAAAACACCCAAATAAGGTGATAATAAAACCAAAAAAAGATTAAAGATAATAATAATAACAAGAATTCAAGAAGAAATAATCCTGCATCACATTAATATAAGCTCATGCTTATGAACACTCCATAAGCTCATGCTTATACATCCAAACTATCCAGTGACATTAAATTTCTATAGTTAAAGAAAGAGGAATCAGAATAATATTGTAATACCCGCATCCTACTACGTAGGTCCTTACGTCATTTCTTCAATTTAATTTATTGAGTCATATATTTTGAGATAAAGATTTTTATGATTTTAATATTTTATTATTCTATTTCAAGATATGTGTGCTCTTATTTTAATGTGGGTCATTAAAAATAATTTAAGGAAAATATTTTCATGATCTTAAGATATATTTTCTGAAGCCCCCACCTTTTTATTTAAATTAAAGAGTGGCCCAAATATTATCCACCATAGGATAAGTATAAATTTTCCAAGGACTAATCCACACCATCCATTCATTTAGCTTCCAAAAGAAGCTTTGACCCACTTTATCACCATGGTTGACCGACCTCCCCTATACCATTCGGACCCCTCTCTCTTACACAACACTTCAAGCTTCTTGGACAAGCCGATCGGGTCTCTCTTCTTCCTTCTCCTACACGTTGGTTTCGGCTTCTAGAGCAAGCCAAGAAAAGCTTCATCAATCCCTAGTTCCAGCCCTTCTAACCCCACGAAAGGACCCTCTCGGTTTCACCTGCACCGAACACCTCTCCCTTCTCTCAAGCAGATTCTCTATCTCCTCTCTTACATTGAGTTTCGGCTGAAGCATCTCTAGGAGGCCGAAATTGCTGGGTTGGCCTTCGATTCTCCTTCTCCTCCCGTTCGTGGCTTGCTAAACCAGGTAGTGCTCTGTTTTTCCAATTTCTTCTTGTGATTTTGGGACTGCCGAGTGAACTATGCCATAGGAGTTTCGGATTTCCTGTACTGGCCGACTGCTGTGTAGTGATTTTTTTAGTTCATTTCCTCACTTGTTCCTCCTAATTTATGCTCTAAATAGTTGATAACCAAATGGAAGGGATATGCTCTGTTTTCCGGGTTCCCAGCCGTGTATATGTCCTGTGATTTCCATCCGTGTGTTTGCTCTATTTCCTTGTTGATTTCCAGCCAAATTATGCTCTGTTTTTTAATTCTAGTTGTGCATCTGCTCTGTTGTGGTGAGTGTTCCAGCCGTGTGTATGCTTTACTTCTTCTGGTCGTGTATTTCATTATTTCTTGATTCCAGCCGTAGATAGCAATAGGATGTTTGTTGTGTTTATTCCTTGAGGTCTATTAAACCAAGGCATGTTTTAAATTATCATGTCTTTAAGTGTTAAGTTAGTGAAGTTGAAGTGGTGATTTTAAGCATGCTTCTTCTAGGCTTATGGCCTAAGTAAGCCACTAAGAAATTTAATTCAAGCTAGTAAGCTTGCTTTGAGAAGCTAAGAGTGTACGGTAAAAATCATAATTTAACTTATTTATTTTTAATATGATTTTGGAAGCCTATTAGTTGTTTTAGCTTATGTTTTGATATGGTTAATTTCCTATAGTGCAAATAAGTATGAGTGCTCTAGTTTAGCCCAAACCGAATATGTTAAAGTGGGTTTGTGCTATGTGATTTCCTATATTTCGTATTTTGCTAAGTTATTCTTAAACTTGGTTTAATCATAGATGATGATTAAAGTGATTTTAATTTATATATATATATATTGGTACCATGTGCCTTTTATTGATGTTGGTTGGAAATCTATTTTTTTTAGATACTAGAGTTTTGGTTTAAGAGATCTTGCTTGGGTCTTGTAATTTATATCTTGTTTTAAATGGTATTAAGTAAGTAAAGCATAAGCTTAAGTGCTTAAAAGTTTTAAAGCCTATTAAACAGGTAACCTTGTTATATTTTACGTTATGTTTAATTTTAAAGGGATGGCAAGCATGTTACTTACTTCCATGAGTTCTTTAAAATGTTTAGAATGAAGATTTTAATGATTTGGCTTAGTGCCATGCTTGATGGGTAGACGAATGGGTTAAGGGAACGTTTAATTCCAAGTTGGAATTTAAGTGAACGTGTGAGCGTACCGATTAGTAAGACTTAAAGTAAGGTGGATGTTAATATATCTACCTCCTTTTATTGAATAGGACTAGGAGTCTACTTTCAAGTTCAGATGGACTCGCTAGTAAGGCTCGCAGGTAAGTAGCTATGACCATGCTTCTTACACCATGCTTTATTTATGAAAGAATATCTCTCTCATTGTAAATGTTTCTCTAAGTAAATGAATATAGTATGTATAGCCCTTTCTTGATAGCCCCTGTTAAGTATCCTATCGATTATAATTGGGTGTACATGTATAAAGTAATGCATGCATGTAGATTCTAAGTCATGAGATTTTCATGCATGCTCTCTCAAGAAACTTATGATTTTTTCCTATATGTAGTATAGCATGAAAATGTATCCTGTTCATGAAAACGCATGTGCATTGAATTAAGAAAGATGATGAAAATTTTTAAATGTAAAGGAAAGGAAAGGAATGGAACGTCTCATGTTTTAATGCTTCAAATGATGTTTTAAATGAGTTTTAAAATGTCTCTATGAACTGATGCTTTAAATTCTGAGAACTGGCGTTTTAAAATGTCCCTGAGAACTATCGTTTTAAAGGATGCCTTGGACTGGCATTTTAAAGGAAATCTTGAAAAGTGATGTTTAAGCCTATACTTTTTAATGATGTTTAGGCTCGTGCTTTTAGATTGAATTATGTTTAAGCTTGGGTTTTAATGGTATTTAAACTCGTGCTTTAAATGATGTTAAGTTCATGCTTTTAAATGATGATTGAACTTCTGCTTTCTAAATAAGGTTTAAGCTTATATTTTTAAATGACGTGTAAGCTCATGCTTTTAAATTATATTTATACTCGTGCTTTTAAACTGATGTTAAGCTTATGCTTTTAAAGGATGGTTACGCCTATGCTTTTAAATGATGTTAAGCCTATGCTTTTAAATGATGATAAGCTCATGTTTTTAAGTGACGTTCCTTTCCTATGAATGAACTGTTAAATGAAAAGGCCTGAAATGAATGAAAGTACGAAAGGAATGAAAGGAAATGAAAGTTTCAATGAATGAAAATACGTAACGGCCACATGAAAGGAAAGGGGTACCCAATGAAGGAATGGACAGATTGCAATGCTGGGTCGTAGTATCTGGTAGTGCACCCAGTGCTGCACCCTGACGGAATGGGATTCCAACCCGTGGCCATGGGCGAATCCATAGGTTGAAAGACTGCTAACCCTAGCACGCGGGGCGTAACAGTGTGTAATGGCCTATGAAGTGAAAAGATGTAATGTATGAAAAGTATGTTACGCATGAAAAGATGTAAAGCATGAAAAGCATGAAAAGAATGTTTATGCATGAAAGCTTAGTCATGTCTAAGAATGTTTATGCATGAAATAAAAATGCAAATGTTATGTATGCATGTTTTCTAAAGGAAAAGAATAGATGCCTAGTATGTTCACTGCATGGTGTACTACTTACTGAGTATTAGACTCACTTTTATTTTAATGTTTTAAACGTCCAGGAAATGAAGGAAAGGTTGGGGAGCAAGGCATAACTGCAGAGAGAGAGGTGGACGCTTAGTGTCTTCCCTGTGGGATCGACCACGTATGAAAGAAAAGAAAAGAAAAAAAAAAGGAAAAAGGCAAAAAAAAAAAATACTTAGAGAATAGGTACGTAAGTGGCGATCTCGCTCCTTTCGCGGGGCGGGGTCGTTACAAATATTGTAAATTATTCCTGTTAAATTTGTTTTTACCACCCTACTACTAGCGTAACAACTACCATTCAAGTTACTTGAAGAATAAGGTAAATATCAAATGAATCGTTAGAAGTTACTGAACTCGTACACAAAGAGAAAGAGATAACAATACTTCAACAAGGATACATATCTTTGCTTGCTTTAGAAACTATTAATTGGAGTGAAATTACTACTACTGCATCACATGCAACAAGTTGAGGGAAGGTACATTAACCTCATATGGACAATCACTAGCCTTCTCACCTGAAGAGAGGAAAAATAAAGAGTTAAACAAGAAGTTAAGAAGAAGATATACAAGTATATGATCCATGTCAGCCTTAACTGCATTCCTAGGTTACATGATCCATTTCAGAACAGACTTCTAACGATGATAGTGATGCAATTGTAATCCTAGACTTTGTGCATGCAAAAGAAAAAAAAGTGGTGTTGTTTGTTTAAAAATCCATTCATTCCATATGTTCTGACTGCAGTTAACAAAGCACAAGAGATTTTAGGAAATTACAATGAAAAACAATTCCTCTATTATTACAAAAGTATAAAATGAGAATGAGAAAGACCCAATAATTGCCTTCTTTATCCAAGAGTAAATCCCACATTTGAACCTTCCATCTATCCTCATTGAGGTACAGATCCAAGTGTAGCACGGTAGACATTTGAACCACCAAAATGAATATAACTCATAATCAAAATTAAATCAAACCCAAATAAAATGTTCACACAGGTATTTAGTGAGTAAAGCTTCAATATTTCTACATAACACAACACCCAATGATCTTAGAGACCCATGGCTACCACCAATGCTCCCTTTGGAAACCCATGAAGATTAAGTAGATTTGGAACAACATCAGCAAATTAAAACCCAGATAAAAAAGAAAACTGCATCTAACTAACTCTTGGAGAGAGACTAACCTTGGCAAGATTAATACAAAAGCACTATATCGATACTCGGGGGTGGAAGTTGTCTGGCCACATCATCGTGGGTCTAGATGCTTGAAGAGCAGCGAATGAAATAGAAGAGGAAGACTTAGAAGACCAGAAAATGGCAAGAAGAAGATGATTTGCAAATAACGGTTTGGAAATCTTACCTTGGGGATCGAATATGTCGCGGTGAGTGGAAGGAGAGACGAAGAGGGCCCACTACAAGAAACAGGGCCATTCCCGGCATGGGTTGTGCTCGAGGTGAGGTGGTGGCGGCGTGGTGGGGTCGCGGGCGACGGACTTTGCTTACCGGCGTGGGTTGTGCTCGAGACAGAAGAGTTGGGGAGAGAGAAGGGGAGGGAGGGGGGGAAGGGCTGGAGAGAAACAGCGGGCATTTCAATTTTATTGGATTTTTGCGGCGTCTTCATATCGCCACAACTGCATTCAACCTCGCCAGAAATATTAAAAACTCATTATCAACGAAAAAATGTCCATTTGTGGTGACTAAAAGTCGCCGGAAAAAGCTTAACAGTGAAGTTCATTATGCACTTTCAAAATTTCGGTTTGAATTTAGTGGTGGAATTTAAAATCGCCGCAAATAAGTAGTATTTGCAGCAATTTTATTTGCAACGATTGTTAAATCGCTGCAAATAATATTTTGTGGCGATTTTTAAAGATAAAAAATCGCTGCAAATGACTACTTTCACAATCACAGCGATTAAATAAACACCGCAAAAAAAATTTTATTCTTCCAGCAAATTTTTCGTCACAAAAAATGAAAAATTGCTGCAAAAAATCAATTTAGTATTTGCGGCGATTTTTTTTGTCGTAAAAAATATACAAATCGCCGCAAAAAACTATTTTTTAATTTAATGTAAAAACCTTGCGACGATGTAAAAAATCGCTGCAAATAAAGGCTTTTGTGGTGATTTTATTTGCAACATATAAAAAATCATCGTAAAAAGCCTTATTTCTTGTAGTGTAGAGTTTTGTTGTAATCCCTTTAGAGGGATCATGTACATAGGCACAAAGCTTGTCGAGGAAATGTTATATTTTATAGTGGAAAAATAAAACTGTTGGAGAAATATAACTGTTAAAAAATCATATCTATTTGAGAAATATAACTATTAAAAATATAGCCGTTGGAAAAAATAAGACAGTAAAAAATATATTCATTAGAAAGATATGACCTTTGAAAAAATATAACCGTTGGAGAAACATATCTGTTGAAAATAAAGCTATTGGCAAATATATTGTAGAAAAATATATCTGTTGTAAATATATGACCGTTGAAAAAATATATTAGTTGAAAGAATATGACCGTTATAAAAGAAAAGATAATTAGAAAATTATATCCGATAAGAATAATATGAATGTTAAAAAATTAATATGTTCATTTTTAATAAAGAATAAATATTCAAATTATAATTAGAATTAAAATAAATGAAAAGATCAAAATCAATATTTTAATAGAATAGTGATAGATTTGAAAAGTTTGTTATTTGGTATTGTTGAAAAGTCGTTAGCTAAATTTATAAAAGTGAATTTTCTAATTAAAAATTGACCAAATTTTATTGAGTCTACTGCTAATACTATTGATTAAAAACCTCCTAAATAAGACTCAACAAAGAGAAATCCTTAGAGCCGGTCCGACCGGTTTTCACACAAAAACAGTCTGCCACTTATAGAGTTACACATATCCCTTTCACCATATCTATCCTAAACTAGCAAACATCAGAACACTGATTTCAAACAAAAACTCATCGCACCATACGCCTTCATCCCTCGTCCCTCGTACCTCACACAGGCCTTCGTCCCTCGCACCATACGCACCCCCGAATTGCATCCCCTGGGTCGAAGCTCAACCTCGAAGGAAATCAATCGCACCCCCTTCGTCGAAGCTCAACCCAAGATTGCGGGTTTGCGATGGTTTCACTGTGATTTTGAATGGATTATGGTTTGATTTGTGGGTTGATTGTGGATTTTGGTTTGATTGTGGGTTAATTTTAGTTTGATTGGGTTTTGATGGAGAGGAGATGGAGATGATCTGAGATGTGGGTTTGGTTTTTACTGTGATTTTGGTTTTGATGGAGAGGAGATGGAGATGATGGACGGAGATGGGGGAGATCGGCGATAGAGGTGCGTCAGACTAAGATGGTTGAGTTGGCGTCAGACTGAGGCAGTGCAGATAGCAACGACGAAGAGAAAGGTAGAGGACGGTGCAAGAAACGGGGGTGCGATTGATTCTCTATTGGAGTGTATTTCTCTTATAGTGTTTTTTCCTATGTGGCTTGAGATAAATGGAGAGATGTTTTTCTGAGATTTGTAGCCCGACCGTTGCGAAGCGCTTCTGCTCAACAAATATACAGTACTTTTAATCAACGTTAAACTCACTGGCCAAATCTGGCCAGCCCAAATTGCTGGCCAAATGGTATTTTGGCCATAAAATATTCATTCCCGCTTGTATTCATCGCGTGTCAAAAGCACATGAAAACTCCAGAAAGAGAAACAGAAGAGACTCCAACCTCTTCGACGTCTCCCATACAATCCAGAGCAGTCATCAGCAGCCCCAGCCACCGTGCAGGATTCCCACGGTCGCCCACGGTCGCCGCCAAACGCCTTCCAGTAACCTCTCTCTACTTTTCCGCCTTCGACTCTCTCTCAACCCTTTCCCTCTCTCTCTCTCTCTCTAAAAATCTTCTCTTTCAATCTTCGTTTATAAAAAAAAAATTGTTGGCTTTTCTCAGGTTATTGATTGGGTATTGTTGGTTTGTTGTAGAATATCGATCTTGGTGGTAAATATTCACTGTTTTGATGTTTGAGTTCATATTGGGCATTCTCTGTATTTGATGAAACGTCTTATTGGACACAAGTTTTAATTTTTCATTAATTCCATCTGTTTTAGACCTTCTGTGTGTTTTTTAGTATTTTATTTTACTCAAATATCTACTTTGGAACTACACCGATTACATGTGGAATTTGTGTGGGTATGTGTCATTTTGTGTTGGCATCTCTCTCATATAAAATACATGTGTACTCTGGCATGCCCATTTATGTTCTTTACTTTGGAGTATTTGTTATTTGATGTTGTTAAAAATTGGTTAGCTGAATTTATAAAAATAATTTTCTTAATCAAAATTTGGCCAAACTTTAACTAGACCATTACTAGTGCTCTTACTATTTTAAGTAAAGTATTATTACAATTATAGAAAGGAAAAAAAAAAGACACTAGCAAAGAAAAGAAAAAAAAAGCTGGAGTTCTACCTTCAGTTTTATAGCTATGTTTACGTTTTGAGAAAATTGTAATTTTTATTTCTCTTAATTTCTTTCTAATATTGCATTGAAATTTATTTACGTTTGGATTTTAGAATTTATTTTCATAAACATGTCTAGCTATGTTTTCAACTAAGGTTGATCATGATGAAACCTGATTGAAAATTAGAAATATTATTTATGAGATTGATTTTTTCCCAATTATTTGTACATTCAACAATATATTCTTCTTGATTCATGTCAATTGAGTCTTTATAAATATAATATATTATTTTATATATTAGTTGTATAAGTTAATTATGTAATTTTCATCTAATCTATTATCATTGACCATATAAAATATTAAATAATATATGCTATTAATTAATAATATATCATAAATCATAAGATAATGTATATAGATATATAATACATTTTTTCAAACATACTCTATTATTTACACTTTTTTTTAAAGGAAGCTTGCTTTATTGAGTAATAGCTCCTAGAGAAGGGAATGAATACATTCCAGGGAACCTAGGTGGGAAAATGGTGGACCGAAACTTTCGATCCGGTTTCAATACTCTCTGTAGGTCGACCAGATCGGACCGAATTCACCTCTAGACAAAACTTATACAGAAGGGATGTTTTATAATTTGCCATCAATAAAAAATGCTAGTACTCTTCAAGGGACCACGCAATACAAGTTGCCAGCGATCGATATCTTCGTTTTTATTGATCCTATAGCTACTGATATCTGCATCTGACATATCAAACAAAACTAATGAATGCAATGCACGTACCTTGAACTGCATGGAGACTAGAAATGTTGCGTGTGTATTTATATATATATATATATTTATATATAAATATATCGCCTTCAAATTCACCTACCATTCATCAATTTTCTAACGTGGTAGTCGGTTGGCAGTGAACAGAAAGTGTGAGGAGCCCATTTCTGTCCCTTTCAAAAATAGAAAAAAAAGAAAGATTAGGTTTGTGTGGCTTCACTTGTGTTCTGAATTAATGGGCACGATTCTTGTTTAGGATAGGATAATATTCTAATTATATATATAGAAAAAAATTATTTAACACTATTTTTTTAATATACCCATTATATGTCTTCATTTGTCGCATATCGTAATAATAATAAGAGCATTGTTATGCATCATCCTACACACCACATATCAATGTGTTTTTTATTTCTTTTTATTTTTTATTTTTATTTTACTCTTCTTGAAACAAACATAAGAGCATTTGTCGCATATCGTAATAATAATAATACACTTTTGAGAGATTTTTCTTTTTTCATTTTTTTAAAAAATAAAATAAAAGGCAGGCGACTTTTGTTATGTTTGAAGTCAACCAGCGAGTGGAGGACACTTTTGATACTCTACGCATTGACTATCTTTCCTAGCAATCACGTACGGAAAATCACGGAGTAAAAAGCAAAGATGATTCTACTGGGACAATTTCAGTTTTTTTTTTTTTTAATATTTTTTTAACATCTTTAAATATTTTTTTGCAAAAAATATATAAATTTAATAATATTCAATCCGGAATTATTAACAAAAAAAGAGAAAAACATCGGTCAAGATCATCGGTAAGTCATCAGTTAACTTGACCGAATTAATTTTACTGTTTCTTAAAAAAACGTAAAATCCGAAGGAAAACAAATAATTTTCATTGATTCAATCAAATAGTTTTCAAATGGGTGTGTTTTGATGCTTCTACTGTTCTACAAGTGTTTTTGTTTTTGTTTTTTTTCTCTAGAAACCTTTTTATTTTTATTTTTTAAACTTTTTCCAAATGAAAAGAAATTAAGCAAAACTTAATATTCAAATTAGAAAGAAAAAAATTCTGAATTTTTTTAAAAAATCACTATTTGTAATGAAATATCACTATCTTAAATAGTGGGCTGTAAAACAAATTACAAAATAATTCTATCCATATCATTATTAATTTTGAAAATCTTCCATCTTTCAATCATTACAACAATAATTAAAAAAAAAAAAAAAAAGCTCATATAAAAAATTGATTCTCAGCCCATTAACGTGTTGTTTGACCAATGTCCAATTTTTTATTTTTTTTTTATTTTTTTTATTTTTCTAATGTATTGATGAAATTTGAAATGAGTCTTGCTACACCCACGAGGGTGTAGCTCACAAATTGTCTGAGAAGGTTTTTATACTATTTTTTATATTCTTAAATATTCTTTTTTTTTTAAATTATAAAAAAAATACTTATTTAATTATTAAGTAAATATATATATATTTTTATTGGGACTCATCATCGACAGAAGTAGCATTATTTATTTGAAAGAGTCATGCTATTCCAAATGAGGGTGTAGAGGATAAATTGTCTGACAAGGCTAAATGTATTTTATTTATTTCACACATTTTTTTTATATTCTTAAATATTATTTTTTAAATAAAATTCATAATATTATTAAAAAATAATTTTTTAATTATTAAATAATAATAATAAAAATTTGTCGGGATCCATATCCGACCATGATGAGGGAGAAGTAGCATTATTCGTTTGAAAGATTTTGACATTTTGACACCTCTCTCTCTCTCTCTCTCTCTCTCTCTCCATGGACCATGTCACCATAGTTCTGAAATTTTGATCAATCTAATTCACTCGCTAACAGGCATATAAGCTATTAAGCCCCCCGTTTCTGACTCGTCAATTGCCGCGAACCTTCTCTCTCTCTTTGACGAAGTAGAAAAATCTTCCTTCTTGCACTGATCGCCCATGGAGTTCTCTTGTCTGTACCGTACTGGTTGTCTAGTTGCTCTTTAGTCTTCTTGTTCGGTGCGTTTATTTTGTCTTGTTTTATTATTTCGGTTTCATCGTTTTCTTTTGCCAGTCCAGAACCTCCCAAGTAATTGTCCTTCAACTTTATCACTATTCGATTCTATTTTCATGCCTTTCGGTTCCAGTTTGGTTTTTTGCGTCTCTCTTCCACGTTCGTTCTCTCTGTGTTTAGTCCTTTTGTATATTCGGAGGTAATCTCTGGAATTTCGTTAAAACGGTTTGAAATTTAAAGTTTTAAACTCCGTAAATGTAGGATTCGATTTTTTTGGCTAATTTTTGTTTCCAAAAGTTGAATTAAAAAGTTCGCTGTTTCAAGTACCATATTCCTCATTATGTATGGATAATCGTCAAGTTAATAGATTTATGGTAATTGGTCTGGACATTAGAATAGTGGTGTATTGCTTTTTTTTTTTTTTTTTTTTTTTTGTGGTATGGTTATTAGTGGAAATATCTGCAAATTTGAACTCTTTGGTAGTGCGCCGGGCTGTCACTCTGACCACCAATTTTGTTCTTATCATCAATTTTGCGAACATTTGGTGCCTTGAACTATCAATTCTTTAAGGGCACAACTTGGGGAGGGTGTGCATACAGTCGATGAAATGCAAATTTTCTAATTTGAAACTTGTACCTATCAGGTTTTGGCATTGCGAGTTTTCGTGGTGCATGAAGATGTTCCTTGGGCTGATGATCAACTTTGCAGGGCTCAACTCTTCATCTGGAAAATCGTGTTGTTAATAAGTTATAAAAAAAATTTAAAGAATGATTTAGGATGTGTATAGTAATTGAGAGTCGGATGTAACCCATTTTTCTTTCATTTTCATATTTTTTTCCTATGATTTAATTAACACAAATGCTATGGACAACTGGCCCGTAACCCCACCGCGGCGTCACGTCCGACGTGGCTAAAATGGAAACGATTTAGTTTTGCAAAAATAAAAAACAGAAGGGGCTCTGGTCTCCCAATTCCCATTTTCTTCGTCTTCTTCTTCCTCCATCCCTACGTTTATGTTTCGAATTCGAGAAAGCCGCAGACCTCTCTTCGTCTTCATTTCGCCCCCATTTTCTCTTTCTATTATATCCATCTTCTTCCTCTCTTTGTCTTCTCCATGGTCGAACCCACGATGACTTTCAGTCTCTTCTCTTCGCCCTATCAATAAAGCCACAGAGCCACACCCATGAATCCACGATGCTACTGGTTTTGGGTCTCTTTTCTTCGTCCTATCCTCTGCTCACACTCGCAAGTTCCATCGGGTTCCATGGACTCTCGTCACTCTACCATCTCTAGCTCCACCCTTACTCTCCCTCCCCCAATCATAGCCCCGATACTTCTCCGTCCTCTCTCCTACTTCCAGGAATGGCTCCATGGAGAACTTGGTCAATTCCGAGCCCAAAATCGTCCGCAGCCCCTCTGGTTACGTTCTAGAAGATATTCCGCACTTGACGAATTACATACCTGACCTCCCAGTAATTCTCTCTCTCTCTAGGTGTTTGGTTATTGAGAAAAATAGAGAAAAATAAATGCGAAATAACTTCGGGTCTCGATTTGAGCTCTAATTCTATGTGATTATCTTTTTGGTTGCAGAAAATACATATAGAAGTAAATGAAAAGAGATTCATGAATGAGAAGGAAAGGGAACTGACAAGCTTTGTTTTCCAGTTTTGCAAAGTGTTTTGTTGTAGAGAGAACTAACTGAATGAGAAGGAAAGAGAATTGACAAGCTTTTTTTTTTTTATCCATTTTGCAAAATTATGTCGTCTATATTTTAGCCACATTGAACGCGATGCCGCGGCAGGGACATTGCATTTTTCTTTAATTAAAGACCACGGATGGGGATGCTCGGTCAACCACAAGTAGTGATGACAATTACTTGAGGTCAGACTACGTAATTACTAATTAACATTAATTCTCGGCATTCTTCCAGTCCCAGAGGTAGTATCACAAACTTTTCTGCTTCTAATTTCATGATCCAAACAATATTACTAATTAAATGTACAAAATTAGAAAAAATGGAAAAACATTAGTTAAAATAGCAAACACGCAAAAATGAGAAGAAGAAAAAAATAAAACATATATAAATTTACTAATAATTACTTTCTTAACTATTAAAAAAAAAAAATGAGTGGACACATTTGGTGGGTATTTTTAATAGTCATACTATTATTTTTCAATGCTGCTAGGACGTGGCTCAGTAGTGACTGTTGGGCTTGACCCTAGACAAAATTTTATTTTTTAATTTTTTTATTCAATTTTTTTAATATTTTTTAATATTTTAAAAATAGATAAAAAATATTAATATATTAATAATCACTTCTTTAATCAATAAATTAAAAAATAATTAAAAAATAAATAACTACGTGAGCCATCAAAATGGAACAGAGTAGAATTATTGTTCCTGTATGTGTGTATATATATATATATATAGATATATACCTTAAACTTCGAAGAAAGAATATTAATAAGATCAACCACGCGAATAAAATTTTTGCGGACTTAATTGACCAAAAACTTGGGATGTGATGTTTTTAGTCATGTTGTGCGTAGTTGCAGTAGCAGTGGACCCTTTGTTCTTTTATCTTCCTGTCATCAACCAGGCTACCAAATGCATTACTATAGATAAGACTTTGGAAATCATTGCTATTTGTGTGCGATCGTTCCTGGTTTTGGAAATTATTGAGTAGTACTAGAGTTTTCCTTACGTTCCGACTGAGTTAGGGAAATTTTATTAAAAAATGGATTGGAACAAAAACTTATTCCATTGATCTCCTCCAATAATTATATTTATGAACATGAACAGGTTCTAGTGCCAATTATATTTTCTGAAATGAGAGGTTCTAGATTCCGGCACGGCAGGAAATTCCTAAAAGCAGTTTTTCTTTTGCAATATCACATTTTAAAATAATTTTTGCTCTTTAGAAAAACCAGATACCACTCTCTTTGATTTTGGAATATTCCAAGAAGCCCGTCAATCTGGTATTCTGGAGTCCATGGATTTTCCGCAAAAGACCATCTTCTGTATATAAAATTTTTGCAGACTTTAATTGACCAAAAAGTTGGTGAAGCTATGACCAAGTGGCCCCAAAAGGCCATATATGTATTATCTATATATATGTATTATCTATATATATCAGACATAATTAAGACCATTGTTCACCACAGCTTCTGAATCTTCAATATTGCAGCTCACTCCTAATTAGATGCAGCATCCAAGGCACTTTCTGTCAGTACTTATTCATGCTTTAATCTAAATCCTCTTCTTGTTTCCTCGATCGCTCCAACTTTAAATGCAGGTTCATTTTCTACTTTATAAATACAAATTGTTGGATGTAGTTATTTTTTAAAATTATTTATCGATCTCTGGCTATTACCATGAAGTTCTTTATATGTGATTGTGCATGCAGTACTACATGAGTTTTTATATTGTTTTAAGTTTTTTTTTTTTTGCTTCTGGGCTGCATATTATATGACAGCGTTCATATGTTTTCCATTTTCTAGAAGTGCACCAAACCCGGAATTTCTGGATACTAAGAGAAGTTCGCGGTGTTGAAAGATTTTGGAGACCTTATTCTATAATTTAATTGGGACTTTGTAAGCTTTAGTTATGAGTCGTCGTTGCAATTCTCAAGGAAGCGAGCGAGTATGGTGAGCATCTTCTTCTTCTTCTTCTTCTTCTTCTTCGTTCTTAGAAATGCTATTTATCTTGTTATCTTTTGACGTGAACGACAAAAGTTGGTAAAATAATAATGAATAGCACTTGTCATGCGGTTAAAACATTTTCGTGTGTATATATATATAAAACTGTTACCTCTATTAATGTCTTTTGGTCTATATATACATATATTGTGCTGATCAGGGACGTGGATATTGAGAAGCAATTAGGTACCAAGAATGATGGTACTGTTTGTACAGAACAAAAGGCAACAAAAAAGCCGTGGTGGTTCCAGTACTTCCATTGGGATGTGATGTTTTTAGTGTTGTGCGTAGTTGCAATAGCAGTGGACCCTTTGTTCTTTTATCTTCCAGTCATCAACGAGGACTTTAATGAGGCTACCAAATGCATTACTATAGTTAAGAGTTTGGAAATCATTGCTATTTGTGTGCGATCGTTCCTGGATTTGGTTGCTCTTGGGGATTTGGTTTCAAATTACATCATGAGGTCAGACTTGTCTGACAAGTTTGAAAAGTCAGACTACGTAATTAACATTCTCGCCATTCTTCCACTCCCCCAGGTATTATCATATTCTTGTTAGCATCCTAATCATGTAAATTATTGAGTAGTATATATGAGTGAGTTGGGGAAATTTTATTAAAAAAACATGTCAATATTAATCGTGTATGAACATGAACAGGTTCTAGTGCCAATTCTATTTTCTGAATTGAGAGGTTGGGGATTCCGGCACGAGAGGAAATTCCTAATTGCAGTTGTTCTGTTGCAATATGTGCCAAGACTTTTCCGTATCTACAGATTGTGGAAAATAGTCAACGTGAATAGGAGTACTAGTGTTAAAGCAGGGAAAGCAGAAAGCAACAAGAATGTCAAGAAAGGTTTTATAGTGATGAAAGCTTTATTCAATCTCTTTCTGTATCTCGTTGCCAGTAATGTACGTATGTTAATTTCATGATCAGTTATTATAATCATCTGTATTTTATTATTAATTACTGAAATATTAATATTGGTATATATCTTTCATTTTCAGGTACTGGGTGCTTTTTGGTACTTCGCTTCCATCGAACGAGAGACCACGTGCTGGCACATGGCCTATAAGAATCATTATGGAAATACAACCGAGAGTACTTCGTTTAGATGTGGTCGTGGTTCTAGCAAAATCGAACTGTTAAATGATTATTGCCCTTTAGAAAAAAACACAAATACAAGTCTCAGCTTTGATTTTGGAATATTCCAAGAAGCCCGTCAATCTGATATACTGGATTCCAAGGATATTCCGCGAAAGACCATGCTCTGTTTCTGGTGGGGCCTGCGACATTTGAGGTACTTCGTACCCGTTACACTTTTTATTACAACTTTCATTTTGAGCATATTATATATATATATATATATTAATGTTTTCTTATCATGATTTTCTGGCAGTTCACTTGGTCAAAACCTTGAAACAAGTCCTTTTATTTGGGAAAACGGCTTCGCAGTTTTAGTCTCGATCTTTGGCTTGCTTCTGTTTTTATACTTTATCGGAAATTTGCAGGTTGGTGGTGCTGATAATTATTTCCATAATTATGTGTATATATGAATATATATGTTTGAACTTTAATTATTTTCATCTATTCAATTCACAACAGCTCCAAATTTTTTGAGAAAGTACTGGTGATGATATTTTATAAACATAAATGTTTAGAGGTCCATAATTTGAATTCTCAGTTATTTAATTAACTATTCTATATTACGTGGTCTACTTGTTAAAAGAGCCTGCTCACATATGAAGGTATAAATTGAATCATTAAATTCCCATGTATCTTTGGGGCAAGTACTGGAAGTGTTAGGCAAGGATGGTTTTATTATATGATATATACTTTTATTATATAATTTGTATATTTGTATATATATAATTAGGTTGGGGGATTCTTAGTTATTTCCACAATTTGGAACATGAACGTTTTTCTCCCAACTAAATTGGATGAAATTTTCTCCAATTTAAAAGTAATATCATGTCATGATAGCCTAGTAAATTTAAATTTTAAACATTTAGCAAGCAATAAATTATGAATATATTGTGCAATAAATTATAACTACAATTTATGATCAGTGGAAATCTAATCTTTTATGAATATAATGTGGCAATTCATAACTTTTAGATGTAATTTATGAGTAGAAATCTTAGATCAAACTGATCAACATAATTGTGATGTGACAGGTGTACATGCAATCGAAGGCAACTGACGAGTTAGAGGATTATAAGAAATCCAGGCAGCTGCATATTAAGAGCATGTCTAAGCGGTGTGATTCATCTAAGCGGTTGGAGACATCCAAGCCTCACAACTTGACATATATGGATCATGAGGAGGATAAGGCAGAGATCATGAGAACTAAATTACGTAGCATTCAGTGTTGGATAAGCACAATCGGACTCCCTGACCAGCTAAAACAGATGATCATGAGCTATGTGACACCAACACTACAAGATCAAAACAAACATATTGATACAGAAAACCCATTCCCTCATCTTCCCACAACACTTAGAAGATCGATTAAGCTCCATCTCTGCTTGCCCCTGCTAAGGAGAGTGAGTTTCGATCCCCCCTTCCCCCACTCACCTCTAAATTTCAGTTATCTTTCTATAAAAATGCTTCAAAATTAATCGAATGTATGGTAAGATCGATATAGTGATTTAGTTACGAGTTAGGGCAGCTTTGGGGCTTTAGATGAGACACAAAACTCTCATATGATCTGATTTTATCTCATTTCATGTTATCTAATCTTATTTTTAAGCATAATTCAAATACAAAATTTTCAAATTAATCATTACAACTTTTTCAAACTTTCAAATAAAAAATAAAAAATATTCTAACTTTTTCAAATTTTTAAACAAAAATAATATTATAAAACTATATTATTACAATATTTTAATTTTATAATATTTTTTATTCAATTTTCTCTCTATCATTTCTTAAAATTCAAAAAATATTTAACTCAAACTATCTTGCTATTATTCATAAACTATCTTATTACTATTCACAAAATTATCATTTCATCTCACTTCCCAAAAAACCCCTAGTTGCTACATTAAGAGAAATGTTGTTGTTATAATGACATTTGTGATTTGACATCCATCCTCATTCATACCAACTACTGTTATGTCATATACTTTAATTCATCTTTCATGTAAGTAGTTGACTTATAAAACAACTTAAATCAATCACATCAATTAAAGCTTATAATTATGGTTGCTCAATTTTACGTGAAGTCTAATTTTGGTCAATTGTTTGTGAACAAGCAGGTGCCCATATTCGAAAATGAAAGTGAAGAATTGTTGAATGAGATCACCTGCAAGTTTCTCAAGCAAGTGCACTACAATGAAAGCAGCTACATTGTTCGAGAGGGAGAACCATTGGATGCACTGATCTTCGTGGTGAAAGGAATTGCGTGGACATATACAAGTAACCATGGCAATAGAACTAAATGTCTTAAGACGGGTGACCTCTTTGGAAGACATCTTGTAGACTGGGTGCTGGAATCCCCCGGACTATCCGACCTTCCCTTATCAACAAGGACTCTCAAATGTCATACAAAAGTTGAAGCATTTTGTCTTATGGCTAGTGACCTTAACGATATGATGTCTCGATATTGGTGGACATTTAGCAAGTTCAGACACATCGCCCAATCTGACTCAGAACAGCTGAAACATTTTGCAGCTTCATCAATCCAAGCAGCATGGCGCCACCACGCCATCCATTCTCATAAAGTACTTGAATGAGGCTATCAAGTCTGCCCATCCTGTTGGCTATGCCCCGCCGCCAACAGCTCCCCAAGTTTAGATAATTTTACCACTTAATAATTAATCTAATACTGTTATCAAATGTTGATCTTGCTCTTTGTCAAAATACAATAAACTATAGTCTGTTTAAGATGACTTGTATTATATCTGCATTGATTTTTTTAAGTCATTAGATAAATTGCAGTCGCTTGATTTTAATATTAAGTGGTTATAAATTGGAGTCTACTGTTTTAGATGAATTTATATGGGACTTGTCTCTTTAGAGTTTGTACAAATTATTTTTTATAATTTAATCAGCTTGTCCACCTAGCTAGGACCGATCGGCAGGTTTTCACTTTTCAGCAGCCGAAGTACTTGTACTACCAGTTAACCAGGAAAAAAAAGGTCATGCTACAGCCCCCCGCTGGGTGTAGCTTACTTTTTTTGATGTGTTTTTAAAAAAAAAAAATTATATAGATTTTTTTAATAATTTTAAATATTTTTTAAAAAATAACATAAATTTAAAATATTATTAAAAAACATTTCTTTACTTAGAAAGTAGAAAAAAAAATCATTAAAAAATACTTCTTTAATTATGAAGTAAAATAAAAAATATTTTTTTTACTTCGTGATCAAGAAAGTAAAAAATATTTTTTATTCTACTTCGTGCATTTTCCGGACAAAAAACACACACACACCTCTCATGAAACTGTTCGGCAGGAACTGGTCATAATAAAACACGGACATACGAGATTGATAAAGTCTTTAGTTTTGGTTGGTTCAAACTTTTACGACTAATTTATTGCAACTAAAAAATTATTTGTAACTAATTTTAATTACAAATAATTATTTCATTAAAATTAACTGATCGTAAATAAACAATTTTGTTTTACTTGGTCATAATAAGACATGTTCAATATTAACCTTTCAACGCTGGCGGATGAAGTGGAATCTTCGTACAGGAAGGGGCTTTAATTTGGTCATTGCGTCTCGGCCCTCGTACGTGTATCCTTCTCCTTTTCATATTTGTATTATTTCTTTGCTACTGACTGCTTCACTGATTGTGAAATCCCCGGCCCACATTTGATATAGCCCCGGTATGGCGATTACCGCTGAATATATTTTGTTGGCTGCTTGCGGTTTGCATGCAGTCCATTCTTCACTAGTATGTACATTCCTTACATATAAAGAAAAATTGTTAAATGGTTGAGTTTGCCTTATTAAGTAAATTAATGAACAGATGTGAATGATTGTGATAAATAAATAAAAGAAATCATCTGATCTATTTTTAGTAGGATATATTTAGCTTTGATTTCTTCAATAAGGAAAAATATTGCTCTTACTTGAATTTGAGGATTTTAAGTGAGAGAAATGCGCATAAAGTGGACTCTACAACATTAACGTTATAAATATTTTGAACAATATTAAATAAATAATAAATAGTAAATGATCTATTTGTTTATATTTTTTCCACTTGAGGCTTTTAAATTTGAAGGGAGCCTGTTCCTCTCCAACAAATTATGTAAAGTACTCTTAACTCAATTATAAATAAAAGATAAGAAGGGCAAGGACTGTATCAAAACAATCAATACAGGTCAGAAGAATATACATAAATAAAAACAAATGATCAAGACTACTTGACCCAATGCATGCGTGGTTGATTAAAGAGATGGCCCCACCTTGAAAGCTAATTTCTTTTAAAGAGATGTACGTACGTCTAATCTCATACAAAAGACGAATGAAGGTGGGAACTGAATCGAGCTTAGAGAAAGTGGAGAAACCTTTGGGTGTGACATTAACGCTTAGGATTACTTCCAAAAAAAAAAAAAACCTTTCCTAGCTGGTGAGTATATATTCTTGAGAGTATTTTCAGATAAAATAAAGGTATTCTTTTAGTGGAGCTTTGAGTTCAACCACTTATGTAGAGTTAGTTTGAGTTATACGACAATCAATTAGACTGTTATATCTTAAAGGAGTCAAGTTAATAGGAGTATGGAAATGAAAAGAAATGAAATTATAAGACTCAAAGATGATGTTGGAGCATGGAAGGAAGGGGAAGATAGAGTTGAGTTGATAATGCCGTATTTCCAAGATTTGTTCACAGCCAGTTCTCAGGAAAGAGAGATGGAGTTTTTAATAGCTTTGAATGGAAGGGTGGCAAATGAGATGAATGCAGAACTGACCAAGCCTTCAAGAAGTTGAGGAAGCATTGCATCAGATGAATCCAACTAAGGCCCTAGGACCAGATGGAATGGCTCCAATATTTTTTCAACAATATTGGAGCACTGTGGGAGGTTCATAACAGCTGCTGTCTTACGAGCATTGATGATGGCCATTTTCCAGGTTCACTAAATCATACTTTCATTGCTTTGATTCCTAAGAAAAAAAAATAGAGAGTGAGTATAGGCTAATAGTCTCGGCAATGTTATCTATAAACTCATTTCCAAAGTTTTGGCTAATAGACTAAAACAAATTCTACCTAGTATTATCTCAAAAACTCAAACAGCTTTTGTTCCTTAGAGGATTATATCAGATAACATTCTTGTGACCTATGAAATAATTCATTTTTTTAGGAATAAGAGAAAGGGAAAGGACGGTTACATGTCACTCAAACTTGACATGGCTAAAGCCTATGATAGGCTTGAATGGAGCTATCTTGAGAAGGTTACGCAGCAGATGGGATTTCAGGATAAGTGGATACAAATGATTATGTTCTGCGTGATATCAGTGAGTTTTTCTATTCTTATTAATGGTGAGCCTACTGATCCTATCTTTCCATCTCAAGGCGTTAGGCAGGGGGATCCTCTATCCCCTTACCCATTCTTTTTATATACTTACAGACTCACCTCTCTTCTAAATCAAGCAACACAAAGTGGTATGTTGAGTGGGGTTAAAGTTTGTCGAGGGACACCTTTTTTTGTAGATGATAGTCTTCTATTTTGTAATGCTAATGTCAATGTCAATGAAACCTTGGTAGTACACAACCTGCTTGAGTCTTATGAACAAGCTTCTGGACAAAATATTAATAGGGAAAAAATTGCTATGGTTTTTAGTGCAAATGTACAACCTGCCACTAGAACTTATGCAGTTTTGGAGAATTCAAGCCTTCCAACAATATGATAGGTATCTTGGTCTACCACCATTGATAGGGAGGAATAAATACAAAGCCTTTTCAGACATAAAACACAAATTTTGTCATAAGTTACAAAACTGGAAAGAAAAACTTTTGTCTCAAGGTGGAAAGGAGATTCTTATTAAAGGAGTAGCCATGCCAATTCCCACTTACTCTATGAGCTGTTTTAAGTTGCCCTCTTCTTAGTGACATGACCTAGAGCAAATGATGGCCAGGTTTTGGTGGGGCTAGAAAAATGAAGAGAATAGGATTCATTGGGTAAGTTGGAAAAGAATGTGTGCTCCAAAGTCTAAAGGTGGCATGGGTTTCAAAAGTTTGAGTATTTTTAACAATGCACTTCTTGCAAAACAAGGTTGGAGGCTAATCTAAAGTGAGGACAGTTTGCTACACAAAGTATTCAAGGCCAGATATTTCCCTAATAAAACTTACATGTAATCAAAAAAGGGCTTAAACAGCTCTTATGCATGGTAAGGAATCTTGTTAGTGAAGAAAAAGGTTGGTTGTTGGTTGCAAATGGAGAGTAGGTAATGGAAGATCGATCTAAATATGGAAGGCAACTGGATACCACGGATATCAGACCTTAAGCAATTAGTGGATGTGAA
Organism: Pterocarya stenoptera; assembly: GCA_003123785.1. Classification (NCBI taxonomy): domain Eukaryota; kingdom Viridiplantae; phylum Streptophyta; class Magnoliopsida; order Fagales; family Juglandaceae; genus Pterocarya; species Pterocarya stenoptera. The sequence goes on along the minus strand of QEOT01000990.1, from coordinate 205,156 downwards.
CAGAATTCAAGATGAGGCGGCTAAGGTGGAAACACTTTAAGGTGAGAAGGGAACTGCCATCTCAAGTAGTAGATGAGGTCCTAAAAATTACTTTAAGTTCTAAGAATCATGAAGACTTAATGAATTGGAGTATGGAGAGAAGTGGTTACTTCATAGTAAAAAGTGCATATAGGTTATTTATTGAAATGGAGATGGGAACTGGGCTGCCTGAATCATCCAATACTAGTAACTAGAATAGAGTTTGGAAATTACTTTGGGGACTGAATATTCCAAATAAAGTTAAGGTGTTCTCATGGAGAGCTTGTTGAAGGGCCTACCAACATTAGTGAATCTGAAACAGAGACTTCCAGGGTTGAATGAAGAATGCCAGTTATGTAATATGCAACCAGAGACTACGATGCATGTATTTTGTTAGTGTGTACAAATCAAAGAATGCTGGTTGCTGTTGTATCCAGATTTGTAGATATCAAATCCTAATGTGCAGTTTTCAGCCTTTTTAAGCAACTTTCTCGAAATAAAAACTAAAAGAAGAGGTAGAACTTATGTTGTTGTTGTCATGGAACTGCTGGTATAGGAGAAACCAGAAAATTTTTTAGGACAAAGTGCTACAAGCTTATTGGGTGGTTTCTCAAGCTATCTTAATGAAACAGATGTGCAAGATTATCAAATCAGATGCAAGAACCAGGAAAAACATAATTACAAAGTGGTCTCCTCCTGCAAATGATGTTCTCAAATTGAATATAGATGGAGCAATTTTTCATGAACAAGGTGCAGCAGGTGTGGGTTTAGTACTAAGAGATAGCAAGGGAGAGGTTCTTATGACAGTGTCAAAGAAAGAATTGGTTGTGACAGATTCATATGAAGTAGAATTGCTTGCAGTCCTGAGAGGTATGCAATTTTATCTTCCTATGGGTATTCATGAATTACAAATTGATTATGACTCATTGTTGGTGGTTCAAGATATCCAAGGTCCAACCGGTTCTTCATCTTTGATGGGGCATATACATTAGGATGTTAAACAATTGATGCAAAGAGTGTCTAAGTGTTCTATCTAGCATGTATTTCGAGATGCCAATGTGGTGGTTCACAAGTTAGCTAGACTAGCTTTGAATGTCCAGGATGTCAATGTTTGGTGTGATGATATTCCTATTTCTATTAAACAACTTGTTTGGGTTGATAAACGGTTGTAATTTTGCTGTTTTTTAATGAAAAGTTTGTGATGTTTCCTAAAAAAAAAAAACAGAGTTATGTTGCATCGGTTAATTTGAGACTTTGTACACCGCAGAGGGTTTGAATCTCCTTAAAGAGAGCGAGATTATTGTGCCTCAGTCCAAACTAGTTTGGTTTTGAATGTTAATTTCATTGTGATTTTTATTATATTATTGTGTACTTCACTAAAAATTTTAAGGAGATTTATGATAGAGCCTACAATCGAAAAATACACGGAAACCGTTGGAGATCTCAATAAGCCCTTCCAAAGAGGGAAGTGCAAGGTTCTCTTATATCTAAGCTTATTGAATGTCTTGTACATTCTCACAACAAAGGTAATTTTAATTTATGAATATTATATCTTGCCCGAAGGTCTGAATTCATAAATAAGTTTTTGAAACCATGCAGAAAGCTTTTTTAAAAATTTGTAGACCTCACAAAAGGGTTTTCCATGCCAAAATAGTAAGAACCAAGGGCCTCTTCCTCAAGTTGAAGTCACTGATGAACCATTTGTAGCAATGGTTACAGATATTAACTTGCTTCAATTTATTGAAGTGTGGTGGGTGAATTCCAATGCCAGTTGACATATCTGCTATGATAAAGGTTGGTTTAAAAATTTAACTCTATTTGAAGAAGAGAAAACAATTACGTTTGGTGATTAAAGTAAAACCAAGGTTTTGGGAGTGGTGAGGTTGAGTTGAAATTCACTTCTGGGTGTATTTTGACCCTTAAAAATGTGCTTTATACACCGTCTATGAGAAAGAATTTGATGTCGAATTTTTTCATTTAACAAAGCGGGCTTCAAACAAATTATTTAATTTGATCAATATGTTATTACGAAAAATGGAGTTTTTGTGGACAATGGCTATGTTTATGATGGAATGTTTAGATTGAATGTTGAGCATAAAGCATTGAATGTTTCTGTTTATATTATTTCCTTTTTAAAGTTTTGGCATGCATGTTTATGTCATATCAATAGTAGATATGTTGCTATCATGAGTAGTTTAGGATTAATTCCCCAACTGACAAAGAATTTTAAAAAATGTGAAATTTGTAGTCAAGCAAAAATTACAAAACGGCCTCATAAAAGTGTTGAAAAAAATATCAAATTGTTAGATTTAATTCACACCTATCTTTGTGAATTTGAAGGATATTTAACTCATGGAGGAAATAGATATTTTATCATTTTAATTGATGATTTTTCAAAATATACGTATGTTTATTTATTAAAAAATAAAAGTAATGTTTTGAAAAATTCAAAGAATTCCTCCATGAAGTTGAAAATTATCAATTTGGTAGAAAGATTAAAAGATTTAGAAGTGATAGAGGTCGAGAGTATGATACAAATAAGTTTAATACTTTTGTTCAGTCATTGGGACTGATTCATGAAACTACTGCACCATACTCACCTACATCTAACAGTGTGGCTAAGAGAAAAAATAGAACGTTAAGTGAGTTGACAAATGTTATGCTTATTGATTCAGGCGCTCCTTCAAGTTTTTGGGATGAAGCAGTTTTGACTGTTTGTCATGTTTTAAATAGGGTGCCTTACAAAAATTAAAAAGCCAAATTTGGAATCTTTTAAAGTTTGGGGTTGTTTGGCTTTTGTAAGGCTAACAGATCCTAAAAGGTCCAAATTGAGTATTAGAACTACCACTTGTGTCTTTCCTGGATATGCAAAAATAGCACAGCCCTTAGATTTTTTTATATTGAAAATAAAGTTACTTTTGAATTAGGCGATGCAATTTTTCATAAAAAAAAAATTCCTTTTAAATCCAAAAATAGTGGGGGTCAAGAGTTTAGACAATATATATATATTTTAAGCTAGTTCTTCTTCTCCTAAAGAAAATGAAGAAATTTTTTAATTAAGAAGGAGTAAGAGAGCTAGAATTGAAAAAGATTTTGGTCATGACTATTATGTTTATAATATTGAGGAAACTCCAAATACTTTACAAGAAGTTTTTGCATCATCTGATTTTGTGTTTTGGAAAGAGATTGTAAATGATGAGATGGATTCACTAATTTCTAATAAAACTTGAAAATTAGTTGAATTACCACCGGGTTGCAAAACCATAGGGTGTAAATGAGTCCTTAGAAAAAAATTTAGACCGGATGGAATGATTGAAAAATTCAAGGCTAGGCTAGTTGGAAAAAGGTTTTAAACAAAAAGCCGACCTTGATTTTTTTTACACTTTTTCTCCAGTGATAATAATAACATACATTATATTATTGATTGTCATTGCAACAGTTTATAATTTAAAAATTCATCAAATGGATGTTCAAACAGCTTTTTTAAGTGAGGACCTAGATGAAGAGATTTATTTGGATCAACTCGAATGCTTTATAGAGCCTGGCCAAGAAAGCAAAGTGTGTAAGTTAACAAAATCCCTATATGACTTAAAGCAAGCCCCTAAACAATGGCATGAGAAATTTGACTCTTACATGATTGAAAATGGCTATAATTCAAATGAAAGTGATAAATGTATTTATCATAAATCTTGAAAAAATTCACATGTTATTATTAACCTATATGTTGATGATTTATTGATATTTGGTTCTAATTTGCATGTCATAAGAGAAATAAAAAGCATGCTTAGGAACTATTTTGATATGAAAGATCTTGGTGAAGCTAATTTTATTTTGGGTATGAAAATCATCAAAACATGTGATGATATTTTTCTTGATCAATCGCATTACATAGAAAAATTATTAAAGAAATATAATTATGTTGGATGCAAGCATGTTGTTATTCCTTTTGATTCTAGTATTCATTTATTTTCTATTGAAAATGATGATGCTGTAATTAATCAAAAGGAATATGCTTGCATGATTGGGAGTTTACATTATGTAACTGATTGTACTAGACCTGACATTGCTTATGCGGTAAGAGTGCTTAGTAGATTTATTACCAAACCTAGAAGAGACCATTTGTATGTAATGGATCGGATAATTAAATGTTTATCCGGTACAAAACATTATGGCTTGTTTTATAAAAGGTATCATGCTGTACTCGAAGGCTTTAGTGATGCCGATTGGAATACCTTATCAGGTGATTCCCTTTCAACCACCAGTTTTATTTTTACTTTGGGTGGTGGTGCTTTATGTTGGAAGTCTAAAAATCAAACGATTATTACTAACTTAACCGTGGAAGTTGAGCTTATAGCTTTAACTTCAGCAAGTGAGGAAGCAAACTGGTTGAGAGATTTATTACATGAGATTCCCTTACGTGAGGACCACACGCAGCTGTGAGCGATGTGTGAGAATCACGCGTAGAGATTTTTGTAAAACCACCACTTTCTTCTAAACGATTTTCAATCTGTGAATGATTTGCTTGTGCTGTACATGTCTCTTGTGAGTTGACGGAAAGCTATAAATCTGTCTTTTTTGGTCTTGAAGAAAGTAAAATAAAGTTAAGTAAAAAAAGCCTTGATAGATAAGATGGGTGAATGAAGGAATTGGGGGGAGGGAAAGTAATTGTCCAAACGGGGCCTATTAAATTAGCCAATTGCATTTTTCAATTATTTTGATTTGCTGGGAAAGTGTGTAAGTTTGATTTTCCCTATGTAACAGTAGCACGTTTAGTATTTTTTTTTTTTTTTGGCATAATAGTAACACGTGCGTTTAGCTGCTGAGTACTGGAGTTGGGAGTAGACAGTAGACATATGACCACTATTGACAACTTTATTTTTTTAACGAAAAAAGCTTCAAACTTTATTCAAAATAAACTTCAGCAGTACAGACTCTCTAACCAAAATAGACTTCCGAGACTAAAAACTGGTAAACCATAAATACAAATGCTCTAACAGGCAAAACCTCAAACGAGCAGCCTCTAAACTCTAAATGAAGGCAAGCTCAATCTGTCTATTCGAAGCACCCCCTTTAAATGTTGTAGGATCGAAACCCCACCAACAAACCTCAACACAAACCCAACCTGTCCTTCCCTAGCCAAGTAATCTGCCACTTGATTGGCCTCCCGGAACTTATGCAAGATTGAGTAAGAGATCGACGAAAGCACCACCTGCAATTCATCCCAAAATTCCAACAGGTACCACATGGTCCAAACATGCCTTTGTACCCATTTTATGACCATCGTCGAGTGCCCTTCAATCTCTACTTATGAATACCCCAAAGACTGACACAGATGCACCCCACCTAGTAACGCTCTCAACTCTGCTTCTGTGTTAGTGTCGAATCCGTAGTGTTCTGAGAACTCAGCTAAGAAATGGCCTTCGTCATCTCTAATCACCCATCCTCCACCACACGTCCCAGGATTGCCTCTGCAACTACCATTTATATTGAGCTTCACCCACCCCGCAGCTGGTCTTGTCCACCGAATCAACCTAGGCAGCCTGTTCTTGATAGCACAGATTGGGACTTGCAATCCTTCCAGTAATATTCTATCCGCATTGTTCACCACTTGCTAGCTTCTGCATCTTCAATATTAATGCAGCTCACTCCGAATTAGATGTAGCATCCAAGGTGATGAGATTTGAATTTTATTTAGAGAATAATCAACTATACAACTCAACCACTTACTTACATTGTTTTTCCTAGAGTATTTATATACAACCTATACAGAATCGATTTTAGGAAATCAAAGAACATTACAACAAGAAAATAGTAACTGTTACAGAAATCAATATTTGTGATTTGGTGACTGTTACAAGCTTGGTTTGTGGCTAATTTTCTGTTGTGTGATCTTTGGCTTGATTTGTGGAATCATCTGTTACACACCTCCGCAAGATGGAGCTGCCATCGGCAAGGCCAATCTTGTTTTGAAGTAGTTTTGTACATTGCCTTGATAATGATTTTGTGAGAAGGTCAGCAAGTTGATCTTGGGAATTGACATGCTAGACTTGAAGTGTGCCTTTTTTAACCATATCTCAAACAAAGTGAAGATCTATCTGAATATGCTTCATTCTAGAGTGCAGGACAGGATTGAGACTTAGTTGTGTGGCTCCTAAATTGTCATAGAGCAGCTTTGGTGATGGGGAAATAGTGAACCCGAGTTATGTGAATAGTGCCATTAGCCAAATGGTTTCAGATGCAATAGTTGCAATGGCTCTATATTTAGCCTCGGTTGATGATCTCGCAATAGCCCTTTGTTTTTTAGAGCTCCAAAAAATTGGATTTGATCCAAGAAAACTGATGTATGCAGAAGTTGAAGATCTATCATCAAAATTTTCAGCCCAATCCGCATCAGTGCATGTGGTAAGTTGTGAGTTGGAGCTTTTCGAATGTGAATGCCATGAAAAATGGTGTGCTTCAAGTAGCGTAGAAGTCTCTTCACAGCAGTCCAACGAGTGGCAGTGGGTTTGTGCATAAACTATGAGAGTTTATTCACCACAAAAGATATATCGGGGCGTGTAAGAGAAAGGTACTGAAGAGCACCTAGGACACTCCTAAATTATGTGCTATCAACAATAGAAGTTCCATCAATGAGCTTGAGAGTAGTAGGCTTTAAGCATATTGCTTTTTGTGAGGATGTCACGAATGTATTTATGTCGAGAAAGAAATAAGCCAGTTTTTGTGGGAATAACCTCCATGCCCAAAAACAAAATGCAGATAACCCATATCTTTTAACGAGAAACAGGCTCCAAGCTTCTCAATAACTGAGCCAACAAACTGATTATCACTTCATGTTATCACCAAGTCATCCACATATACCAACAAAAAACATGTAATAGAGTTGGATTTATAAACAAACAAGGATGAATCAACTTCGAAATTTTCAAACCAATACCCATAATTGATTTCTTAAGAGCCGAGAACCAGGCCCTTGGAGCCTTTTTAAGGCCATAAATTGTCTTCCTTAACCTGCAAACATGGTTGGGCTTTGAAGGATCTTTGAACCCTGGAGATTGAGTCATGTAGACATTTTCAGTCAACTGTCCATGCAAGAATGCATTGTTGATGTCAAGCTGTCTCAGAATCCACCCTTACATCACGGCAATACTCAAGACAGTTCGTATTGTAGCCAGTTTCACAACCAGACTAAATGTTTCCTTGTAGTCCAACCTAGGGCGTTGGTTGTACCCTTTGGCAACAAGCCTTGTCTTGAAACGATCAATTGACCCATCGGCCATTATCTTAACTCTAAACACCCATTTGGAACCCATGGGTTTGCAGTGAGGAGGGGGAGATACCAACTCCCACATACCATGCCGCATCATAACAGTGAGCTCTTCAGACATTGTAGTTCACCATTGAGGGTCACAAATTGCTTGACTCACACAACTGGGTTCAATGGTGGGTGGAAAAGGGTGTTTGGTAACCGTGTGAAGCTATTTGGGCTTGTAGATGTTATTCATTGAATGGGTAGTCATGAAGTGGGTTTGGTTTGGTTGATGGACTGATGGGTTTTGAATCGGTGCAAGGGATGATTCACGAGAAGGATTTGGGGCTTGAGAAGGTATGCTAGTGATCTCTAGTGGTGCGATTGATGGTGCTTCATGCTATGCATAGGTGTTTGTGTGTGAATTAGGGCATGAACAAAGAGAGAGATCAGGGGAGATACGTTGTGGTGACGTGAAAATGGGTGCACAGTCCATCTACACTGGAGGTGGTCGCGGCAGAGAGAGCATCAAGATGGGAGGAGCAGATGGTGGATGCGAGCTTCGGGCTAGGGCATCAACGTTTCAAGCTTCAGTTTGGAGTGGGATTCTGGTTTCACAAAATAAAAAAGGACATGCCGAGAGAGGTAAGTTCTATTTGTGGTAAGGTCGAGACATCTGTAGGCATTTTGTGTTTGAGAGTAGCCCACAAATAAACACAAAACGGCTTTGGTCTGAAGTTTATTGGTATTGTATAGCCGAGTGAGAGGAAAACAGAGACAACTGAATTTTTTTTTTAATTTGAGGTAGTTTGGAGATTGTTGAAATAACATTTCAAAGGGAGATTTGTATTTAACAGAGGTGTGGGTTGACGGTTAATAAAATAAGTAGCCGTTTGGAATGCATGGGGCTAGTATGATAGTGGTAGGGAAGCATCATGTAAGAGAGTTAATCCCATTTCCACTAAATGACGGTGGCGATGTTCGGAGACACCATTTTGTTGTGGTGTATGAGGGGAGGTGGTATAGTGACTAATTCCATGGATTGAAAAATATTTTTTAAGTGCCACAAATTCGCCACCATTGTGGGAATAAAGATTTTTTATTTTTGTGTCAAATTGATTTTCATCAAGATGCTTAAATTGGGGAAATATGCTACTTACACCAGATTTGGTGGTCATGGGATAGAACCACAAGTATTTGGTAAAGTGATCAACAAAAATCAAATAGTAGCGGAAACCATCAAGGCCTATTGTATGTGAGGGACCCCAAACATCGATGTAAATGAGATCAAGTGGTGAATGACTTTGGAGACTATTGGAACGAAATAGTTGTTGATCTACTTTATTAATAGAACAAGAAGTACAAAGATGAGACACTAGGTCTTTTGTTATTGGGAATGAAAAGGAATTAACAAGATATTGGACAATTTTTTTAGAAGGGTGTCCAAGTCACTTGTGCCACCCATCAATCGATGTCCTTTCATGCACATTTGCAACCATTTTTGGAGAGGAGTCCGCAGTGAGTCCAGAAGTGTGTAAATACCATTTTCACATGCACTTTTGAGCAAGATCACCCCCATGATCTGATCTTTGACAAGAAAATAAGATGGGTGGAATTCTAGAAAAACATTATTTTGGATAGTTAAATGATGAACGAAAATTAGATTTTTGCAAATGCTTGGAACACACAGTATCATTAAATTTAAAGGTATGTGTGGGTGTGTGAAAAACCAAAGAACCAATATGTGAGACATGCAAACTTGAACCATCACCAATTATAACTTCATCAGTGCCATCATATTTGACAAATTAGCCAGATCACCAGTGATGTTATGTGATGCGGCTAAGTCCAATAGCCATTTTGTATCTTTTGTTGAGAAGTGGATACACAATTTGCAGTAGGTTCAGAAAAATTCATGCGAGGGCACTGTTTTGCAATGTGGCCCAGTTAATCACAAAGCTGACACTTGGCCTGGAACCAGCGTTGACTCGTGGGCCTTCCATTTGCGTTTTATGGCTTGCGGTTACCCTGGGGCCATTATAATTATTTTGGGCTGAAGAGCGTGAGGGGCTTTGATGCGCCTGTTGTTTAGAGAAACCCCTATTGTTGCCTTTGCCCATTGATGAAGACGAACCAGAGCGACAATGTGTGTAATTTGCAGTGGCGAGAAGCTACTGCGCGGTGATTTCTAGATGACGCAGGTACCCTTCATCACCCACAAGAATATCGTGGAGTTCCTCAAAGGTTAATGATTTTTCTTGAGCTCGAATCGGTGCGGCAATCTCACGGTAGTCCGAACCCAGACCATTGAGGATATAGAGTGTGAGATCATCCTCAGAGATTGGATGATCAATGAGGGCAATTTCATCGGCAAAAGACTTGACAGTTTGTAGGTAATCTTGAATTGATTTGTCTCCTTTCTTGGTCAAAGTGATTTCCTCTTTGAGTTGCATAGCTCGGGTGCGAGATTTGCTAGCATACATGGTGTGGAGTTTTTGCCATGCATCTTGAGAGGTTTTTGCAGTGAAGATAAAGGGAGCGATGGTGGTCGCAGTTGAGGCCAACATGGCACTGAGAATGAGCTTATCTTGCCTTATCCAGTGAATTTTTTGAAGGGAGGATGTGGAGGTGCCAATGCGGTTGGGACAGGGGTTGTCATCGGTAGCATAATCTAGGAGATTATACCCAATTAGAAGGGCCTCAAACTGGGCACGCCATTGGGGAAAGGTTGAAGGGGTGAGCTTTTCGTTGATTTGATAGGAGATGTTTAGGGCAATCAAAGGATTATCAGTTGGGGATGGAGGATTTTGGATCGGCACGGATGGATGAGGGATTGGATTCTTGTGAGAGAGTGGCTCTCCTGATACCATGATGAGATTTGAATTTTATTTAAAGAATAATCAACTATACAACTCAACCACTTACTTACATTGTTTTGCCTAGAGTATTTATATACAACCCATACAAAATCTATTTTTGAAAATCAGAGAACATTATAGCAAGAAAATGGTAACTGTTATAGAGATCAATATTTGGTATTTGGTGACTGTTACAAGCTTGATTTGTGGCTAATTTTCTGTTGTGTGATCTTTGGCTTAATTTGTGGAATCATCAGTTATATAAGGCATGCACTTTCTGTCACTTACTGCTTTAATCTAAATCCTTGTCTTGTTTCTTCTCTCAAACTTTAGCTGCATGTTCATTTTCTACTCTATAAATCCACATTGTACGTTGGATGTAGTTTTTTTTTTTTTAATTATGCATGTCAGCTGGCTATTACCATGGAGTTCTTTATATATGACAGCGTTCATATGTTTTCCATTTTCTATATAGAAGTACTCCAAATCCGGATTTTCTGCATACTAAGAGATTGAAGTTCGTGGAGTCATTACAAGAAAATTACTTATTTTCAGCCAGTTAATTCCAGCGAACTGATTATTTATAGCTAAAATGAGTCTGTTTTAGTCACAAATAGTATTTTCATCACAAACAAATAGTCACAAAAGCCCTTTTTTCTTGTAATGAGTTTAAAGATTTTAGAGACCTTATTCGACTTTTCTAAGCTTTAGTTATGAGTACTCGTCGTTGGGATTCTTGAGGAAGTGGGCAAGTAAGGTCATGAGCATCTTCTTCTTCTTCAATCTTAAAAATGCTATTTATCATTTTATCTTATTTTCTTGATATCAAATAATAGATAAATAACGAAAATTAGTAAATAATTTCTACTCACGATTTAATAACACATCGGAAATGAAGTAATAATAGTTAAAATGATAAAAAAAAATAATCGCTATTTTTCTATGTATCATTTATGTTTTCTGTTATTTCTTTTGTTTTAGGTTAAAAATAATAAAAAAGAAATTGTCTCTTGGACATTTTGTTCATAGAGTGAAAGTCATCTCCTCCTCTAGATGGTGGGGTTTGAAATCTCTGCTTCAGGTAGAGTGTGGTCTCTAAGACGGTTTGTCTGGAGAGAGTTCTAGAAGTTAAGACCATACCAGTCACAAATGAATTTGTATACTGGTGGAGCCCCAATCGTGAGTAGTTGGTTTGTAATCTTGGTTTTTCCCTATATGTGTCAATCACAACTGTAACTTCGCTTTCTTGAATGAATGAAGTTTATTTCCTATTAAAAAAAAATAGTTAAAATGATCATGATGAATAATAATAGTTACTTATGATCTCATATATATATATATATATATATATATATATTATTACCTCTATTAATGTTTTTTGGTCACTATATATACGTATGTTGCGCTGATCAGGGACGAGGATGTTGAGAGGCAAGGTCCCAAGAATGATGGCATTGGTTCAGAACAAGACAATAATAAAATTGGCAATTGGGCAAGTCAATTCCTAAATGCAATTGTTCTTTTGCAATATGTGCCAAGACTTTTCCGTATCAACAGATTGTGGAAAATAGTCAACCAGACTATCATCCTACATAAAATGTGTATATATGAATATGGTTGAACTTTAATTATTTTCATCTAGCTCAAACTTTTTGAGAAAGTGGAGATATTTTATAAACATATATGTTTAGAGGACTTTAATTTGAATTCTCCCTTATTTAATTAAATATTCTATATAGTAGGTGGTCTACTTATTAAAAGAGTCTGCTCACATATAATTAAAGGTATAAATTTGAATGATTAATTCCCATGTATCTTTGGGACATGAAGTACTGGTTTGACAAAGTACGTGTTAGGCCAGGATGGTTTATCTATGATATATATTTTTGTTATATAATTTGTATATTTGTATATATATGATTAGGTTGGGGGATTCTTAAATATTTCCAATCCAATTTGGAAGAAAATCTTGTTCTAATAATAATAACAACCTTGGTTATTATTAATCTCTATCTTTGGTTATTATTAACTAAAAATATGGCTAGTCTAAGAATATAATAATGAGAAAATTTATGATCGGGAGAAATCTAATCTTTTATGAATATAATGTGACAATTGATAACTGTTAGATGTAACTTATAATGAGTAGAAATCTTAGAAACTGATCAACATAAATAACTATGATGTGACAGGTGTACATGCAGTGGGAAGCATCTAACAAGTTGAAAGAAATTCTGAACCGGTCGAAGAAATCTAAGCAACATAATAAGATATCTAAGCGGTTGGAGAACTCTATGTTGAGTATTGTGGAAACTAGTCCACCGCTCGAGTGGAGTCCCTAGCTGCTTGAGCGAATTCAGGCAGAGTGGTCCGCTCAAACACCGCTCGACAGACAGCTTGAGTGAAGTCAGGTAGAGTGGTCCACTTGAAGATTTGCTCGACTCATGGCTCGAGCTATTGCGGGAAACAGGTTCGCTCGACACGAGCTCGACATACCTCTCGAGCGAACATCACTAATTCTGAAAATATTAGGATTTCCGCCGCATGATATATAAATATGTTTTGTTCTGACTTGTGGCGATACAGTGAGTTTATAGTAGTCACCCAAACTATTGTATTGTGATTCCTCAAGAAATAAAATCCTCTACAGCTCCCCTGGACGTAGGCAATTTGCTGAACCACGTAAATCATTGTGTCGTGTGTGATTGCTTCTTGTGTGTGTTTGTTTTTACACTATTGTCATCGTTTTTCACAACAATTGGTATCAAAAGCCAAGTTTTGGGTCTGAGGAAAAACAACGGTTGGAGCAGACGTGAAAGCATCAAGGATCGAAAAGTTCGATGGCACGGATTATAGATACTAGAGGATGCAGATAGAGGATTACCTCTATGGGAAGAAACTTCATCTTCCATTGTTTGGGACGAAGCCGGACAGCATGTCAGTTGCTAATTGGAACCTGTTCGATCGATAGGTTCTGGGGATTATTCGACTAACCCTGTCGAGATCCGTTGCTCACAACATCATCAAGGAGAAGACGACTGCGGATCTCATGGTGGCTTTGTCAGGTATGTATGAAAAGCCGTCAGCGAATAACAAGGTACATTTGATGAAAAAGTTATTCAATTTGAGGATGACAGATGATATGTCTGTTGCACAACATCTGAATGATTTTAATACTATCACAAATCAATTTTCGTCTGTTGAAATTAAATTTGATGATGAGATACGTGCACTGATACTTTTGGCATCACTACCAAATAGTTGGGAAGCCATGAGAATGGCTGTTAGTAATTCTGCCAGTAAATCAAAGTTGAATTATGATTATATTCGTGATTTGATTTTGGCTGAGGAGGTGCACAAGAGAGATTCAGGCGAGACCTTAGGTTCGAGTTCAGCATTGAATGTTGACTCTCGGAGAAGAGCACCAAACAGGAACTCAAACAAAGGCAGATCAAAATGAAGGGGTAAGAGCAAGTCAAGACCTGGTCAGTAGGCAACTTGTTGGAATTGTGGCAAGGCTGGCCACATAAAGAAGAACTGCAAGAACCCCAAGAAGACAGAGAATGATAGTGCTAATCTGGTAACTGAAGAAGTATAGGATGCACTATTGCTTACAGTTCATAACCCAGTTGAAAACTGGATACTAGATTCAGGGGTTTCTTTCCATACATCTTCCCATCGGGAGTTAATACAAAACTATGTTGCAGGTGACTTTGGGAAGGTATACCTGGCTGATGGGGACGCTTTAAACGTGGTGGGGATGGGAGATGTGGACATTGCACTCTCTAACAAGAACAAATGGACCTTACAGAAGGTCAGACACATTCATAAGTTGAAAAAGAACCTCATTTCTATTGGACAACTTGATGATTGTGGCCATTCAATGGTGTTCTCAAATGGCACCTAGAAGGGCAGCAAATGGGCATTGGTACTGGCTAGGGGTAAGATAACTGATACATTCTATATGACTACTGGTTTGGATAACATTATTGCTACTACCGTTGCAGAAAGCACAACAGATTTGTGACATTGCAGGCTTGGCCATATGAGTCAGAAGGATATGAAAGAACTTCTGTCTAAAGGCAAGCTACCAGAACTGAATTCAGTTGATCTCAGTATGTGTGAGAGTTGCATTATGGGAAAACAGAAGAATGTCAGTTTCTTAAAAAGTGGTCGAGCACTGAAGACAGGAAAATTGGATCTTGTGCACATAGATGTGTGGGGACCTTCCCTAGTGGCATCCCTTTAAGGTTCTCGTTACTATGTCACGTTCATTGATGATCACAGCAGGAAGGTATGGATTTATTTTTTAAAGCATAAATCTGAAGTATTTAATGTGTTCAAAATTTGGAAGGCCATGGTTGAGACAGAGACAGACTTGAAGTTGAAATGCTTGAGGCCTGATAATGGTGTTGAGTACATTGATGGTGGGTTCAAGGAGTACTGTGCGACTCAAGATATCAGAATGGAGAAGATCATTCCTGGGACACCACAGCAAAATGGAGCTGCTGAATGCATGAACAAAATCATTAATGAGAGTGCTAGAAGCATGAGGCTGCACGTTGGGTTACCACTTACTTTCTGGGCAGATGCAGTTAGCACTGCCATCTACTTGATAAACAGAGGGCCGTCAGTTCCGTTAGATTGTGGATTGCCTGAGGAGGCTTGGAGCGGGAAAGAGGTTAAATTTTCGCACCTTAAAACTTTTGGCTGTCTTTCTTATGTTCTTATTGATTCTGATGCTCATAGTAAACTTGAGACTAAGTCAAGGAAATGTTATTTCATTGGCTATAGAGACAAGACATTTGGCTATCGTTTTTGGGATAATCAGGGTTGAAAGATTATAAGAAGAAGGAATGTGATTTTCAATGAAAAGATTACGTACAAGAACAAGACTAGTACAGTTGCTGAAGAAGTTCTTCAGGAGTTTGATTTTGTGAGACTGGATGATCTACCAGAGGTCATAATGCAGTGCAGAAATGTGAGTGACGGGGAGAGTGGGTCCAGTACACCCACTCCTATTATTCCGCAGTTAGATCCAGAGCCGTCCACTCCTACAGTTGCAGTTCGCAGGTCAGTTAGGACTATTCGTTTTCCACAGCGTTTCTCATCTACTTTGAATTATATTCTGTTGACAAATGGTGGAGAACTGCAGAGCTATCAGAAACTTTGCAAGATGAACATTCTAGCAAGTGAGAGTTGGCCATGAAAGATGAGATGGATTCCTTGTTAAGGAATCAGACATGGGAGTTGACAAAACTTCCATCAGGGAAGAAGGCATTGCACAACAAGTGGGTGTACTGGGTGAAGACTGAGCATGATGGCAGTAAGAGGTATAAGGCCAGACTCATTGTAAAAGGCTTTCAGCAGAAGCAGGGTATTGATTACTCTGAAATCTTTTCTCCTGTGGTAAAAATCACAACCATCAAGTTAGTGTTAGCTATGGTTGCTACTGAAAGTCTATTTCTTGAGCAGCTAGATGTGAAGACAACTTTTCTTCATGAAGACCTTGAAGAAGACATCTACATGCACCAACCTGAGGGGTTTGTAGTACAGGCAAAGGAAGGTTCAGTTTGCAGACTGAAGAAGAGCTTTTATGGCCTAAAGCAAGCTCCTAGACAGTGGTACAAGAAGTTTGACAATTTTATGTGCAGTGCAGGATACATCAGATGTCAGGCAGATCACTACTGCTATGTCAAGCAGTTTGACAATTCTTATATTATCTTGTTGTTGTATGTGGATGACATGCTTATTGCAGGGGCTAGTATTGATGAGATCAATAATTTGAAGAAGCAGATGTCAGAGCACTTTGCAATGAAGGATTTAGGAACTGTAAAGCCAATTCTCGGCATGAGAATTGTCAGAGACAGAGTCAGAGGCACGTTGAGACTCTCTCAGACTGAGTATGTGAAAAATGTATTCAGCAGGTTCAATATGGACAAGGTCAAACCAATTGGCACACCCTTGGGCAGTCACTTCAGACTAAGTAAGGATCAGTCACCAAAGTTAGAAAAGGAACAAGACTGCATGAGTAAGGTTCCTTATGCCTCAGCTATTGGTTCACTTATATATGTTATGGTTTGCACTAGACCAGATATTGCCCATGCGGTGGGAGTTGTGAGTAGATACATGAGAAACCCGGGAAGACAACATTGGGAAGCAGTGAAGTGGATTTTGAGGTACCTAAAAGGCTCATCAGAAACGTGCTTGTGTGTCTCAGGAGAGGGCTTAGAGGTGTAGGGCTATGTTGATGTTGATTTAGCTGGAGATGTTGATAGCATAAAGAGTAGTACCATAAGGTTTGTTTACACCCTGGGTGGTACTACAGTTTCATGGGGTTCTAATTTACAGAAGACAGTTTCTTTGTCGACGACAGAAGCTAAGTACATTGAAGTTTCAGAAACTGCAAAAGAGATGATTTGGCTACATGGCTTCTTTGAGGAATTGGGTAAAAAGAATCAGAAGGGCACTCTCTACAGTGACAGTCAGAGTGCCATATTTTTTGCCAAGAACCTAGCATTTCATTCCATGACTAAGCACATTCAAATCAGGTATCACTTTATACGGTCATTGTTGGATGACGGACAGTTGTTGTTTGAGAAAATTTGTGGAAGTAAGAACCATGCTGATATGTTGACAAAGGGTGTTACACTTGAGAAACTTCAGTTGGTCTTCTAGCATGAAGACATGGGCAGTGAGTTGTAGAGGTGGAGGATATCATGTTTGAGGCAGAGAGCGATACTATGGGTGTACGAGTCTCCAAGTGGGAGATTGTTAAGTATTGTGGAAACTAGTCCACCGCTCGAGTGGAGTCTCTAGCCGCTCGAGCGAATTCAGGCAAAGTGGTCCATTCGAACACCGCTTGACAGCAACTCAAGCGAAGTCAGGCAGAAAGGTCCGCTCGACAGACAGCTTGAGCGAAGTCAAGCAAAGTGGTCCGCTCGAAGATTCGCTCGACTCATGGCTCGAGCTATTGCTGGAAACAGGTTCGCTCGACGCACGCTCGACATATCGCTCTAGCGAACATCGCTAATTCTGAAAATATTAGGGTTTCCGCCACATGACATATAAATATGTTTTGTTCAGACTTGTGGCCGTACAATGAGTGAATAGTAGTCACCCAAACTATTGTATTGTGATTTCTCAAGAAATAAAATCTTCTACAGCTCCGGTGGACGTAGGCAATTTGCCGAACCACATAAATCATTGTGTCGTGTGTGATTGCTTCTTGTGTGTGTTTGTTTTTACGTTATTGTCATCATTTTTCACAATACTCTAATTCTAAGCTCAAGTTGGAGACATATAAGCGGTACTACTTCACAGATATGGAAGAGGAGGATAAGGCAAAGACCATTAGAACTAAATTACGTAGCATCGAGTCTTGGATAAGCACAATCGGACTCTCTTACCAGTTAAAACACATAATCAAGAGCTATGTGACATCATTAATACTTGAAGATCAAAAGAAAGATATTGATACAAAGAATCCATTCCCTCATCTTCTCACACCACTTGGAAGATTGATTAAGCTCCATCCATGCTTGCCCCTGCTAAGGACAGTGAGTTTCGATCCCCCCCCCCCCCCCCCCNTCAAAATTAATCGAATGGATAGTAAGATGATAGATCGATGTAGTGGTTCAATTATTTAGTTAAGACTTAAATTTAGAGAAATGTCATTTTTATAACGACATTTATTTGACATTATTCATGATCCTCAATCACACCAATTACTGTTATGTCATATTTTAAATGGTTTTTTCATTTAAATAATTTACTTACAAAATCACTTAAAAATGTGTCGCATCAATCAAAGATGATAAGTATGGTTGCTAGATTTTGCATGGTCTATTTTCGCATTGACCTGTTTGCTTCCAAAAGGGTACACGATGCACCAATGTCCATCTCGTAGAAGTTGCTATATATCATGCTTATCATTAATTAATCTTGTTGATTGTTTGTGAACATGCAGGTGCCAATATTCGAAAACGAAAACAAAAGTGAAGATTTGTTGTATGAGATTACTTGTAAGTTTCTCAAGCAAGTGCAGTACAATTAAAACAGCTACATTGTTCGAGAAGGAGAACCACTAGATGCGATGATCTTCTTAGTGAAAGGAATTGTGTGGACGTATACAAGTAATCATGATATTAAAACTGATTGTCTTAAGAAATATGACATATTTGGAAGAAATCTTGTAGAATGGGTGCTGGATACCCCCGAACTATCCAACCTTCCCTTATCGACAATGACTCAAATGTCATACAAAAGTAGAAGCTTTTTGTCTTATGGCTGGCGACCTCAAAGGATATGATGTCTCAATGCTGGTGGAGATTTAGTAAGTTCAGCCACATCACCCAGTCTAACTCGGAACAACTGAAACATTTTGCAGTTTCATCCATCCTCATTAAGTACTTGAATGAGGTTACCAATTTTGCCCATGCAGTTGGCTAATGCCGCCACCACCAACAGCTCCCCAAGTTCAGATAACAATATATAACACTTAATAATTAATATAGTGTTATCAGATGCTATTAATGCTCTTTGTCAAAAGACAATATATTGTTTGTTTAAGTCGCTTGATCTCAATATTGAGTTGTTAAAACCGTAGGAAACCATAAATAAATATTTGCGTAATAATAAATAAAATCGCTAATTATATTGCTGCACATTGTCATGAATTTGAGTAAGGAAAAAGTAGATTCGCACCCTTAAATTATTGGAAATGTATTTTTATACTTTGCACCATTATCCAATTAATTATATATAGTTGTTAACATAGATGGAAAATATTTATATAGTTGTTAACATAGACTCGCACCCTCAAAACACTGCATGCTCACTCTCAATTACCAGTATATATACTACAACAAATACTACTTTTTGCCAGGAGGGAATGTGGTCGGAAAAGGTATATGATTAGTGGGAAAAGGCTTTTTCTCATCAAACTATTCCGTGGGAGACTCGTGACTCAAAATTGGTGACATTAAGCCTTTTTCCCACTAAAGCACCAACTCGTGGAAAATACTCATTTTTCCCCACCACATCACCTATGTAGAAAGGCCATGGATTTCGTGGGAAATGAGCAAAAATTGGAAGATTGATGAGAAATGCAACATTTTCCCGTGAACAAGCTTGGTGGAAAAAAATTCTTCCGGCAAAATAATTGTATTTGCTGCGAATACATTTAAAAGAATTCAAAAAAAAAATTGTAACAGCAAAAAAGAGAGTCATCTTACAAATTCTTGTGCCCAACTACATGTCTGATACTCTGCTTGGGACATAGACACATTACTGCAACAAACACATGCAGCTCGTGTTCTCCAAATCATCTCCATTCATGTCATTCTACAAAGCGTCAAAAGTAGGGGTGAGTAGCGGGGTGGTCCAGACCGAGAAAACCGGACCAGACCGGTCAATTTTTTGGTCCGATCTGGTCCGGTCCTTTTTTTTTTGGGACCTAATTCATTCAGTCCGGTCCACGGTCTGGAGGTTTTTCGAACCGGACCAGACCGAATGTAAATAATTTCTATATATTTTTTATATATCATTAATTATATATATAATTATGCTATATTATAATTAAGTATAGACTATAGACTATAGTTATACTTATACAATTATACAATTATACTTATACTAATATTACTAATATATAGCTATACTATATTACTAATAGTCTAATACTTTATATTAATACTACTATATATTTATATAGTTATATTAATGGTTATATTAGTTGTTATATTAGTTTAGTTATACTATATTATAGTGATTTATTATAAGTTATAACTATATTATATATTAGTATAAGTTATAATGATTTAGTATAGTTATAAGTATAGACTATAGTTATACTTATACAATTATACTTCTAAATATTACTAATATATAGCTATAAGCCTATAGCCTATACTATATTACTAATAGTCTAATACTTTATACTAATACTATTATATAATTATACTAATCATGATTCATAATAACTAATCACTATAAGTCTAGAACTATATCTATTTAGTATCAATGTATTAATATATTCTTTAATGTATTACTAATACTATTAAGTATTAAGAGTTATAGTATAAATTATAATATATGTATAATTTATAAATTTATAATAGTATGTATAATTAAATATTTTATGCTTATTTATAATAGTATGTTAAGTATGTATCTTTCTCAATTATGGATGTAATATGTATAGATAATTAAATTATTTATGCTTATTGCTTCATTTACAAAATGTTAAAAGTTGTATATGGCTCATTATGCATTAACATACTTTAAGTTAGTAATAAAGTAATAATTAACACCATCAATAATGTAATTTTCATCTAATTTATTATCATTGACCATATAAAATATTTTTTTATTGAGTTTGATACATAATCCACATTAATAAGTCACTTAGTTTAATTTAGTATTGTAAATAAATTTTTTTCTTAATTGATTTAAAAAAAAAAAGAAGAAGAAGTCCGAACCGAATGGACCGGACCGGACCGCTACCGGTCCGGTCCAGAAAAAAGGATGGACCGAAAACATTAGGTGCATCGCCAGACGGGACAGGACGGGACCAGACCGTGTGCACCCCTAGTCAAAAGTCCACAAAGCATGGTGTCTCATAGTAAAGAAGACAATCAATGGACTTCTATATTATAAGCCCAGATAGAGCTGAATTGTTGTGTTGGCGTCTTTCATAATCCTATTGTCCATTCTTGAGGTGATTTAACCTTTGGAGCTGCAGCTAAGTATTATTTGTTTTTCATCACACCTAAACCATACTAGTAATTGCTCACATAAAACCTGTCTAGCATATCACTATAACCAGCCATATAAAAACCCCATGTTTCTAATTCATACAAAGCCACCTAGAACAATACCTTTACTTGCTGCCATATATATATATATATATATTAATTTTGCTTCTTTTTCCTGGCCTATAATTCATACCACAACAACAGTATTCACAAACTGAACAAGATTATTGAGAAACTCAAAAAATAAACAAGATCTACTTTTCTCATGACAAGAAATATATCACTTTCAACAAGAAAAACTAGTTCATACCTGTATACCTTCAGTCTGCTAGCTGCAAACCTTTTCATATGAGTCATCTTCCATCCAACTTCAGAACAAGACTAAAGTAAGTTGTATCTGTGAAAGAGAAAGTTAAAGAAAAAAGGCATTCAAAAGATGTTAGCCTTTTCACAACCTTAATAATCAAATGTATAGTTCCAAATGGTTGAGTAACTCATCCTATATTCAGGCCTACATAATTTAATATAAAAGGTACTTTGAATTAAGCTAAATGCCTAAAATTCAATATATCAACTGAATGATATTGCATAGACACTGAATTTTGATCCTCATATAAGGGGACAGAGAGATAAGCATATATTTTTGAACTAAAAACCTTTCAAATAAACATGTAAAGAAAGAAATAAATAATAGAACTAATAACAATATAAGCAACTAAAATATAAGCTAAAACAGAGTTGCTGCCACGTAACTCTTTCTTCAACATACTGCTAGATATATTAAAACACATTGGATTTGAAGCACCCACAATAATATTCTTAGACTCGAGCATAATTTTAGATATACCAAATCAAGTTCCATTTATTTCCCCACATCCAAAAGCATAACACAACCCAACCAAGCATACCAACAACATCCAATGTGAGTGAAGTTAATCGCAACCAACCAAGCATACAGCAACAAACTCACTACAACTCCATCATTCAATCCCAACACTTCAAGACAATTCATCAATAAACATAGTCCAACTCAACATAATCTTGCATTTAAAAATCATTTCCGTGCTCACACATCCAATATGAGTGAAGTTAAAGATTAAATATGAAATCCATCAACTACAAACAGTCCAACCATTACATACTCCAATATTTAGCATTAATTCATAGGATTCCACTTCACACTCCCATATGCATAATCTAAAAATTTCACAACCCAACAACATCACAAACCACACCAGCTTTCCTCAGTCTACGGCATCAACACAATTAATTTATAAAACAGATCTGTCCATAATTTAACACACACAACCAATCACATAAACAACCTAGAGGAGATAAAGGGAATAGTTGTTAAACCATAAATAATCTAGGCGTGGCTACAGTGTTGCTCGGGGCTGTAGTTGTTGCTTGCTGCCACTTGAGGAGGTGTCCAATGGGTGGCCAGACAACCACAGAAGTTGTGGCCAAAGGTGTGCTCGTGGTGCTGCTGCATCGTGGTGGCTGATGGCGTGGGTTTCCGTGGGACTAACCAAGAGGAGGGGCTGGGTCACGGGGGGGACCTCGATTTCAGGAGGCCAGCCATGAGACATGGGAGGAGCAGCCCTGGGGTTGGAGGTGGTTGATCTTGTGTGCGGCGGATGGTACTTGGCTAAGGGAGGAGGAGAACCGTGGGAAGAGAAAGGAGAGGAAGGGTCTGCTGCTGTGCGTGGGGGTGTCCGGCGTGCCTGTGCTCTTGGTGAGGCCGTGCTGCTGCCATTCACGGTGGCGCTGGGTTGCTGTGGCACAGGGGAGGCGAGAGAGCTTGAAAGGGAGATGCCGAGAGAAGGAGAGAGAGGGATCCTCGGGTAGGAAAGGCTGAGAGGGAGGAGGGGTTTTTACCGCCGGCGAGACGCGATGGCGTTGGGTGGATCGACGGCTGCGGCAGCTCTTGCTCCGTGCGGGTTTGAGCCGAGAGCGAAGGGAGAGGGTACGGGGGGGATTGTCGGTTGGAGGGAAGAGGACAGAGAGAGGGGGGAAAAGGTGAGGGAAGGCTAGGGTTTAAAGGGTTTAATCCTAGCCCTTAATTTAGGATCCCTAATTTAGATCTAATGGTGGAAATAAAACACATAAAGCGAACTAAAATAACTAAATAAGGAAGTAGATAAATACAAGTAGATAAATACAAATAAAATTAAATGAGCCTATATTTAAAATTAGACTTTGTTTTATGCATCTAAACTAGGGGTGTAAATTTAAACTGAAAAATCGGTAAATCGGTCCGAACTGGACCGGACCGGTTTAACCGGTTTTGAATCGGTCCGGTCTGGAACCGGCTCTTATAATTCATAAACCGGTTGGAATCGGTCCGATTCCAGTTTTAGGATTTTTCGGACCGGACAGGACCAGACCGAACCGGTTAATAAAAAATATATAAAAAATAATATTTTATATATAAGTTTTATATATAATGTATAATTATATGTGAAATTTTTATATATAATTATATATCATATATGATATAATTTCATATTATAATTTATAAAATATAACATAAAATGTTAATTTTAAATATGAACATTTGTAATTTGTTTGACAATATACTATTAATATAATTATATATAAAACAATATTATTATAAAATAAAAGTTTGTCTTAAAAATAAAAATGTAATTGATCATGTATTATATAGCTATACTAATATATAGTTTATCACTAATACTAATATATACTAATATATAGCTATACTAATAGTCTAATATTAATACTATTATAGTCTAATAATTTATATATCTATACTAATATATAAGTTTATAACTTGTACTAATAGTCTAATATAGACTATAGTTATAGTTATATTAATAGTCTAATATAGATTAATAAAAGTATAATAGATTTTTTTAAAACATAGTTTTAATGACAAAATGTCAAACTTACATTTTAAAAAAACCGGAAAACCAGACCGGACCTAACCGAAAACCGGAAGTACCGGTTTAGGAAGGTAACCGGTGCGTAATCGGTTTTGAAAAATACAAAACCGGTCATATCGGTTCGATCTAAGATTTTTTCTAAAACCGGACTGGTTACACCCCTAATCTAAACTAATATTTTTAATTATAAAATAAAATAATGAATTTCAACAAATATTTCTTATAGAAATAAATCCATCTAAAAACACAACTTCTACGTATTTGCAGCGTCTAATTATTGCCGCAATTTGTTTGCGGCGACACAAGTCACCGAATAAAGTTACTTTTACCGTCTACTTTTTGATCGTCAAACGTATATCGTGCAAAGAGTTAATATTGTGTCACCGCAAAAGGTAGTTTAGCCACGATTTTGAGATGGTGCAATGTGAAGTCGTGGCAAAAGAACATATTTTTTTTCCACGGAAATGTAACAATAGGTAAGTATTTTCCATCAACTTGTATAGTGGAAAATTAATTCTTGGGTAAGGGCAATTTTGTTGTAGTTCTATATATATATATATATATATATATAAAGAGCACTACAAGAATACTAATTTTGTCTGGCAAATTGGCCAAAATATGTATTTTCCGCGACTTTTTCTCGTCATCACTTTAGTCTTGTCTTAAATGCTATATATTTTGCAGTGAAAATAAAAAATAGTTGCAAATAATATGTTATTTTTGGCCATTTTTTGCCACAAATAATCAGATATTAGCCGAAAATAGTATCCTTGTTATGGCGATCTTATATCTGACCAAAATATTTGACAAAAATATTATTTGCCGAAAATAGTTGACCATTTTTGGAAAATGGGATGAGTCTCATATTAAAACTTTTCATAATTTCATTTCCAAATATCACTCAAATATAAAATATTTTTCAATTTCAAATATTCAACATTTTCATCTAATCAATTATAGCATAAATTTGCAAAACAGGCCAGAACATGAGGAAAGCATCATCCCTAGCTCACAGAGGTGATTTGGGCTACAATGATGTAGTCAAAGTCCCACGATGGTGGTTTGGACGTTGAACCGGCACAATGTTCATCCATGAGAATAAACAGTAAATAAATATATAAAATATAAATAAAGAGAGAGACAAATAGATTTCTGTGGTTCAACATAAAAACTTACGTTCACAGGTCTTTTGAGAGTGAAATCCACTATGTTCAGTGGTTGTATAGCCTCTCATTGCCTCACCTTTCTATAATACAATGGAGGATTTTAGAAATTTTGGAGGTTGAAGAAAATGCCATCATCCTGAAGAGAGAATATGTTTTTGAGTCTTTGTGCGTAATGTAGTCTTCTTAAATCTGAGGAGATTCTATCCCTTTATAGAGGTTTCCTTCCTTAAAGTAATTGAGTCATATTTGCCTTATGAAACCCTTACATTTTACGTGATTGAATCAACTTAATTGTCTTATCTCTACTTGGCCTTATCACAGGGCTTGATTCTTGGTTGTTGATTTTATACCCAACAGATGTCCACAATTCTTAAGGTCGATTAGTTCAACAAGAAGATCTTGAGAATCTTCAAGTCAACGGTTATAGCTTGTAAGAAAAAATAAATTCTGGGAAGTTTGTTTGCGTGAATGTTTTCCGAATAATCAAGCGTTCAGATGGTTATAAGTGACTGTTTATCGTGAGCAAAGAGCGCATACTTTCATATTTAGTAACATTTCTGTATTTGTACACTCTAGTGGATTTTTTACCTCTTGAGGCAATCTGTTGTTTGGAGGTTAGGGTGTGCTCGTCAAAACCTACACTTAGATGGTTAGGAAGCCCATAGGCTCTCTGGATCCATTCTAGACAATTGCTGAACCCGTCGACTCATTCTCAAAGGCAACCGGCACGAGATGGTTATGGCATGAGTGTCAACACTCAACATTTAATGGAGAAGATGCTTGGTTGTGTTGTTGTTGATGACCAAGTGCAAGTGTAAGAAAACTCGGGTTTTATGGAGGTGGGAGATGTGCTTGATCGTATTAATGGGCGAGGAGTGAGGCTATCAAGGGAGTGGCTCAGTGGCATCATCCTTTGATCGACAAGCACGAGTGCATGGGCACTTGGCTTTCAAGTTAGCTGGGAGATGAGATCAACCATACTAATGGGAGAGGAGTGATGCACTCAATGGAATGTCATCATCATTTGACTGCCAAATGCGAGTGCAAGCACACATCTTTTAAGTTTGGTGGGAGATGAGGTCGACCACGCTATGGGCAATGGGTGATGCACCCAAGGGAGTGGCATCACCCGTTGATTCCTAAGTATGAGTACGAGGGCACCAGACTTTGTCGGTGAGGAGTGAGGCACTCAAGGGGTGTCATCATCTGTTGATCAGCAAGTGCATGTGTGAGGGAACTTGGCTTTGGGGGTGAGTAGTGATGCACTCAAAGGAGTGTCATAATCTGTTGATCATAGACTGCAAGTTTGAGAGCACCCAAATTTGTGGGCTAACACACTCAAGGGAGTGTCATCAACTATTGATCGCCAAGTGCGAGTGCAAAGGCATTGGGCATTGCTATAGGAGATGCTCAACTGTATGGAGGGGTAGCCCCAGTGCTCGAGTGGGGCTAGGCTCGGTGGGAGAGGTTCTCGACCGTATTGGTTTTGCAGTAGGCATACTAGACTGCATTGCTGTGGCAGGAGGCAAAGCTCGACCGCACTGTTGTGGCGGGAGGCAGAGCTCAACCATGCTATTGTGGCAGGAGATAGATCTCGGCCATTTTATTGTGGCGGGAGGCGTACTCAACTGCGTTGTTGTGGTGGGAGGCAGAGCTTGACCATGCTATTGTGGCGGGAGGCAGAACTCAACCATGTTGTTGTGGCGGGAGGCAGATCTCAACCACTCTGCTGCGGTGGGAGGCTTAGATAGTCTTGAGCTTGTTTGGGTTATTAATATATTAGTGAATGTTTTTTGGTTTAGCTGTGATATTGCTAAAGTTTGAGACAAAGGCTTAGATAATACATTGGAATGGTTAAGTAAGCAGGGTTCCAGTGCTAGACTTTGCATAAAACGAATGGATAGAGGTTGATTTATGAAAAATATGCATGTTTTGTTGTGAAAAGAAAGCTTGAAAACAACATCGGTCATTTTATCTGCATCACTCATTAAATCCGTATAAGAAGAGAATAATATTTTGCTGTCATGACTGGTGTAGACATGATTTTATTTTTAGCCTTCTATTTATGAACTGTACAAAAAGGAAAGTATGAAATCTAAAAATTTTTGCATGATTAAGTGAAGATGCTTTGAATCTGTTTTTGATTTTGTGAAAATGATATGAATCTTTTTAGTGATTTGTGTTGATATAATTGGGGTTTGAAAACCTTTAGCATGACTTTTTTATTTTGTATCTGATTCTGTTTTTGGTTCTGGTTCGATGATTTTCATTCTGTTTTGATATAATATATGGCCCTCCACGGGTGATAATAGTGGCATCTGCCCTATTATGGGACATAATAGTGATCTCTGGCTTTGTTACGGGACATAATAGTGACCTCTAACCCTATCAAGGGACATAATAGCGGCCTCTGGCCCACAATAGGATATAATAGTGGTATATGTTCTGAGTGTATATCCTTGGGTGAGGAACAATGATAGCAGACATACACAACCCTACCACGGGGGTTAACACATGGCCTCTATTATGATATGATGCTCTGAGATATAATATGATATAATATGATATGATGATGCTTTGATATAATATGATGATCATGCTCAGTTATGCTATGCCAAAGGAATTTTTTTTTTTTAATTCGAATATGTCAAACAGTCACTCTGATATTTTGATAATATGTTTTGGTTCTACATTCTAAAAATAAAAAATATTTTTGTTCTTCATTCTAAATTCTGTAAATACTCATGTTTACATACTAATATATGTTCTATGCTTACTAAGTTGTTGATAATTCACCTATTTATCTCCACAATATTTTTCAGATGAAGTGAACGTTTTAGCTGAGGATCGAGAATAGGAACTACTAGAGGACGTCAGCCTTTTACCTGAATTTCTGTTGCTGAGTATGTTTTGCTTTAACATGGGGGAGAGCTAGAATATTATCAAGAGGTGATGCAATATTATCTGAAAAATGAGTGGTTGAGAGCCATGTAAGAAAATATGAAATCCCTATATGGGAACCATGTCTATAAGTTGGTAGAACTATCAAAAGGTAATAGAACACTAAAGAATAAATAATTTCATATTGAAGATTGAGCCAAATAGCTCACCACCAAGGTACAAGGCACACTTGGTTGTGAAAGGGGTTTACTTAGAATAAAGTCATTGATTTTAAAGAATTTTTCTCGCCATGCTAAAAATGTCTTCTATCAGAGTTGTCTTGGACTTTACTGCTAATATGAATTTAGAAATTGAACAGCTTAATGTGAAGAATGCTTACCTCCACAGTGACTTGGATGGGGAAATATATATAGAGCAACCAAAGGGGTTCACAGCAAAGGGCAAAGAGAATATTGTATGTCAAGTGGAAAAGAGTTTATATGGGCTCAAGTAGGCGCCTAGACTGTGGCACAAGAAATTTGATTCCTTAATGGTTGAGTACGGGTATGATAAGACTACTTCTAATCATTATGTATTTGTTAAAAAGTCCTTTGATGGTGACTCTATTATTCCCTTGTTATATGTGGATGACGTGTTGATAATTGGTCGTGATTCAAAAAAATTGACAAATTGAAAACAAAGTTGAGGAAGTCTTTTGCTATAAAAGACTTGGGATCTACAAAACAGATCGTTGGAACGAAGATCTCTTGTGATAGAAAGAATGCCAAGTTGTCTATCTCAAGAGACTTATATCAAGAAGGTACTAGACCAATTCAATTTGGGCAAAGTAAAACCAATGAGTTCTCCACTTGTAGGTCATTTGAAACTAAGTACAAAGTAAATTCCTACAAATGAGAAAGAGAAGAAAGAGATGCAGAATGTGCCATATGCATCAAGTGTGGGTAGCTTAATGTATGACATGGTGTGCACAAGACCTGACATCCCTCATGATGTTCGAGTTGTTAGTCGATTCCTCTCTAATCCTAGTAAAGAACATTGGGCGGCTATAAAATAGATTCTTGAGTATCTTAGAGGTACTTCCGAGGTGCGTTTGTGCTTTTGGAAATAGTAACCTTCTGCTTGATGGCTTTATAGATGTAGATATGACTGTTGACATTGATTCCAAAAAGTCTACTTTATGGTGCTTGATTACTTAATCAGGGGGAGCTACGTCATGGCAATCCAAGCTACAAAAATATGTTGTTTTGTCTACTACAGAGGCTGAGTATATTGCAATCATTGAAGCTAGTAAAGAGTTGCTATGGATGAAGAAGTGCTTAGGAGAACTTGGTCAGAAACAAAAGAATTATATTTTTTACTGTGATAGTTAGAGTGCTACCCATCTCAATAAGAACTCAACTTTTCATTCAAGATCTAAGTATATTGATGTGAGGTATCACTATATTCATGATGCATTGGAAATGAAGTTATTACATATTGAGAAAATCCATACTAATGAAAGTGGGTCAAATATGATGACAAAAACATTACCTATGCAAAAACCTGAAGTATGTAGAGGAAAAGTAGGTATGGTGGAGCCCCTTACATAGTCGGGTGGTAGAGATGTCTTGGGTGGATCGCTTCTTGTGAGGGAAACCCATGTGGCCAGTTGAGTGGCATCTTAGTAATTTTCAAATGATAAGGTTTTTGCTTATAAGAAGGTTGTGCCATGTGTGTTGTGTGGAGAGAAAGAGGAAGAGAAAGAAAAGAAAAAGAAAAAGTAAGGTAGAAAATATTTTGTTGTATGTTCACCCTAACAATATTAAATGCTTGAATTGTATTATATATAATTTTTAATACATTTACGTAGTACTGAATGGTTTAATTAGAGGTTTCTGCTAGCATGCATGCACGCAGCTATATATAAATAGATAGATAGATGAGGATGATATATACTTCCTAATTTTTTTTTTTTTCTGGATAATATTGATCATTGGAAAGAAAACTAAGAATTTGAATAGATCAAGCTGGAGGGTTTGATTATGATTTGAATAATATAATCCCAATTAATTAATGTAGAGTGCGACTAACATATTTTGGGTGCTTTCCAGCTATTTCTTCCAATAATTCTCAACCCCGTGCATTGTACACTATTTTTGGACCACATCCCCCACAAAAGAAAGAGAAAAAACACCCATCTATTGTCGTGCATGTACTTCAGTTCTTATATATCTTTCAATTAAATCTATAAATTAACCACTTTTCTGTACATTTTGGTGGATACTAGCTTGGACATACGATGTGTGGACTATAGTACTTTAATCTTATTTAATGATGACAACGAGAAAACAGAAAACAAAAAAAACGTGAGACATCAAACACTAATTTTAATAAGTAATATGCATGGGTAGTTTTTTGAAGTCCTAAAACTAGTTTGTATGAATTAATTATTTTCCTTCCTGGTTAGATTTGATCTGATAAATTCTCATGCAACATTAATAGTCAAAGCCCACTGATAAAATTATATTAAACTTGGCTATCAACACGATACATTTTTATGTTGTTGTCGAATGTGTGTTGCTACTGAGTTGTTGTATTACCTCTAGCTGTCTATACCTTTATGAATGAGTCCTAGATCATAGTGTCAATTTTTACAACACACTTGGTGCCTAATCTCCTGGATCAACCTCTCGTCAAAACCAAGAGCTGGGCAAATGTAGAGTCTCTCTGCGGCAATGAATCACTCCAAAGAAAATTTGAAATCGTCGAATGGGCAATCAAAATCATATGCTTCATTCTTTTCATCCTTTCCTTGAGTATCAAACCAATATTACAATCTCCAACTCCAACTAGGAAAGCAATTATAAACTTGGAAAGAAATAACATAATTTATTCGAAACAGAAACAGAATTGCCACTAATAAGTAGGCTTCCTAAAAATTCTCTACATATCATAACAGCTCCATTGATTACGGAATTATGAAATATCCTTCTCCTGATTTGCATCAATTGCCGGCTCTCCTGAAGAACTTGACTCTGGCAAGTTTTGACTAATGTAAGCAGCAAATAGATGTGGATGTAAACACTTGATTTCCGATGTTGCAACCAAACAGAGTCTGAATTTGGACGATTCTTCCATTGCACTAAAAATTTGTAATATCCTCCTCGACGAGTTGTAACAAATTGATGGTCACGACTGGTAGCAATCTCATCTTGTGGTGCTGTATTCTCTGGAACTCGCAGAACTGGTGTTTCCTCCGGAATTGGTAGTGCGGAAAATTCATCGACATCACCCTTGAACTCAGTAAGGTCCTCTATGTTAAATGTGGGGCTAATACCAAAATCAGAGGGTAAATCAATGACATGTGCATTAGTTCCCAATTTCTTTGTTACTTTAAAAGGACCTGTTCGACGCGCATGAAGCTTAGTAAAACTCCCGAAGGAAAACACTCCGGCCTTAAATGAACAAGAACTAGATCACATTCGTTAAATTGCCGATCCTTGCGTTTTGAATTTGCTGAAGCTGCATAAGAATTTGTATGGAAGGTAAGGCACCGTTTGCATTCTTCATGGACATCTCGCATATAGCTAGAAAAATCCAGTGTAGCCTCGCTTGGCCTTGGTGGCAACGGTAATGAGTTAATATCAAGTGGAGTGCTAGGTCGGAACCCATAAACCACTTCGAATGGAGTGCAGCATGTTGACCTGTTAACAAAATTATTAAAGTCAAATTCGACATGTGGAAGCACCATATCGTAGCTGGACACATGATCTGCGATAAGGCAGCGTAATAATTTTCCCAAACTCCTGTTGGTCACCTCAGTTTGGGATGAAATGCACTCGAAAACATCAGCTTTGTCCCCATTTTCATCCACAATGTCTTCCAAAAATAACTTACAAACTTGACATCCCTATTAGACACGATAGAGGCTGGAATACCATGCAAACGGACAACTTCTTGTAAAAATATTGCTGCAACTTTTGATGCATCATAAGTTTTGTGACATGGAATAAAATGGAACATCTTGGAAAAATGATCTACCACCACCATAATTGAATCGTGTTCCCGAAGAGTTTTTGGCAACCCAAGAACAAAGTCCATACCAATATGTTGCCATGGTTTGTCTAGAATGGGGAGTGGCTTATAGAGCCCTGCTTGTTGCTTTGTTCCTTTGTTGAGTTGGCAAACTCGACACCGATCAACCACTATATGTACATCCCTTTGCATCCGAGGCCAATAGAACCGATTAGCAACAATAGCAAGAGTTTTGTCATACTCGAAATGCCCAGCTAAACCCCCGCCATGGAGTTTCGTAATTAGAAACTCCCGAAAAGAGCCACGCAGAATGCATAGTCGTGATTTGAAGAAAAAAAAATCCATCGCGCAACTATAATCACTACCGGATGGGCGGTCATGTTTGGAGAGATCACCCCATACATTTCCGAAGTTTTCATCGTTGGCATACTCTATTTTTAGACTATCAAATTCTACAACATTAGCTGAAAACATATGTAACAAATGAGGTCTCCTGCTTAAGGCGTCAGCCACCTTATTCTCAATCCTTGACTTATGTTTAATAACAAATTCGAATTGTTGCAAATAGTCCATCCAATGGGCATGTCGTGCATTCAGTTTACTTTGGAAATTTAAGTGCTTCAAAGAATCATGGTCTGTGTAAAGAATAAAATCTCTATGGATTAAGTATGGTCGCCAATGCTTGAGAGTTTGAATTAAGGCATAGAATTCCATATCATATACCGAGTATTGCCGGCGAGTGTCGTTAAGCTTCTCACTGTAAAAAGCAATGGGGTGACCTTCCTGACTCAACACACCCCCAATTCCCACATGCGAAGCATCAAAAGCTACTTAAAAAATTTTAGAAAAATCTGGCAACTTAAGCTGTGGTGCTTGCCTCATCTTTTCTTTTATTTCGGTGAATGCTTTGGTAGCTGCGGCACTCCAATTTTTTTTTCTTTCAAGCACTCAATGATTGGAGCCATTATAGTGCTGAAACTACGAATAAACTGCCGATAGAACGTGGCCAATCTGTGGAAACTTTTGACTTCAGAAACGTTTTGGGGCATTGACCATGTTTGGACAGCATGCACCTTTGCGGGATCGGCCTCGACACCTTGATTAGAGATGATAAAACCCAGAAACTTGGCACTATTCTTCATAAATGAGCACTTGTCCCGATTAATATAGAGTTGTTCAACTCTCAAGACCTTCAATACCTGCTCAACATGGCTCAAATGATCCTGCACACTTTGGCTAAAAATTAATATATCATCAAAATAAACAACGACAAATTTTCCCAAAAATGGTTTGAGAACTTGCGTCATAATGCGCATGAAAGTGCTTAGCGCGTTGGTTAATCTGAAGGGTATGACCAGCTATTCAAACAAACCGTCTTTTGTCTTGAAGGCCGTCTTCCATTCGTCACCCAACCGTATACGAATTTGGTGGTAACCACTCCGAAGGTCGATCTTAGTGAACATAGCAAAGCCACTTTGTAAATCCAACATGCCATCAAGACGTCGAATGGGAAATTGATACTTCATGGTTATCTTATTAATTGCTCGAACATCCACACACATCCTCCAACTACTATCTTTCTTTGGCGTAAGTAAAGCTGGGACAGCACAGGGGTTAAGGTTTTCTCGAATAAAGCCTTTGTTTAGCAATTGTTGAATTTACCGGCTAAGTTCTTCATTCTCTATTGGGCTCATGCGATAGTGTGGTACATTAGGCAAGGTCGAGCCAGGGATCAAATCGATAGCATGTTACACCTCCCTCATTGGCGGTAGTTGATTCGGGATTTCGTCTGGCATGAGATCTTGAAATTCCTCCAACATTGCTGAGAGCTCCACTGTAATATTTCCATCCCCTTGCTTCACTTCACGTCTTACTACCATTAGTACCAGATTATCCTCATGCATAACTCGAGTGAATTGTCGCATTGTCAAAACTGGAAGAACCTCCTTTTTTGTCTCAAATTTTGAAACCTGTAAAGGATCCAAAACAAACTTCTTACCTTTGAAATCAAAAGAGTAAGTGTTAGCATACCCATAATAAAGAACCCTCCGATCATAGAGCCATGGACGTCCCAATAACATGTGGCAAATGGTCATGGGGATTACGTTGCACCAGCTTCATCCACATATTTTTTTCCCAATGAGAATATAAACAAGTAATGCCGTTTCACTAGGACTGAGTTGGTTTCATTAACCCAACTAATCCGATAAGGAGTAGGATGCTTCTCGGTTTTTAGTCCCAAATGCTCGACAGCAGCCTCAGAGATCACATTCATGCCGCTACCATTATTAATAATGACATTCACAGCCCGACCATTATGTTCCATGCGTGTGTGCAAAATATTGGTGCGCAACCACTCGGGATTGGCTAGGGAGTTCTCTCTTTGTTCCTGTTAACACTCGTTTGATCACGCAGCTGGGTAACTCCGACGCACCCAAGTGCTCTTCTTCATTGTGACTATTCCCATCGAACTCATCCCCATCGGTGTCTTCATCAGCGTCCACACCTAATAATTCTTTTTCACATATAAATGCTATTTTCTTATCTCTTGTAGGACACACGACAGCATAATGTCCAAAGCCTTTACATTTATAACATTGAGGCCCTTTGCTGGTAACTTTCATTTTTCCTTTCTAGTCTCCACTCACCGTGCCTCTAGATTGATCTTTCAGCAATGGTGTTCTTTGGAATGAAGGCGTGGTGACACGTTCTGGCCTTGCATCTGTCGATGTCATTTTTCTCCCAACCAAAGGTCCCGTTTGTTTCTCAATATGGAGTGTCAACTCGTACGCCTCCTCCACGTTAATTAAACGAGCAGTCCACATTTCTCTGCGTAGCTCACTTCATAATCTGGTGTGGTATTGAGCTAATGTTTGTTGTTCTGTTTCCACGATCTTGCTACAAATAGTCAGCTCATGGAAGCGGTCCGTAAATTGATCGACACTCAATGACCCTTGCCTGAGTTGCAACATCTCTTCGAACATCATTTGCTCATAATCAATGGGCAAATATTTTTCCTTCAGTCGCTCCTTCATCTCCTCTCAATTAGAAACTACTAGTCATCGAGTATGACGTAATTGTTCTTCCACACTTCCCCACCATGCTCATGCATGCCCCCTTCAATTTCATCCGAACATAACAACATAACGAACCTTTCTATCCTCCGATACAGCAAACCAATCGAAATAAACCTCAATAGCCGTTAACCAGTCCTCAAAAGCATTGGGCTCTAACTTCCCATAAAAATCCGGCACATCGATCTTCATTCTCTTGGTCAGTTCATCAAGAGGTTGATAATCTGCACCATGTCCAGCATGTCCTCGGCGAAAGTTTCGCCTATGACGTCGGATTCGAGGCCCATGATTCTCAAGCTCCTGATTTTCTTCCTTTTCCCCATCTTCATCAACATCTCCATCACTTTCTTCCACCCCTCCCCCATGAACTGCACCATGCCTTCTCCAATTGAAGGGCCCATACTCCTCTCGAACGTAATGCTCATCCATAACATCTAGCCGATGAGTGAGTTGCTCCAAGACTGTGGCAATTTGATCGATTTGGTGTTGCAACTCGGGCTGGTCTGTGTTTTGGTTGTTTGGATTTTGGTCGTTTGGATTTGGGTTGTTCAGATTTTGGTTGGTTGCCATGGCGTATGAAGTACCATTGTGGGTGACAAGCATGAGACGCAAAAACTCCGTAATGAAAGAACCTTGCTCTGCAAAACCAAGAGCTAGGCAAATGCAGAGTCTCTCTGCAGCATTGGAATCACTCCAAAGAAAATTCGAAAACGTCAAATGGGCCATCAAAATCAACTACTTCATTCTTTTCATCCTTTCCTTAAGTATCAAACCAATATTACAATCTCCAGCTCCAACTAGGAAAGCAAAAAACTAGGAAGAAGTAAACTAGGAAAGCAATAAACTCGAAAAGAAATAACATAATTTATTCGAAATAGAAACGAAATTGCCACTAATAAGAAGCCTTCCTAAAAATCCTCTGCATATCATAATAGCTCCATTGATTACGGAATTATGAAATACCCTCCTCCTGATTTGCATCAACACTCCCACACAACACAAAGAATGTTTATGACAGCAAGCTATCATGAATAATAGTAGTGAAAGAGAAAAACTCAAGTGCCACCAGAGTTAGTTCTGTTAAATGCCAAACTCAAGTGCTGTATCTCACCCTCTTTCTCACTGATTAGAGCACTCCCAATGGGTTATGTAAAACCCCTATTTCTGTATAATTTGAAGAAAAAAAAATTTAAAAGTGGCATCCAACGGATGATCTATTTCATCTGTAATTTTCAGTTGGCTACAGTGTTACCACTACATTTAGTGGAAACTATTCACTGTTGTAAATAATTTTTTAATCATTTCTCCCTCATGTGCTCATCTTCCACCCAACGTTTCCTACACACTCTGTAAAGAAATTCATGGGCCTAACTCATCTCATAAAACCGTTCAACAAGAGAAGATTGTTCATTCCTTATAAACATGCCCAATACCTTATCCACAGATAATGTGAGATTATTCTTCAACACTCTCCATCACATGCAGACCAGTATTTTTTTTTTGTCTTTGTCCCGGGGCAAATAGTGTGAGCCCCCATTCTTCCTGTGGCAGGATCTGATACCATGAAGAAATTCATGAGCCTAACTCATGTCATAAAATCGGTTCAACAATAAATGATTGTTCATTCCTTATAAACATGCCCAAGACCTTGTCTACAAACAATGTGAGATTATTCTTCAATACTCTGCACCTCAATTTCGCATGTTTTCTTGTGTGTCTCCTATACTCTCCTCAGCGAAGTTAATTTTAATATCAAATATATATATAACAGATTATACAAAAATATCAAATATATATATAGACTCTCATTTGCTCGGAAAGAAAGAACCTTCTCATTTGGATTAATTTCATTATATAATCTCTTCTTTTTATTTTTTGAATTAATATATATTTTGGTTTAGCTTATAAATTTGGATTATTTTAAAATAGAACATAATTATATGACATTGTATGTAGGGAGATATTACAAATATCAAAATATATGAGGATATCATTGATAGTTTAGATAAAATATTTGAAATGAATAAAAAATATTAAAAAATATAATATTTAAATAATATAAATAAAAAATAGATAAATTAATATATAGTATATTGTAAAAGTCATTATGTAAAATAAAAAATATGAATTATGATGATATTTTTTAAAGAATAGGATGAAGAATTCAATCATTTGCTCGTTTATTTAGAGTGCTCTTATATGTTATATCAGCTTCCTTCCTCTTTTGCTCGATTATTTTATCACATGTATGGGGTTAAAGTACTCTCTCTTTATCACACAAAAAGATGGATAAAAAGCACAAACGACAATCAACTTTCTGTCGCTTATTGCTTTAATCTAAATCCTTGTCTTTATTCCTCGCTCATACTTTAAGTGCAGGCCAGTTCATTTTCGACTGATCTATAAATCCGCATTGTACCTAATTGGTAGATGTAGTGTTTTTTTTTTTTTTTCCCAAACAATTATGCATGTTTGGGTATTAAATATCATTTGCGTAAAGTTATTTTCCGCGAAATTACTATTTTTAATAAAAATAAATTTATTTTCATTACTAATAGTCATTTTCATTAAAAAAAAAATTATAAATACTCTTTTTTTTTTTTTTGTAGTGGCGCATGGAGTTCTTTATATATATGATAGTGGTCATATGTTTTCCATTTTCTATATAGAAGTGCTCCAAATCCGGATTTCTGGATACTAAGAGATCGAAGTTCGTGGAGTTGGTCTTTATTCGACTTTTGTAAGCTTTAGTTATGAGTCGTCGTTGGGATTCTGGAGGAAGTGAGCGAGTAAGGTGAGCATCTTCTTCTTCTTCAATCTTAAAAATGTTATTTATGATCTTATTATCTTGATATCAAATAATAGATTATAAATAACAAAAATTAGTATATAATTTATACTCACTATTCAATAACACATCGGAAATGAAGTAATAATAGCTAAAATGATGATGGATAATAATGGTTATTTATCTCATATATATATATAATTATTACCTCTATTAATGTTTTTTGGTCACTATATATACGTATGTTGTGCTGATCAGGGACGAGGATGTTGAGAGGCAAGGTCCCAAGAATGATGGTATTGATTCAGAACAAAGGATGAGGTGGTTCCAATATTGGGATGTGGCGCTTTTAGTGTTGTGCGTAGTTGCAGTAGCAGTGGACCCTTTGTTCTATTATCTTCCTGTCATCAACGAGACTACCAAATGCATTGCTTTAGATAATACTTTGACAATCATTGCTATTTGTGTGCGATCGTTCCTGGATTTGATTGCTTTTGGGAATTTGGTTGCTCGTTGGAATTTTGTTGCAAGCAGTGATGAGTACTGTTACTCGAGGTCAGACTACGTAATTAACATTCTCGGCATTCTTCCAGTCCCCCAGGTATTACCACAAACTTTTCTGCTTCTAATTTTATCATCCAAGCAATATTACTAATTAAATTATATATCTTTTGTATTATATACATCCAAGTTGGGAAAATCATATTCTTGTTAGCATGATCCTAATGTAAATTATATATCTTGTATTATATTCTTAAGAATGGATCGTAACAAAAACATTATTCCATTGATCTCCTCCTATAATTATATTTATGAACATGAACAGGTTCTAGTGCCAATTATATTTTCTGAAATGAGAGGTTCGAAATTCCGGCACGGAAGGAAATTCCTAATGCAGTTGTAATGTTGCAATATGTGCCAAGACTTTTACGTATCCACAGATTGTGGAAAATAGTCAACAAGACTACTCATGTTAAAGTGAAGAACGCAGAAAGCTCCAAGAATACGAAAGGTTTTATAGTGATGAAAGCTGGGTTCAATCTGTTTCTGTATCTCGTTGGCAGTCATGTATGTTTTCATCATTTATTATTATCTCTACTAATTTATAATTAATTACCTGGGAATGAAATTATATTTATCTTTGATCATCAGATACTGGGTGCTTTTTGGTACTTCTTCTCCATCGAACGAGAGACCACGTGCTGGCACGTGGCCTGTAAGCATGATCCCGGATGTAACAAGACTTCTTTTAACTGTCGTGGTGGTCGTGGCAATATCACATTTTTAAATAATTTTTGCTCTTTAAAAAACCCAAATACCACTCTCTTTAATTTTGGAATATTCCAAGACGCCCGTGAATCTGGTATTCTGGAGTCCATGGATTTTCCGCAAAAGGCTATGTTCTGTTTTTGGTGGGGACTGCGAAATTTGAGGTTCGTGCATGTTACACTTTTTTTATTTTTTATTGAGATACATAATCATACATGCATTTTGTTCCTTTAAATTACTTAATTCCTCACCCATTTTACAATGTAATCAAACATAATATATTGAAAGTACTACTTTGAGACATAACTAAATCGTACTACCAAAATTAAATACTAAGATGTGCATGATACCTTTTTTTATTCTTTACTTATTTCAATGATTAAAATCGAATGAAAGTGATATTTGATTAAAAATTATAGTTTAAATGTCCAATGTGCATGTCAAAGTAGTAATTCAACTACCACAATATTAATTTCAACAAATTAAAGATAATAATTTGACGCTAAATAGACGTTATTTATAAATTGTTATTCATTTTGAGCATATTATATATATATATATATATTAATGTTTTCTGATCATTTTCTGGCAGTTCACTTGGTCAAAACCTTGAAACAAGTCCTTATTATTGGGAAAACTGCTTCACAGTTTTAATCTCGATCTTTGGCTTGATTATGTTTTTATACTTCATCGAAAATTTGGAGGTTGGTGCTGATCATCATCTTCTTCATCTTCTTATTATTATTTCCATAATTATGTGTATGTATGAATATGGTTGAACTTTAACTATTTTCATCTATTCAATTCGTAACAGCTCAAACTTTTTTGAAAAAGTGGTGATATTTTATAAAGATATATGTTTAGAGGTCCTTAATTTGAATTCTCACTAATTTAATTAAATATTCTATATTAGGTGGTCTACTTATTAAAAGAGTCTAGCTCACATATGAAGGTATAAATTGAATGATTAAATTCCAATGTATCTTAGGGACCAGTACTGGTTTGACAAAGTACGTGTACGTGTTAGGCCAGGATGATTTATCTACTATATATATTTTTGATATATAATTTGTATATATATATATATAATGAGGTTGTGGGATTCTTAATTATTTCCGATCCAATTTGGAGGAAAACCTTGTACTAATATTAAGAACAACGT
Organism: Pterocarya stenoptera; assembly: GCA_003123785.1. Classification (NCBI taxonomy): domain Eukaryota; kingdom Viridiplantae; phylum Streptophyta; class Magnoliopsida; order Fagales; family Juglandaceae; genus Pterocarya; species Pterocarya stenoptera. Next base: position 164,997 of record QEOT01000990.1, on the reverse strand, counting down.
TTTTCTCTCAACTAAATTGGATGAAATTTTCTCCAATCCATGCATTTAAAAGTATCATGTCATGATAGTCTTGTAAGAGGAATACTATACATAAGCAATTATTCACTCCTAAAACTCTCACACCTGACTGTTTTTTTTCTCTCTCTTTTCCTAGTCTAAGAATATAATAATGTGAAAATTTATGATCAGTAGAAATCTAATCTTTTATGAATATAATGTGACAATTGATAACTTTAGATGTAATTTATGAGTAGAAATCTTAGATCAAACTGATCAACATAATTGTGATGTGACAGGTGTACATGCGGTGGGAGACAAATAATGAGTTAAATGAGATTTCTACGCGGTCGAAATCCAGGCAGCTGCATAAGAGCATGTCTAAGACGTTGGAGGCATCTAATGAGTTAGAGGAGATTTCTATGAGGTCGAAATCCCCAAGTTTAGATAATTTTACCACTTAATAATTAATCTAGTGCTATTGTTATCAAATGCTCTGATCTTGCTCTTTGTCAAAATGCAATAAATAGATTGTTTAAGAGGACTTGTATAATTATGTTGTGGATTAAATATTGCAATCAATTTTTTTGAAGTTATTAGATTAATTACATTGAGTATGCTCTCTGCTACATCTGGCTACTAGTGGAGGAGAAGTAGCGAAGTCCGGGCCTATTTCTGATCCTAGTGATCTGAAATAGGAGGTTGGAAGTCCCTGATCGTCACTTCTAGGTGGAGATTAAGGAGAAATGGAGAATTTGGAGGAGATTTGGGACCGTTTACAACTAAATGAGGAAGAAAACGATCCGATCCAGATCAATCTGGGATAGGAGATAAGGTTGAAGGCGAAGAGAAGTTTGGTGGGAAAAATTATTTCAGATTGTGTAATAAGCAAAGAAGTGGTCTGGAGGACAATGGAGAAGATCTGGAGGGTGGGTAAGCCTTTGGAGTTCCATGAATTTCGGCCAAACAGCTTCATCATAACCTTCGCAAACCCGGGAGATAAGAACAGAGTGTTGAGAGGCAAACCCTAGCTTTTTGACAATTGTTTGCTCATATTGAAGCTGTTTGATGGAATTACCCAACCACACAAAATGTGTTTCGATTATGAGGAGCTCTGGGTATAGATGCACAACTTATGCCTAGCATGTATGAACAAATGCATAGGAGAACAGATTGGGGGTTCTATTGGGAAGGTTGTGGAGGTGGATGTTCGAGAAAATGGTATGGGATGGGGAAGTTTCCTGAAGGTGAGAGTTGAATGTGATCTGCGCAAAGTGGTGGCCTGAGGTAGAATAGTAAACCTTCTAGGGGAGAATATGTGGGTGCCTTTTACATATGAGAAACTCCCGAGAATGTGTTTTAGATGTGGTCGTATCCTCCATCCACCACTAGGTTGTACAGGTGAAGCAGCAGGTGTTGGGGGGTCAATTTGGTCCCTGGTTAAGGGCGGGCTAGTTTAAATTCAGAAGATCTGAAGGTGCAAGGGAGAGAATGGATGCGAAAACTTTTGATGATGGTAGTCAGGAGGAGACACGTTCTGTCACAGAGGAGGAGATGAGATCAAAGGGGGAAATCCCGAGAAAAACATAGGGTGTGGAATCAGAAGTTGAGGCAGGAAAGGAGCGCTTCCAAGATGTGGAAATAGGGAAGAACTCTAACAGGGAGGAAAGGGAAAACCAGGATTTGGTTCTAATATGTCTGTAGGGGGCGGCTTGGGGGATAGAGGAAGGGAAGGAAAACCAGTTCAAAGATGGAGGCTCGATGGGGATAAAAACTTCCAGGAGTGACTCTACAAGCCATCTAAAAGAAAAAACACCGAGATGTGGACAATGGAAAAGGAGGGCACGAGAAAAGTTAAACTCAGGTGAGTCTTCTAACCTGAATGTGGGTTTTAAAAGATTGATAGATGAGATTGAGGGTGGGGGAGAGAAGAGTGGAAGAATTAGTAAACTGAGAAGGGAAGAAGGGGTAGCTGCTCTGGGTACAGAAACTGTTATGGCGGAGGCTGCTAGGCAGTCTCGCCATTCACCATGAGTCTACTCAGTTGGAACTATCGGGAGCTTGTGAACCCTTGGATAATTCAGGACCTCCACATGATGGTGGAGGAAAAGAAACCCGGTTTGGTTTTCCTAATTGAAACCAAGCTTAGGAAAGGAGAGATGGAAATTGTAAAGAGGAAGCTGGAATTTGAAGGTTGCTTGGTGGTAGAACCGATAGGGAGGAAAGGGGGTTTGGCCCTATTATGAAGAAATGTAGAGGAGGTGGAGATTTACAATTTCTTACAGTGGCATATTAGTGCCTGGGTAAATGTGGAAGAATTGAATGTGAAGTGGTTGATGACTGGCTTCTATGGCCAACATGAAACTGGTAGAAGGAAGGAGTCATGGAGTCTGTTGAGCAGGTTGAAACCAAGAGAACATGTGGCTTCGTGTGTTATTGGGGATTTCAATGAGATCCTTGCCCAAACAGAAAAAGTTGGTGGAAAATAGAGGGAAGAATGACAAATGGCACACTTCAGAGATGCTCTGGTGGAGAATGAGCTGACTGACTTGGGGTGTAGAGGGGATTTTCTCACATGGAGCAACAAGCACTCTGACAACACTTTGACAAAAGAAAGATTAGACAGCGGGTGGCAAATGAACAATGGTTGAGAAGTTTTAAAGGAGCTGAGGTGGAGGTATTAACAGGGAGATGTTCTGACCATAGGCCACTATTCTTATCTATGAAGGAACCCCCTCCTCAAAATAGGAAAAACAATTCCTTTTTAGATTTGAAGCAAGCTGGACGCAAGAGGAGGGGTGTGAGAGCTTAATAGAGACGGAGTGGTATGGGAACAGACCATCAACAGATCCTATTAAAAGAGTTTATGGGCTGTTGAGAAGCTACAGTGGGGCTCTCTCGGGATGGAGTAGAAGTATGAAGAGGAATTTGTTTAAAGAAATAAAAGAAAAAACAGAAGAAATAAAAGCTCTACAATAGAGGGAGGGCCCTCACAACTCTAAATTGATAAAGTAGCTTCAAGTGGAGGTTGGGGACTTGATGGAGAAAGAGGGTCTGAAATGGAAGCAGAGGGCTAAACACAATTGGTACCAGTTGGGGGACAAAAACACGAAATTCTTTCATGCATGTGCCACTCAAAGAAAAAGGAAGAACTATATCAAGTCTGTTGTTGGCTCAGAGTTGAATGAGAGATCTGAACCAAAAGGTATCACAGCAGCCTTTGTGAAGCTTTTCATGGGAGTTTTCAGTTCAAGCAACCCCTCAAGGGAGGGGATAACAGGATGCTTAAAATCTATCCAAACTAAAGTGACGGAGGATATGAATTCAAAACTGTTAAGAGCTTTTACAAGAGAGGAGGTAGAGAGAGCTATGTTCCAAATTGGCCCTTTAAAGTCGCCCGGACCAAACGGTTATGGAGCATATTTTTACCAAAGCTACTGGAGTATAGTCGGAGATGAAGTGTGCAATGCAGTGTTGAGCTACTTAAGAGGCGGGAGTATGGAGACTTCTCTAAACCGCACATATCTAGCCCTTATCCCAAAGATAAAGAACCCCATCTCAGTAAGTGATTATCGGCCTAATAGCCTTTGCAATGTCTTTTACAAGATTATTGCAAAAACTTTGGCTAATAGGCTGAAAACAGTTTTAAATGAGATTATTTCTACTAACCAGAGTGCTTTTATTCCTAGAAGAATTATTACAGACAACGTGATGGTGGCTTATGAAGGCCTCCACTCGATGAAGATAAGGAAAAAAGGTAAAGCTGGTTATATGGCCATTAAGGTGGATATGTCAAAAGCCTACGATAGGGTGGAATGACCTTTTCTAGAGGCCATTATGTTAAAGATGGATTTCAACAAAAAATGGGTTGCTTTGATAATGGGATGTGTTACTACTGTATCATATGCTTTTATAGTAAATGGGAACCCGAGTGGGTGGAGCACTCCATCAAGGAGAATAAGGCAGGGAGATCCGTTATCCCCCTACCTATTTTTGTTGTGTGCTGAAGGGTTTAGTTCTCTTATCAATCAAGCAGAAAGTGATGGGGTTATTAAGGGGGTCAATGTAGCGAGAGGAGGTCTAAGAATCTCCCATCTATTATTTGTTGATGATTGTGTGATATTTGGGAGGGCAAACATGGCAGAATGGAAGAAAATCAGTAACATCCTGAGTGTCTATGAGGAAGCTTCAGGGCAGTGTTTAAACAGAAGCAAAACTGCCATCTTCTCTAGCCCAAATGTTCAGGGCAGTGGTTGAACTTTAACTATTTTCATTTATTCAATTCGTAACAGCTCAAACTTTTTTGAAAAAGTGTTGATATTTTATAAAGATATATGTTTAGAGGTCGTTAATTTGAATTCTCACTTATTTAATTAAATATTCTATATTAGGCGGTCTACTTATTAAAAGAGTCTAGCTCACATATGAAGGTATAAATTGAATGATTAAATTCCAATGTATCTTAGGGAAAAGTACTGGTTTGACAAAGTATGTGTACGTGTTAGGCCAGGATGGTTTATCTACTATATGTATTTTTTATATATAATTTGTATATTTATATATATATATATAATTAGGTTGTGGGATTCTTAATTATTTCCGATCCAACATATATAATTATGATGTGACAGGTGTACATGCAGTGGGAGACAAATAATGAGTTAGAGGAGATTTCTACGCGGTCGAAATCCAGGCAGCTGCATATTAAGAGCATGTCTAAGAGGTTGGAGGCATCTAATGAGTTAGAGGAGATTTCTATGCGGTCGAAATCCCCAAGTTTAGATAATTTTACCACTTAATAATTAATATCAAATGCTCTGATCTTGCTCTTTGTCAAAATGCAATAAATAGATTGTTTAAGAGGACGTGTATAATTATGTTGTGGATTAAATACTGCAATCATTTTTTTTCAAGTTATTAGATTAATTAGTCGCGTGATTTCAATGTTGAGTGGTTATATATAAGATCAGTACGTAGGAAACCATAAATAAATAATTGTGTAACAATAAATGAAAGCGATAATATTGTTGCACATTATCAATTTGAGAAAGGAAAAAGTAGGCTCGCACCTTCAAATTATTGGGTGTTGTATTTTAATATTCTGCGCCATTATCCATGAAAATCTTGATAGTCGGATATTCTTGATGGTGCGATATGTTAATTTTGATAGTATTAATTTTTGGTGCAAAATACAAAAATCCTACTGTTATTGTATTTTTTTTTTTTTTGTTATAGGATGTTTTGAGGTCTTTGCGACCTAAGAATTAAGTACAGCTTCATTAATGTATAGATCAACCAAAGCAGCCGCATCTCAAATTGGCAAGTTGTCACTACAATTTAATGAGCTTGTCCTCTCCAACAAATCATGTAAGCTCTAAATCAACTATTATAAATAAAAGATAAGAGGGGCAAAGAGCCGAACGAGTGTATCCTAACAATCAATACAAGCCAGAAAAATATACATAAATAAAAACAAACGATCAGGAATATTTGACAAAACAGGCTTGGTACCGCCTTTTTTTTCTTGACCCAATGCATGCGTGGTTATAAATTAAAGAGATGGCCCCGCCTTGAAAGCCGCTGAAAGAAGATCTTAATTTCTTTTAAAGAGATGTACGTCTAATCTCTTACAAAAGTGGAGAAACCTTTGGGTGTGACATTAACGCATGAGATTAATTCCAAAAAAAAGAAACCTTTCCTACCAGCTTCTTGACGCTCACGGGTGATCTACGGAGAAAATTCTTTGTTAGTATAAAATAAGTGTCTTGGCATATTCATGTGACAATTTGTGTTAAATTGTGTTGTAATAGTGTTAAGTGGGATAAAGTGAAAAGGAATTGAAGTTAGCTCAACATAGCTCGAGTGGAACCCATGTAGAGATCAGTTCTTTCAACACTCGCTCGAGCGGACGTTCATATAGAGAGTTCGCAAACCACCGACTCGACATAGCGCTTGAGCGAAATCCAGACAGAGAATTCACTCAACACCCGCTCGACATGGCACTTGAGCGGTAACCCAGACAAAGAGTTCCCTCGACATCCGCTCAACTCATGGCTCGAGTGATTCTTGGATATAACATGCGCTTGAACTCACTCGACACTCTACTCGAGGGAATGTTAAAAAATATGACTTTGACTAGGATTTCAGTACCGTGTTCCATGCATACTATAAACGGAAGCTTGTTTTTTTCTTCAGTTAGCAAGCACACACAGAGCATAAAGCGAGCAAAACATATAGAGAAAGATTCCATTCCATATACTTTCATTTTCTCTTAAATCAGATCCCCATCTTACTGTGCTTCAGGTCAACTACTGCTTAATCATTTGGTGTGAATGTTCTTTGGCTAGAAGGGATTATGGAGCTGCCGTTGAAAAATAGATCAAGAGGTTCTCCCCGTGAAGCTATAGGAAGGCCGAAGTTCTAGAGCTGGATGCATGCAAAGGCCGAGTGGGCCACACCTGATGTTGCAGGCCAGATATAGCTACTACAAGGGTTTTGTGAGTGTTTCTAAATTGGTTGTAACAAACTAAATTGCTATAGTGGATTTTAGATGATGACTTACACCCGAAGTGATTTTAGATTTTGAAGACGTTCTTCAAATGAGTTTCTACTTTGTGACCAAATTGATGTTTTGATTATTTTTATGTGAATTGTTTTATTGGTTTATTGCTTGTTTGACAATATTTTTAAATAGTACATTAAAATTGAATTACACCTATTCACCCCCCTCTAGACAATGGGGAATTAAGTTGCCCTTAGAAAAGCTGAAAAATGGTGTTTTCCTAATCTATTTTCCATTTTCTCAGTAACCGAATTATTCAGCCTATTGTAATGCCAAAATAAGTTCGTACGTTGGGTCTATAAATATATAGTTTGAAGGTTCATAATATTCTGTATTTTCAACTCTGTATCGTCGTTGATCAGCTAATTCGCGCGCATGCATCGGCAAGATATGTCTTGCAATGTAGAATTGCGGCATGCGAAGGTGTTGTGTGTATCTAGTTTTGTGTTTTGCAAGCTACGGATCAATTAATGCGAATGAGCCGTCTAGTAATTTTGTGTTGTATAATGGTTAGGTTCCTTGGTTTGTTGGCGGTTGAGTATAGAGGCAGTACTCCCTCGTCTCAAGCTTAATTTGTTCGATCTTTTTATTTACCAATTACTTATTTATTGGCATTCATAAATATGCAGTTGCTTATTTACCTCCATTTTGTATAGTTTTTGTTCAATACTTGTAGTTCTTTAGTGCATATATTTAATAGTATTTGCAACAAAATAAAGTATTCCTTGGAAAAGCTTGTTTGCGACAAAAACAATCATTTGAAATTGTTAGTAATGGATCCCCTGATTCATGTAATGGATCCCTTGAAATTGGGTGTAAAACATACAAATAGTTAATTAACTCCCCACCATTAGCATTTAATTTCAGGATATCAACGCAGCTCAACCCCAACGGCTATGCACCAATCATGGGGATATACCAAATACAGATTCACGTCTATATACATGATGCCAACTCACCCAAAGGCTAGCCTATAGATGAAAACCTCTCAACCCCATGGAAGCATATAGATAATTACAACTTTATGTTTCCTTGTATAATCTTGAATTCCAACTGTCAATGGAGCTAGTATTATTCATAATAGAACCTTGTACCTTGTATATAAATGAATACAAAGACTCTCGGCACTCTCACAGTGAGTGAGTATTTTTTCTCAAACACCTTGTGTGCACTCTTCTTCATGGTACCAGAGCCTGTGTGAGAATAACAAAGTCTTACTCCCATGACTACCATCTCCCTCAACGTTGAGAATTTTGTTACCTTGCGCCTCACCAACTCCAATTGCCAACTGCGGCGTGAGCAAATTTTGGCCTTGGCAGAAAGCCAAGACCTGGTTGATCATCTTCTCGGTGAGAGCTCGACACCTCCAACATATGCTGCCCCTAATTGGGCTTCAGGCTCTGATTAGACCTGCTTTAGTGAAGAATTTATTCAGTGGCACAAATCAGATAGGCTACTTCGTGGGTGGATCATTGGCACCCTTTCAGACGAGGCACTTAGCCTTGTTGTCAGGTTGGAGTCAGTTGCTTAGATTTGGTCCTCTTTGAAGGAAGCCTATGCCCAGGATTCGTAGAAGTGTGAGTTCCACTTTACCTAGCAGCTTGCGTATCTATGGACAAAACCAAACACCACCCTAACCAATCACTTACGCACTTTCAAAGGTCTCTGTGATAGCCTTGCTGCCATCGGGGTGCCCTGTGCAACATAAGATGAAGGTCTTCTCTCTATTGAATAGCCTTGGGGCTACATATGGGTAACCTTTATAATTTGTCCCCATCTTATGATGCTCACTTCACCACTTGGTTCAAGTAGGTCTCTGAAGAAGTGTGGCATCAACGTTTGGGACACCCCCAGGCCTACGCTCTTTAAGTCAACAAGTCTTAAAGACTTATTCAAACTTAGAAAATGAAATTTTTTACCATCTTCTAGTGTTACTTTTGACATTTTTTTTTTTTTATAAAAATCATTGTGATTTCTGTGGACTTGCCCCTATTTTTCGTGTTGAAAATTTTCACTATTATGCATGCTTAGTTGACGCTCACTCTACTTCTGCTAAAACCTGGGGCACCATCTTTCCTCTCTAGGTTTCTTAGTAGAGGCGAAAAATACTGCCTGCGTGCAGTTTTCCTCTTTTTATCTTGTGCTTTCCTTCCTAAAGTTATGGAGAGCTCCCTGAATGTTTCGTACCAGCGCCCGTCGCTGACGGAAGAGGAGAATGAAGAGGTGGTTGTGGAGCCAGAAAAGTTGGAAAATGCCCTGCACTGTGGGGGAAAGTGTTTGACCCTAAAGCTGCTTACTGAAAAACACTTTAATAGGGAAATGTTTAAGGCTACGATGAGGACGGTTTGGAGTCCAGTGAGCAGGGTTCGATTTAGGGATCTGAACGCTGAGCTGTCTCTTGTTGAGTTTGATGACATCCGGGATAAAGAAAGGGTTATTAGAGAGAGCCCTTGGTCCTTAGACAAGCATCTCATTCTGATGAAGGAAGTTGAAGAAGGTCAGTAGGTCCATCAGATTGTTTTCTCAGAAGCTCTGTTTTGGATCAGAATACATGACCTTCCTTTTATGGCAAGAAACGAGTATGTGGTCGTTTGATTGGCAACAAGGTTGGTTGGGTGGAGGAGGTTGATCTGGCTATAGGGAAAATCACATGGGGTGAGTTTATGTGTGTTCGTGTAGCTATTAACGTACTCAAACTTTTATTGAGAGGAACCAAAATAAACATTGAAACTGGAAAACCCGTATGGGTCCATTTCTCCTATGAGATGATGCCCAACTTCTGTTACAATTGCAAACATCTGGGTCATGCGGATAAGGATTGTCCCCAGGGGGTAATCTGGCTTCTAAATCTACAGAACTCCCATATGGCATCTGGTTGAGGGCGTTTGGGTCTGGAGATCGGGGTAAGACGCTTCAACCCATAGCAAAATGGGTCCAGTGGAACACCATTCAGATTCTGCAACTGAATCGTCGTAGATGTCGATGGAAAAAGAGGATCCGCCAGGGACATCAGTTGAACAGCTAGTAGGCGATACGGGTGGAGTAAATAGCAGTAAGGATGCAGAGAAAGCAGCCGCATCGTGTAAAGGGAAGGAGGCGGCTGACGTCCACATCATGGATGCTGACCCCCATGTCTATGTATCAATGACAATCTCTCAGAATCCCTCAACTGAAGAGCTCATGGAGGGGTCCATGATGTCCCTTAGCCCAAAAGGGGACCCAACAGGTGCGGAAAAGGATGGGCCCCAGAAGGAGCAGGATCATTTAGAGCCGGTTGTAGATGAGTCGGTTAGAAAAGTATTTGGGCCTTCAGTAATAGAAGTACAAGCTATCGCAAGTGCAGCCCTTGCAGTTTATGGGCCCGATGGAAAATCCAGCAGAAAATGGAAGAGGATGTTTGCCTTTCATCAAACAGATGCGAATCAAAAGGAGGGAAAGGATTTTCTGGGTGGTTCACAAAAGAGAAAGGTCACTAAAATAGAGAGGGATTGTGAGGCTTCCGATCTTAGGGTTACGAAAAAACACAGTCAATCTTCGTTGGTAGCAGACGAGGACAATGGTGGTACAGCTAATCGATCGGTGACGGCTAGGCTCCAGCGCCGCCATGACCAATGAGAGTTATGAGCTAGAATGCCCGTGGGCTCGGGAACCCACGGGGCATTCGTACCCTCCAGGATTTGATCAGGAGGGAAGAGCCTGAAGTGTTGTTCTTACAGGAAACAAGGTTGTTAGTTCGTGAATTTGATCAATGTAAGCTTAGTTTAGGTTTTGCTAATTGTTTACCGATTGGTGACTATGGTTGAAAGGGGGGTTTAGCTTTGTTATGGGAAAGGGAAGTTGATTTATCCATTGTTAAATATTCCAATTGCCATTTACATGCCGTTGTAAAGGGTAATTCTTTCTCTTGGCTTTTGTCCAGCATTTATGGAAACCCAGAAGTTAGCCTTAGGTTCCGAACCTGGGACTTAATGAGGACTTTGTGTTGCACGAACGGTTCACCTTGGCTGGTTCTTGGGGACTTCAATGAGGTGTTGTGCCCTTCTAAAAAAATGGGTGGGAGGCCACGTTCGGATAGACAAATTCAATCTTTTAGGTTAGTGGTTGATGATTATGGCCTGAGACATTTGGGTTTCAGAGGGGGCCCTTTTACCTCGTGCAATCGTAGGGAAGGGAATCAATGTATCAGTGAAAGGCTAGATCGGTGTTTAGCTAACTCCTCTTGGTGGGACTTGTTCCCAAATGCTATGGTTACTCATGGGTTGGTAGCTTACTCGGATCATGTACCAATTTGGGTAGACTTGGAAGGCAATGTGGTTATCTCTAGAGTTAAAAAATCCTTCAAGTTTGAGGCTATGTGGGTGGGTGAGGAAGTGTGTGAAAAAATCATTAAAGAGAATTGGGTCAAATGCACTACTCAGCCAAACATGGGCGAGGTGATGAAGGCCATCAAGTGTTGTGGAAATTAGCTGACTTCTTGGAACAGACAATCTTTCGGACATGTGCAATAGAAACTCCTCAGAACAAAACAGTATTTTGCCTCGGCCCATGATAGAGGTCATTCAGGGGCGGGGAGAGAGGACTACGACTCAGCTAGAGATGAGGTGCAAAAATGGCTTGAAAGGAATGAGATAATGTGGCGTCAAAGGTCAAAAGTAGCGTGGTTGAAGGAGGGATATCAAAACTCCAAGTATTTCCATATGAAAGCTATTCAGAGGAGAAGGAAAAATAATCTTACTAAAATTCAAGATGACTATGGGAATTGGCATGAATCTCAAGGTCGGGACAATGTTATTCTGGATTATTTCCAGAATTTGTTTTCTTGCTCGAATCCGAGTGGTTCCTTGGATTTTCTAGAGACTTTAGCAAGAAGGGTGAATTCCTCAATGAACAAGGAGCTGACTTGGCCATATTCAGTGGATGAGTCAAAAGGGCACTTGATCAAATGAACTCCTCCACAGCCCCAGGTCCGGATGGCATGTCTCTAGTATTCTTTCAAAAATACTGGCACGTGGTGGGCGATTCAGTAACTTCTGCTGTTCTGGAGTCTCTGAACTCAGGTTCCTTCTCAGCCTCTCTAAACCACACTTTTATTACTCTTATCCCGAAATCTAAATCTCTTTCAAAAGTTGTGATTATAGGCCCATTAGTCTTTGTAATGTGGTCTATAAATTGATTGCAAAGGTGATTTCTAATAGGCTGAAAACTGTTTTGGATGGCGTCATTGGTGATAGCCAGAGTGCTTTTGTTCCTGGTCGCTTGATAACTGATAATGTACTAATTGTGAAATTCAATAGTATGAATGTTATCTGGGCCTTCCTCCTATTGTGGACAGATCTAGGCATAGAGCCTTTACTTCTATAAGAAAGAAAGTATGGGGAAAGCTCCAATGTTGGAAAAAAACATTAGTCTCACAAGGAGGGAAGGAAGTGCTCTTAAAAGCAGTGGCTTTCTCTATCCCTTCCTATTCCATGAGATGTTTCTTGTTACCCTCTTCTTTGTGTTCTGACTTAGAGGGCTTAATGGTGAAGTTTTGGTGGGGCCAAAGAGGAGATGAAAGGAAGATTCATTGGGTGAGCTGGTCTCGTATGTGTGAGACTAAGTTGTGTGGGGTGATGGGGTTTAAAGAACTCAGACTTTTTAACTTAGCTTTATTGGCAAAACAAGGGTGGAGATTGTTGCAAAATGATAATTCCCTACTTTTCAGGTTACTTAAGTCTAAATATTTTCCAAATTCTTCCTTTCCACAAGCTGGGCTAGGAAGGAACCCATCTTACACTTGGAGGGGAATATGGGAAGCAAAGAAATGGATGCTTGAAGGTTGTAGATGGAGGATTGGTGATGGTAGTCTAGCAAGAATATGGTCTGATCAGTAGATTCCGAATCTCTTTGATGCTGATTCAGGTAGTTGGGATATGCACAAGCTGAGATCTCTCTTCAATCCAAACGTGGTGTCTGACATTCTCAAGATTGTGATCTGTCCAGGAGCCAATTGTGATAAGCAAATATGGTCTCATGAGAGAAATGGAGTCTTTAGTGTGAAGAGTTGCTACAGGTTCCTTAAAACAAGGTTGGGTTCTTATGGGGCTGAATCTTCTTTAGTTAACTCTTCTAACGTTGTATGGAAATAGATTCGGAAGATGCCAGTGCCAAGTAAAATTAAAATTTTTGCTTGGCGAGCTTACAAAGAAGGCCTTCCCTCTAAAGCATCTTTGTTAAAAAAGAAAGTAATTATGGAAGCTCAATGTGGGTTTTGTGGTTTTCAGTGTGAAGACCTTAATCATGCTTTGTTAAATTGTGCCTCTTTACAGAATACTTGGAAGGAGATCTTGCCGAGTCTAAATTTTGATGCTGACATGAGTCTTTTTGAAGTTGTGCTATCTGTCTATCAAGGTGCTTTCAGCAACAAACTACTGGTGTTCTTTGTGTTGGCATGGAGCTTTTGGGTTAGACGAAATAAAATGGTCCATCAGCAGGTCACGTTAAATCCCAGAAATGTAGCTGCCAATGCTTTGAGTTTGCTCAAAAACTATAAAAAGGCAAGAGCCCAGCCTAAGTCCCAGTTGCCTAAACTCTTTAGTTGGAAACCTCCATCAGCAGGTTTTCTAAAGTTGAATGTGGATGGAGCTGTCTTCAAAGAGGAAGGAAAATCTGGTATTGGCTGCATCTTACGTGATGTTTCAGGGTAATGTTTTAATGGCAGCTAGCAAGCTTGAACACGAGGTTGAGGATCCAGAAGCCATCGAGTTAATTGCTGTTTCAGAGGGTTGCAGTTATGCGCAAGTATGGGCATTGCAAACATCCAAGTTGAATCTGATTGCTTGTTAATTGTTGAGGCACTGCTGCGTCACTCCATGGAAGACTCCCTGTCTGGGTTGTTATATAGCGAGATTAAATTACTTTCCAAACATTTCATTGAGTGTCATTTCATTTATGCTAATAGAGAAGAAAATAGGGTTGCGCACTGTCTAGCGCATCATGCTATTAAGGTTGAGGATATCGCTATGTGGTGGAATTGTATTCCAGACTTTCTTTCGCAAGTCCTTTGGCTTGATAAATATCTATAATATTCTTTTATCAATGGAAGTCACGTGTTTGATCAAAAAAAAGTTGACGCTCACTCTAAATACATGTGGCTTATTCCCTTGCAAAAAAAAAAATCTGATTTTTTTAATTATTTTCTCTTGTTTGAAAAATATGTTGAACATCAATTTAATAAAAACTTTTCAATCTGATGGAGGGGGTGAATTTTTTTAACCATCAATTTACGTCACATCTCCAGAGTCAAAGTTAGATTCTTCATCGTTTCTCTTGCCCTTATATTCTTGAACAAAATAGGGTTGTTAAGCGTCGTCATCGCACCATCCATGAACTTGGAATGACTATGTTCTTCCATAATATAAGGTAGTTGGTCTAATCTCATTCAAGAGACTATCATCTACATTATATATATATATATATATTTATATATATTCATTCCTTTACTCTCATGTCACGCAGAATCTGGACAGCACTTCTCCATAATTCTATAAGTATGCTAGTCGCAAAAAGTGTTTGCACTTATCCATGGGCGAGACACTTACGGACCACACACTCAAATAATGAAAGGAAACTCTAAACCAAAATTCCAAAACTAACATGAGAGTTCATACTGAATATATCTGTCATATAAATTATTGAATCCCAAACTATCAACTTGAGACAATTCCATGAGTTGTACCCAAATATTCTTCGTGAATAATTGGGCAAAACTCTCGAACGGGTTTAAGATTAAATTGGATAGAAACTCAATCATGCAAACACACCTAGAAGATAAGAATATTCATCACATTGATATGATAACATTACATTCTATATAATATATCACATAGATCATATCAAGATTTAGAAAATGATCACTTATATTGCAATAAGCATATATCAATATTTATGGAAGAGAAACTTACAGTAATTTGAAAAATGCTATTCAAATATATTGTCAAAGATCAAAAGAACACAATGGTTGGCTAGAGTCTCGTACTGATCACGTGTTGTAAACTTAAGAGAATAGAAAGATTGCAGCATAAGATATAATTTGCTTTGAATTTTTTGTGTCATACAAATAATCCTCAATACATCTTTTTATAGGGATAAGGGGATAAAAAATATGAAAGAATGTTATATGAATTAATGAGATACATTCATAAATTTAGTAATCCCAATAGTTGATACATAAGTGTGATAGAATTCTAAAAGTGGAATCTACCAAATTCGTTTATATATTTATAACACTAATAATAAATGAAAGCACGCTAATATTGCTGCACATTATCATGAATTTGAGAAAGGAAAGAAAGTAGACTGGCACCCACAAATTATTCGATGTTTGTATTCTTTTACTTTCAACCATTATCCAATTATAATTGTTAACATAGATGAAAAAGAGTTATAGAGCACATGAATGCTGATGGTCGGATCTTGATCATGGTGCGATATGTTAGTTTTGGTAGTTTTAATTTTTGGTTCAAAGTACGAAATTCCTGATGGTTTATCATTTCGAGAAATGGTATAGTACTGTTATTATATTTTTTATACGGTGTTTTGCGTTCTCGCACTTATCTGGGCTGGGAGCGTATTTTTATCTCCACTACAAGGCCCTGCTATTTGCAAGCCGGTGGTCCTGCTCGTCTTGCCGAGCGGGCAGAATGGCCCAAGTCCTTTCAGCCACCAACGGGTCTTAATGGGCCATGGGTTCATTGACCCCAAAATTCATTTTTGAAGCTCATAATCTATTAATTTAGGGGCTGTTTAACAAGTTATCAAAAAAAAGGGGGGCTCTTTTACAACACTGGCCCATAAATGACTTTCAGCCCATATAAAAAAAATACATGCCTTCAAACTAAAACTAAATAAAGTCTACATCTAAATTATTACAAATTAATCTAAAATAATCACAATCCCTAAATAAGATTTATAAATAAAAATTCAAAAATATCAAAATTCAATATAAAACTATTACAAATAGTTTGAGTACTCTAAAATGAAAAATCTATGAGAATTTAGAAATAGTCCCTCCAAGGTGCCAAGTATCCAAGATGCATTGTACAATATGTTAATAACCATGTTGCCATGTGAACATGAAACAAAAACATAAAAAACTTGGATGAAAATGAGAATATGATGTCTCAAAAATGAAGGTTCTTGAATTAGAAAATGTAAGAAAACAAATACAAGCTTGTAAGGGATGAATTAACAAACCATATGTGTATCAATGCATGCCCGAAGTAGATTGCGATTGAGTTTTTTTCCCCGAATTTGAACCTATATCAATTGAAATCAAAATTAATTTCAAATATGAAACATAAAACAACTTATAACAAAGAATTAATTAAGAGTAATTACCGCTTCCATCTTACTCGTCCTCCTCCTTGTAGTAATCAACAAACCTGCCACCTCCTGAAATTAAATTGGCTTTCTTTCAATCCAGTTCTAAATTCAAATCAAAGCCTCTATAATGATAGGAGATAATGAACTCTTAAAGGCATCCAATATGTGCCCCCGGTGCTAAAGCAATACTCTAAGACTATTGTAGAAATAAGGATGACCAAACACTACGATCTGTCTCCCCAGTGACAAGATATTTGACAACATTTATCTTCAACCAAACCAAAATATCGAATTCTTCCATATAGGAGTGTAAATCCAACGACAAATGTCTTTCCAAGTTTGTTATACCATCTAAATGCTTCTTCTACTCGTGTATCGCCAAACCGCATACCTCACTTATGCTTTCTTCTCTTCCTAGTGTCGGTAGGAGGCGAAGTAGTGGTAGATGATAGAACCTCGGTACTAACCCCCTTGAATGTGGTAAACTCATCATACAACCTACTGAGAATGTCCTTAACATTCAACACAAGTTGATCCACCCATAATTTCCCATTAATTAGTATTTTTCAACCCATGTACCATTCCATCAATCTTGTAGTGCGGATTAAGGACAATTGCACTTCCTTCTAGATGATCAAAATCAAATCATACACAAAAGGAATTATATTGATGGTAGGTGAGACGACTCCTCGCTTGTTTGCTGGTCTTTATTATGTAGCTTATGTTGAAAAGTTTAACTAGTTAATTGGTACATGGATTTTTTTCATGGATCATTGTTTAGAAAATTTTTTATCTTTCAACAGAGAATGTCTTCCAATGTACATAGAGAATGGCATCATCAAACAAGTGTCTTCTCTGATTGTTGCAAAGTATAAGTGCCTTGACTTGTGGGAGTTCTGGGTTTAGTTTGTCAGCTTGAAGGCCTTGCAAAAGATAATCCAATTCCACCTGCATTCCTAGCATACCAACCATACCAAACCTCAATTGAAAGTTGAAAAAATGAAGAAGCTCATTACAAACAGAACTTTCGTTCTCAAGGTAGGAGTCAGAATAGGTGTTCACTCTGCACTCCATCCCATGTGAACCAAATTGGCTCTTATTAAGAGTTAGCAATTTTAGTCCTTTGCCATTTCTGTATCTTGACTATCACTATAATTCACTTTTTTGCCCTGTATTGCAATTAACAATCCACCTTAGGGGTATCCAAGATCTGTGGCAGACTTCAATCCCATCTACGAGTCAATCTTCAAGTTATTTTGTGGACCATATGGCTAGCTATCAGGTGGTACACAGAATCCCTTCACTAGGCAATTTCCACCCTAAACAAATAAATTATGGGGAATGGTGAAAATTTTTATCAAATTATCCATTTTTTTCCTCCCTGTCATTTGTCTTTGTTGGTTGTTGAATACATTTTTGTTATATGCTTGCGTAACTCTAAAAGAAAGCATGTATTCAATATAACATTCTATTTTTAATATTCAGCTTTTAGGTCTATTTCTGACTCATTTATTGCATATATTGCAATGTCAGAGACATTACGAACATATCTGAGTTTTCTACTCGCATATAAAATCGAATCACATTTTCTTGTCTAATGAAAAATGTTGTCCATGACCAACATTATTGTGCAACTATTGATTCATTTTCAATTTTCTTGCCTATCAAGTCTAGTTCAATAAGTATTGAGAGTTTTAAATAGGGCTGTAAACAAACCAGTCCGTTAAATAGCCCCCTCGATACTCACTTGGTTAAACTAAAATCGAACTTGACTCATGAAAAAAAAACCTCACCCGTGACAATAGATCCCCGCTTGATTAGTAAATGACACATATCTAGCTAAACTTAATTCGACAAGGCTAAGGCTCGTTTAAAGCCTTCTTGTTTATGCTCGAGTCGACAAGTTAGCTCGACTTGATTAAATCTCATTCATACATTGATAAATGTGTATATATACATACATATATATTGGCTAATAATATAAGCATAACACCTTTTATAATTAAACATATAATATGTAACCTAATTAATTATGCCTATATATTGAATGTACTTTATAGCTATTTTATAATTTGTACAATAGTTAACCAGTAAGATTTAATAATTTCATATACTAGTATGTAAGAAACCATATATGAAATGTTGATTTATACTATCATATTATCTATATGTATTGGTAATTTATGTAGGCATATAACATATGGTTATTATGAATAAATATAAACTAGTTAGATACTAATTAGTTATAACTTTTTACAATTTTCTAATTCAATAAATGGTATACTTGTTAGTTTTAAATTTTTTTATTAAATTTAGATTTTTTATTTATCTAATTTCTTAATTATTGAATTTTATTCAAAAATTAAAACATAAACAACTCTAGCTTTACTTGGTTCGGCTAAACTCGACTCGAGCACGATCTCGTTTTTTAATTGAGCTTGAGTTGAAAACTTAGCTTATCGAGTCAAGCTTGAACAAAGATTGGAAAAAAAATATCGAGGTCAGGTTCAAGCTCAAACTAGGGTTTTTTGAGTCGAGTCGAGCTTGACAATCCAAATACCGACTCGGCTCAGTTAGATTACAACCTTAATGTTAAAGTAGATGTCACCTACCATTTGCACACATACACTTCTAAATGAAAGAGCGAAAGAGGACATACACAGTTACTTTTGTGACCACTTAGAGGAGTAAGACCATGGAGTAGGAAACAAGGATGGGGCTTGATTTTGGCTTAGGATAAGTTAGGTCAAAGGTAGTGGATCTCACCTTAATTGTTTTAGACTTAGTACTGTTTGGATGCTTAAGATATTATCAAAGTATCTCAAATTTTGTAAATAGCAATAAAATAGTTTGAGTGAAAATGTTTTATTGGATTCTGATAAAGCAGGGAGGAAAAGTTGAATAAAAATATTTTTTAATATAAGTATTATATTCAAGTGTGTGAAAGTGAATCAATAAAGTTAAAAAAATTGTTTAAATATAACCTTTTAAATTTTTTTTTATATATGTAAAAATTGTATTAATTTTTTTGTTTGAATAATGATTAGATGAAATTGGTTGAAAATTTTAAATTAAAAATGAAAAGTATTTTATGTTTGAGTGATGTTTGTGAATAAAGTTACGAGGAATTTTGGAAATTTTGAAAAGTGACTTTACCATTTATATATCTAGCTGGTCTCACATATTTACATGCAAGTAATGGTACTTGTAAAAAAAATGGTCTACTAGTTTAGATCTATTTTATCCTAAAAAAATAAATGTTAGGTTTAGAAAAATATATCACAAAAATAAAATTTAGAAAGTGATGTGGCTAGATGTGATATATTAAATCTACTTTATAATAAATAAAAAATTACAATATGATGTATTGAAGTGTATCAGTTTGTGACTTTACTTGAATGAGATCTTTTGTGAAAGATGAGAAGTGCAAGCTAGGTTCACAAAAATAAAATTGGTAAAATTTAATTATTTAATTTCTATTTTAAATCCAAGCACAGCTTGGAGACCAAACCTAGAGTATTCCAAATTATTGGTGAGAACTTGCAGCTTGCAGGTTGCTTAAGGATATTGATGATAAATGCATACTCAAGCTAGGTACAAACTGATGGTTATAATTTGGCATCAATAATAAATGCTAGCTAGTACTCTCAATGGACCATGTACAATAAAAGTTGCCAGTGATGGATATCTACCTTTTTTATTGATCCTATAGCAACTGATATCTGTATTTGAAATATGAAGCAAAACTAACTAATGCAATTTCTTTTCCTTTGAATTGCATGGACAGCCAGAAAACTTGTAGATTATTCAGGTGCTTAATTCACACGACATATATATCGCATTCAGATTCACCTCGACCATTCATCAATTTTCCGCAATAGGTAGGGCCACGCGGTACCGCGTGGGCAGTGAATAGGAAGTGTGGGGACCATTTCTGTCCCTTTCAAAACTAAGATTAGATTTGTGTGGCTTGACTTGGATTATGAATTAATGGGAAAGATTCCTGCGTACGTAGGAAATTCTCATCATCAATTTATTCACCCACTTCATTACCATTGTTTACATTGATGATGTTCTCATATTTTTCAAATCTATTGATGAACACTAGAAGCTAAATCTATTTACAAGACTCCATGAATTCAATCTGCTTTTAATACTGAGTTTAATTTTATAACTATTGAACGAAGCTATACTATTTCAAAAACTCATGAAAAATGTTGCCTGTTTACCCCAAAAAATATTCAAGATTTCAAGGTAAAGTGTTAAAATTTCTGCATATTGGTTCTGTTCAAGTTGCTGTCAAACCTTTAAAAAGGAAAGACACCAATGCTTCTGTTTTAGTTTGCTTAAGGGATGCTAGATTCAAAAAATCTGAAACTAGTATTCTTGGTATGATTCAATCTTCTTTATTTAGTGGACCTGTCTACTTTGATTGTTTTCCTGATTTAACTATTTCTCTTGATGATTCTCATATTTTGAAAGCTTTGACTCTTAATATTTTAATTTCTGGTTATGACATGGAAGAAGGTAGCAAACCTCTCACCTTTGTCTACCGGATTTACTATCATCTTTTAAAGACTAATTTAAATCCCATCCCATTTTGCCGGAGAGCGTGGAGGGTAGGTTGGTATATGGTTCAAGCAGAGATGAGAGTATTTAGGCACTGAAGTGTGAAGTTCTGTTTTGACTGGTGACAAAATGAATAGAATGCTTAGATCTACTTCATCAATTAGTTCCAGGTCTATAGCCCCTGATATCATTAATGAAGAAGATTTTCTATTAAAGAAACTGATTCTGTTAACTTCAATCGATGGAGTATTCCAAAGATTGATGCTAAATCTATTTACAAGACTCCATGGATTCAATCTGCTTTTAATACTGAGTTTAATATTAGAACTGTTGAACAAACCTATGCTATTTCAAAAACTCATGAAAAATGTTACCTGTTTACCCCAAAAAACATTCAAGATTTCAGGGTAAAAGGTTACAAATTTCTGCATATTAGTTCTTTTCAAGTTGCTGTCAAACCTTTAACAAGAATGCATCAACGCTTCTGTTTTACATTGCTTAAGGGATGCTAGATTCAAAAAATTTGAAACTAGTATTCTTGGTATGATTCAATCTTCTTTATTTAGTGGACCTATCCATTTTGATTGTTTTCCTAATTTAACTATTTCTCTTGATGATTCTCATATTTTGAAAGCTTTGACTCTTAATATTATAACTTCTGGTTATGACATGGAAGAAGGTAGCAAACCTCTCGCCATTGTCTACCAGATTTACTATCATCTTTTAAAGACTAATTTAAATCCTAAAGCTATTTTAAAAACTTCGGGAAATAAAACTCTACTAATCCAGAGTTCAACCCCTTATGCGAACGTTCAAGTTCCAAAAATGATTTATTGGAAAAACATCTCTCTTCCCAATGAATGGACTTTGAAACATAAAGTTCCTCCTACTAAAGCTTTTTCTGATGAGCTTAATCTTGATTATATTCAACAATATCTTGATGGTACTGTCAAAATTAGTTTTGATCAAACTCAGACCCCTAACATGAGAAGAAATTCTTTTATGGGATCTAAATCTTCTTTTGTTGGCTCTATATCAGAAAATCCAGTTCGGAGAGACCAAAATCTCGAATGATTGCTGGAAGATTCTGTTAAAACAGCCCAACCTATTAATCCTGATTTAAAATTGAAAGGACTTTCTACCTCATCTCAAGTTACTTCTGCTTATTACACAACCAAGGATGGTGAAACATCCAAAGATAAATCCATAAAGGAAAAAATTTATAAAGAAGAAGAAGAAGATGTTTCATCTTTATCTCCCACAACTTCGGATATGGTTACACCTGTTGCACCTATTCATCACAGCCAGCTTACTGTGATGAATAGAGCTTTTGAATTTGATTTCATTGCTTTAGTTAAAGAATACAGTTCTGTCGAAAACCGTGATAAGAGAAAATCTTATCATGCTACTTTTTCTACTTTTAAAAAATTGCACGTTAAAAAAAGTGGAAAGAAAAGATGAATAACTTTCAAAGGCATATCATTTTCTTTGATTTTGTTGAAAACTATTACATTCCTAAAAATAGTTTAAATGTTGTCAAAACCAGTTTTGTCAACAAAAAAATAAGGTGGTGTGATTAAGTCTAGCCACCCTCATTTGGAGACATTAATTATCACCCATATGGGATCTGATGTCACTGCTTCTCCTTTAAAAAATTCTAATATAGAGCCTAAGGAAACAAAAATTGTTTTGGGAGAAACAAAAAAGATTATTCAACAAAATAATTTTGTTAATCTTACTCTTCAAACCATTGGACACGTATTGAAGAAAAAATAGAACAACCTGTTTCTATTTCTTCTTCAAAATCTGTTTTAAAAACTATTCAAAAACCTTTGATTATTTTACCAGAGAACCGACCAAAAATTCATTTTCAAATAAAACAGGCCAAGACCCTTGATAAAATAAATCAAATGCTGGCAGACATAAAAAAGGAACAGCCTTCTACTAGTGCTCTATCCAGCAAGGAAAAAGAAGTTGTTCTTGTTGAAACTATAGATGAATCATCTGATAGTGATTCCTCTACTGTTAAAAACATTAAAAAGAATTTTCAAGATCTTGATTTAAAACCTGAAATCGCTAGATTTTCTTCGAAAAGACCCAAACCAATGAGCCTAACGAAGAATTGGTATTCCAGGCCAACTCCTCCTGATGTACAATTTGAAGAAAAGATTTTTCAATCTCAATCTTCTTATTCTGCTGACAAAACTTACGAATGGAATATTGATTGATTATCTGAACAATAAATCCTCAATACCATGAGTAAAATGTCTCTTGTTTCAAATGCTTATTGTAACAATAAATTCAGACAGCCTGATATTGTTATTACTTTAACTACTGGTTTTACTAGTATATTCGAAATTGGTGGGATAAACATCTCACTGTTGATACTAGAGAAACCATTCAGCACGTTGTCAAGCACAATGATGAAGGCTTACCTATTTTTTATGAAACCACCGGAATGGCATTTCCTAATTGTGTTAATACTTGATTTACACTATTATTAAATATTTTGTTGGAACTCCTTCTAATATCACTAATCGTATTAGTGATTATTTGAATAATTTGAGATACCGTCAGATGTCCGATTATCGATGTATTTTTATGTCCAGAGTAATGCTTAGAGACGACAGTCATAAGCCCTATTGGAAAGAAAAGTTTATTGATGGTTTATCCCACTTATTTGCTCATAAGGTTAAGGATGAACTTACTAATATTTCGGGATTTCTTAATTATGAGAATCACACCTATGGTGATATTTTTAGTACAATTAAGAAACTTGGTATTAGTATGTGTAATGATCAAAGAATGCTTCGTCAACAATTAAAGAATAGCAAGAAAGCTAAATACGAAATGGGCACTTTTTGTGAACAATTTGGCCTTCCTCCTATTGCTCCATCTAGACAAAAGCAAAAAGATTTTACTAAGTTTTCTAAATTTCATGGTGGGAAAAGGAAAAAATCCCATGATGATTTTTACAAAAAAAACGTTTTAAAAAAAATCTTTTTCTAAGAAAAAGAATTTTTAAAATCCTTCAAAGGAAAATGTTTTAATTGTGGCAAAACTGGACACTTTGCTGATAAATGCCCCAAAAGCCCAATAAATTCAAAAACAAGCTTAATTAGTTAAATATTAGTGTCATATTCTAATTTATTCATATATCTTTATAATTTGTAGTAGTTTACTTTCGAACATTGTTAAGGACAATACCAAGGCAGGCCACGACTCTGCAATATCAGAGGCATTTTCCACTAGCACCAAGGCAAGCAACATACCATTCATAACAGATGACACCAAGGCACTACAGAGCATCAACAAAGAATATTCTAGAAATAAGAAATCCTTTATGGTAGGATAGGTATCGATTAATACTAATTCTTTGGAAAATAGTTAGTACATATATTTGTCTATGAAAGCATTGTAAAGGCACGGCAAAAACTATAATGAACAAATGATTCAATAGAAACATTCTCTCTTGAGCATGGTATCTAAGAGCCATATCAGACTCACGTCTCCTTCTTGCAATATCTTTTTTTTTTTCCCTTCCTCTTAGGGCCGAATGGCTTCCAGTGATTCCACACCCAACTCATCAACACAGAATCCTCCTCCCGTAGCCCCTCCTCCCATGCTTCATTCGGCCAACCATTTCATCACTATAAAGCTCACCAATGACAACTTCCTTTTCTGGAAGGCACAGATGGTACCCTTTCTTAAGGGCCACCAACTCTTTGATCATGTGGATGGCACATCTCTAATGCCTTCCCCCATGACTAACAAAGCTCCTGACCCTTCCTATAATCATTGGGTCCTTCGTGACCAACTTATACTCTCTGCCATTAACTCATCTCTCTCGGCTCGAGTGCTAGCCCAAGTTCTTGATTGCAACACTGCATATGATGCTTGGACTACACTGCAAACTCTTTTTTCCTCTCAATCCTTTGCCATTGTAATGTAGACTTAGTATCAACTAGCCACTCTAAAAAAGGGCACTGAAACCATTACTGATTATTTTCATAGAGCCAAAACCTCGTCTGCCTCCTTAGGTTTAGCTGGGCAGCCCCTCTCTCCTTCAAAGTTTTCTGTTTATTTACTGGCTGGACTTGGGACAGACTATGATCCCTTAGTTACATCTCTCACAACTAGGGCAGATCCCCTTTCTCCTCAACAAATATACAGTTTCCACCTAGCCCATGAATCATGTTTAGCTCATCAAGCTCAAACTATGCTTGCTACTAACTCTCTTGCTGCACACAACACCTTGGTGAAGCAACCCAGTTTCTTTAGTCCTTCATCTCGGGGCAGAGGCTCTCGACCTTATCATGGGCGACGTGGGGGAGCTTGGCAAAATACTTCCTCCTTCTCCACTCAATTTGATAACAGGCCCCATTGTCAAGTGTGTAACAAGCCTGGCCACATTGCCTTAGCTTGCTATCAAAGGTTCAATCACAGCTACCAAACTGCCCCACCCTCCTCGCTATCAGCCAATATTGCGTCCCTTCCACCCATTCCGCCGCACTATAATACCTAGTTTCCTGACACTGCAACAACAAATCATTTAACCTCTGAGTTTAGCAACCTTAATTTAGATTCTTCTTCATATCAGGGATCAAATCAAGTCAGCATCGGAGATGGTTCTACAATGCTTATTCTTCACACTGTTCTGCTCATATGCACACCCCCTCTAGCAAATTTCTTCTTTCTCAACTTCTTCATGTTCCTTCAATTACAAAAAATTTGTTATCTGTCCATCAAATTTGTATTGATAATTCAGTTTATTTTGAGTTTCATTCCAATTATTTTCTTGTGACTGATTTGCAAACTCGGGGGGTTCTACTTTAAGGAACTGTTGAAAATGGCTTGTATGTCTTACCTGTGGATACCACCAACACAGCAACAATTTCGGCCTCCCCTCAAGCACACATGGGTGAATGCACCTCTTCCTTTCAGTGGCACCGCAGACTTGGACATCCATCCCCAAAAACTACTGCTTTTACAATTAGCCACTTTAAGCTTCCAACAAATTCACACACAAATATTTCACATTGCTCAGCTTGTTATCAAGGCAAAGCACATGCACTTCCTCACTATCCATCACCCTCTAGGTCTACACAAACGTTTAAGATACCTTTCCTAGATGTTTGGGGTCCGGCCCCCGTGTTGTAACACCCTTACTTGTGGCAGAAGAAAACTGTGGTTATAGATCGACACTTGGTGATTACAATTATAAGCCAATTCCGAAACCAGGTGGAAAAAAATAACTGATCAAAACAACAAACCAAGGTGAATAAAATACAAGTATAAATCCACACCTGCAAAAGAAACGTTAATACCAAATCTTACCAAATCCAAACACAATACGAGGGATGCCGCTAACAATATCGCAAAGATGGAAAACCCAATATATCCAATCGAATTAATCCATGAAGAATCCTAGGCACCCCCCCAATAATATTCAATTCCGTGTTAAGACAAGCCGCACCACTCCTAGCCAACCAATCTACAACTTTATTTCCTTCCCTATAAAGATGTCGAACAATGCAAACCATGGAATCCATAAGGACAAGAATATCCTCCCAAAAATCCTCCAAATACCACAAGCCACATCTCCGCCTATTCAACCACGAGATCACCACTTTAGAATCTAATTCAATTTTCACATAATTAATCCCCAGATATTTACAGATTTTGAGTCCCTGCATTAGAGCTAATAGCTCAGCTCGATTATTTGATCCGCTACCAATATGAGAACTAAAAGCGTGAACCATATGTCCTTTATCATATCTAATAATACCACCGACCCCTGAAGATCCCGGGTTACCAAGACTACTTCCATCTGTATTCAACTTAAACTACCCTTGAGTGGGCTTTTTCCAAGCCACCAACTTTATATGCTGCCTTGCAGGAACCAAAACCGGAATATGCAATTCCTATAAAATTTGCAAATCATGCATAGAACCTTTAGTAACCTTATTCATGTCTAGACTTACTGAACCCATCCAGAGCTTAATATTATGTCAAATCAAACTAATTGACTGATTATGACCCTCCATGTGAGCCGTGCATCTTCTACTCCAAAGTTTCCAAGTAATAATAGAAGGGAGAAGCCCCACAATGATCCCCAATTGAGAATTGGATGACGCACGTCGAAACCAGGCCGACACCTTTCCACCCAAGTACGACCAAGAGGTAGACCAAAACTAGCACTACAATAACGCCATATCTTAGCTGCAAAATCACCTCCAAATAATACATGATTTTGGTCTTCATACTTACCTTTATCACAGCAATCACAACGAGAAACTATTGGGATCCCAATACATCGAAGACAGTCATCAACGCTCAAAGCCATGTTCCATGCTTTCCACATTGAAACCAAAATTTTAAGCGGAAGTAACTTATGCCACATCCAAGGATGCCATTCCATACTTGATTCTTGTATGCGAATGTAATCCCAAGCAGATTTAGTAGAGAAACTTCCACTCTCAAGTTTAGTCCAGATCAACACATCAAATCCCCTCTTACATCAGGCCAAAGCCTCAATAATGTCATCTACATTATCTTGTCCCACTAATGTTGTCAACAATTCCACATACCAAATATTTGACAACTTACAATCTTTAACTTTAAGCATCGGTTACCCACAATTTGGAAATCATCAAATAACGGACCCTTATCCCTCCATTTATCATACCAAAATAGGATATTTCCATCTCTAACTCGCCATTTTGAATTATTAATTACCCCAGAAATACTTTTAACGATCATTTTCCAAAACCTCGTTCCTTTTTTCATGTCAATAACAGCTCAAGGGGAATGGTCCACATATTTTCCTTTAAAAAACCTAGCCCATAAGGACTCTTGAATTAAGTTCCATGCAAATCGCATGTGCAACACTCTTTACATTCCATCCAAGTTATGCAATCCCAATCCCCCTTCGTCGATTGGCTTACAAATATTGTCCCATGCCACCCATTTTTTTTCCCTCTACCATTCACTTCACCCCAAAAAAATGTGCTCATTATGCGATTTAAAACTTTGATTATGGATTTGGGAACCTGCAAAACCGCAAACAGATGTAAAGCCATGCTAAAGAGCACATGCCGAAGTAGTATCAGACGACCACCCAAGGAGAGAATCTTCATTTTCCATCCGCTGATTTTGTTCCAGACTTTATTAACCATTTCTTCCAAGTGCACATGCTTTAGTCTCCCCAAGTACAATCGGCACCCCTAGATATTTAAAGGGAAACGATCCTTTTGAAAAATAAATATATATATTTATATATATTAAAAAACAAAGTTTGTTTCAAAATACAAAAAGAGGAAGTATACAAAAATGTATATTCTACCTCTTTTGTATTTGTGTTTTTATTTTATTTTTTATTTTTTAATAAACCATGTGGCATGACAGTACCATGTCGAGAGGGTCATCTAAGCGATAAGTTTTAGATGACCAAGTAGCTTTATTCTTCTTCTTTTTTCTTTGTTTTCCTTTTGTGTTTCAACTCAAGTATGAGCGATAAGTTTGTTATCCTTTTGTGTTTCAATTCAGGGGTCCCAAACCTTTCAAATTTGAGGCAGTTTGGACAGAAAGTGAAGAGTGTGGGAAGTTGATTGAGAAGGCTCGGCAGGTTCAGTGTGGTAATGGACCCATTGGAGATGTTATGTACAAGATCTCGGGTTGCAGTGAGAGCCTGTTAAGATGGAACAAAGCTAGTTTTGGAGTTGTACAAAAGAGATTGAAATAGGCAAGGGTGCACTTAAAGCAGATACAAGCTGAGAATTCAAGATTTCCAAATAGAGAAGCAATACAGAGAGCTCGAGAGGAAGTGCAAATCTGGTTGGAGAGGGAGGAGATACTATGGAGACAGAGATCAAAAGCACTTTGGTTAAAAGTTGGTGACCAAAATACTAAGTATTTTCATAGAAAAGCCAATCAAAGGAAAAAAAGAATACAATCACAAGGCTGAAGGATGATAATGGAGAGTGGCAAGAAGATGAGAATAGGGATGAGTTGATCATGAAATATTTTGAAGAGATGTTTACCTCCACTAGTACTTCATCCAATAATGATTTCTTAACATCTCTACAAGGCAGGGTTACAGCAGCAATGAATGAAGATCTCACCAAAGTTTTTACTGAAGCTGAAGTGGAGACTGCTTTACAACAAATGAATCCTACCAAAGCTTCTGGACCCAATGGTATGGTTCCCATTTTTTATAAAAAATACTGGCATATTGTAGGAAAGTCTGTGTTGCATGTTCTTAATGAGGGTCATTTTCCTGCTGAGCTAAATCATACGTTCATTGTTCTCATTCCTAAAACAAAAAAGGCTGAGTTAGTATCACAATATAGACCCATAAGCCTTTGTAATGTCATTTATAAGTTGATCTCTAATGTTATGTCGAATAGGCTAAAACTTGTTTTACCTCAAGTAATCTCCAATTCTTAAAGTGCCTTTGTACCAGGTCGTGTTATCTTTGATAATATTCTTGTAGCCTATGAAATGATTGATTATTTAAGAAGGAAAAGGAATGGTAAAGAGGGTTACATGTCTATTAAGCTAGATATAAGTAAAGCCTAGGATAGGCTTGAATGGCATTATTTGGAGGCTGTTATGAAGCATATGGGATTTGCTTCTAGATGGATTCATTTAGTCATGCTTTGTGTCAAATCTATCTCTTTTTCCATACTCATTAATGGTGAACCAGTTGGCCTTATTTATCCTTCTCGTGGGATTAGATAGGGAGATCCACTATCTCCCTATCTATTCTTATTGGGGACTGAGGGGCTTATATCTCTTTTGACACAAGCTGGCACAAGGAGGCAGATTTCAGGCATTCGAGTGTGCAGGGGGGCTCCTGTGGTGAATCAATTGCTATTTGTAGATGATAGCATCCTTTTTTGCAAGGCCACTCTTCAAGAAAACATGAAGTTACAAAGAATCCTTGAAATTTATGAGAACACATCAGGCCAAAGAATCAATAGAGGGAAGACTTCAATGGTTTTCAGTAACAATGTCTCTTTAGCAACTCAGCAACAAATCCTCTCTTTTTGGGGAGTTCAAGCTTATGAGAATTATGACAAATATATTGGCCTGCCATCTATGGTAGGAAGAGATAAAAAGAGGGTTTTCTCTGATATAAAGCACAAGGTTTGGTCTAAGCTACAGCAATGGAAGGAAAAGCTTCTATCTCAAGGGGGCAAAGAAATTTTAATTAATGCAGTGGCTTTAGCTATTCCAACATTTGATATGTCTTGCTTTAAGTTGCCCAACTCTCTTTGTTATGAGTTAGAACAGATGATTGCAAAGTTTTGGTGGGGACAAAAAAAGAAAGAAAAGAAGATACATTGAGTATGTTGGAAGAGGATGTGTGAGACTAATGGTGATAGGGTTCAGAGATTTAAGGATTTTTAATGAAGCTTTACTTGCAAAACAAGGCTAGAGAATAATGCAAAATGAGGAGAGCCTACTTCATAAAATATTCAAGGCTAGATATTTCCCAAGGTCCAATTTCCAGACTTCAATTCTTGGACATAATCCATCTTATGTGTGGAGGGGCATATGGTTAGTGAAAGACAAACTCCTTCAAGGTTGCAGGTGGAGGGTTGGGGATGGAAGAATGATAAGGTTATGGGAAGATCATTGGGTGCCTGGTTTTAAATGTTTGCAACAGTCAAGGGTGGTATTACCAGAAGATGACCAAAGAGTTGAGTCTCTAATTGATCAAAACTCAGGGTGGTGGGATGTATACAAAGTTAGAAGTTTATTGCCCCCTAAACCTGCTAATGCAATTATGAAGATTATGCTCAGTGCAGAAAGTCATGAATACAAATTCTTATGGGACATGGAGAGGAATGGTTGTTTTAGTGTAAAAAGTGCTTATAAACTATTCAAAAAGCTGGCTGCAGAACAAACAGAAGGGGAAAGCTCTAGGAGTAAAGCAAATAAGAAGATATGGAAGGCTATTTGGAGCATGAAAGTCCCCCATAAGGTTCAGGATTTTGCGTGGAGGGCTTGCCTTGAAGCTCTTCCAACTAGATGCAATTTGAAAAGAAGGAAGATAATTGAAGATGCCACCTGCCAACTATGTTCTACAGGTATTGAAAGTACAGCACATGCTTTTCAGCAATGTCAAATGCTTACTAAGATGTGGGATCAGCAGCTTCCTCAAGCCAGGTTTGCAGGACCGCATGAGGATTTCAGGGAGATGGTTTCTCGAGTACAAGGTAGTCATTGTCAAGAGGATTTGGAAAAATTGTTTATGATTGCTTGGGCATGTTGGTATAGAAGGAATCAATGGGTGTATGAAGAAAAACAGTTGAAACCAGAAGAGGTGATGAATCATGCTATTTGTTTGCACGAGTCTTACAAGGCAGTGAGAGGCCTTAAACATAGCAGTATTCAGAGAATGACCCAGTGGCAATTACCTCCACAAGGAATGACAAAGCTTAATGTGGATGGAACAGTTTTTCATGCTGATGGCAGTGCAGGAGTAGGCCTCATTTTAAGAGATTGGGAAGGACAGGTGCTACTGGCTGTTAGTAAAAAAGAGGCCGTAGTGATGGAGCCTCTAGAGATCGAATTAATTGCTATACTAAGAGGTTTGCAATTTTGCATTCCTCTTGGTCTGCAGTCTTTAAGGATTGAGACAGACTCCTTGATTTTGGCTCAAGAGCTATCAAAAGCTGAACTGTCGAACTTTATGTTTGGGAATGTGGTGGCAGGTATCAAGCAAATGCACTCCAAAATACCAAATTGCTCAATTGTGCATGTCAATAAGGAAGCAAATGAATCAGCACACAGACTAGCAAGATTTGCAAGAACTGTTAGTGATACAAGTGTATGGTGGGAGTCTGTTCCCCCTAGTGTCCAACAAGTCCTATGGATTGATTTATTTTTGTACTGATGTTTGGTGATTAATGAAAGTGGTTTTCCTCTTAAAAAAAAAAAAAAACTATACTTTGCAACTCTTTAATATTATCTCAACACTAATATTTCTACATTTTTTTTTTAAATATTCAACGTATATTCATTTTATAAATCTTCAATTCTTCCTTCCGTGTATATATTATATAGCTAATTCCGAATTAACTGGTATACTGAAATGTACCGAAACCGAAATATTTTGTTTTAAATTGGAATGATCATCACCATGCAGAACTGAATATAAAACGTTGCTCTTTGGTAATCCACCCGTGGGCCGTCACTACCACCAATATATTTAATTTGTTCTTATCATCCTTCGACCTTTTGATTATTTCTTGTAAATTAGGGTGCATAAGAAATTTTGCGACCATTTGGTGCCTTGAACTATCAATTCTTATAACAACTTGGGGAGAATGTCCGATGATATGCAAATATTCTAATTTAAACTCGTAACTTTGCATGGGTTTTGGTATGAATTGCGAGTTTTCGTGTTGCATGAAGAAGTAATTCGTTGGGTTGATCAACTTTTCAGGGCTCAATTCTTCATCGGGCCGGGAAAACCGTGTTGTTATAACCAAGATGAGGAGTCGGTAATGAGATGCTTCGGTTAATTTTGCAAGTACGTACTTCAATGATTTTAGAAGCAAATAAATTAAAATTTGGCAATGCTCTACTTGAAATAATTTTCCAAGTGGAGTGTTGGTTTTTGTATATATAGTTCTACCGTTATTAATTTGATTCTTAATGTGATCATTATGTAAAAATCTTTCTATAGATTCTTTATAATATCTGAAGGCAACATTATTAATACGGCATTTTAATTATTAATTAACATATTTTATGGATTAAATATACATCAATCCGTTCCTTTACTACCCCCTGAAGCGTTACCTCGTTCCTCGTTGCCCCTAAAAGGAACCTCCGGTTCAATTACTTGCTGCACTCTATCACTAGCTGCACCCTTTGCCGTCATAAGTTCAATCAAAACAGGGCACTCTGGAGCACCATCCACATCTACACTCCAAACTGGTTCCCTCACCTCCCCTTCTTCAACCTCAGTGACTACGTATTGCCCACCACAATCCCCCGAGACCTCTCCAGTGGGAACTTCAAAGTCCACCACCACTTTTTGCTTACCTTGTCACAGACTACCTCAGAGTCATTCAACTCCACCACAATAGGACCCTCTTGATCAACATCATCCACAGCAGGACCCTTCGTCCTCCCAACCTCCTTCCAGGCCCTGTCCTCCCCCACTTTCTTGTACAGTTTGTTATCTTTGGAATTTTTGGGACAGGTTGATGATTTTACTTGAGGATTTTGATTATAGTATTGGTCATTGTTTTAGAGAAAGTAATCAAGTTGCGGACTGCCTTGCTCGCGAGGGGGCTTGTGAGTTGAACAACATGATTAGGGAGGCTCATCTGTTAGGCCNTGAGGGTTACTAATATACTTGGGACGGAGCCACTGAAGTGGGGCTTCCAGCTCTTTTGAAGAAAAAAAAATATATATATATATATACACGTCAATCCGTCTTTGAATTTTTAGTTTTGTTAAAGAATTTGTTAATTTTAATTTTATGACAGACGAGATTTAATTTTATACCACCGATTGATTTAGCTAAATTATTTGCATTGTAATTGAAACCTCCTTTATTAATTTATTAGAATCCGGAGTTCCATCTATTAATGAAAGTTAAAAGACACTCTATATATGTGGAGTTTAGAATTTATACAATGTCTTAAAAATGTTATTTTATCTTCTTATTACTTTTTCTATGTGACATCAAATGATTAATAAATAACAAAAGATCATAGTAAATGATTTTCTACTGATCATGATTTAATATATAACACATTAAAGATGACGCAGTAATGATAATAGTTAAAATAATAACGAATATATAGCACTTGTCATGTTAATTATATATATATATTCTCTTATTTTATCTATATATATATATATAAATATATATATGTGTGTGTGTGTCAAATAAGCCAGCGCGCAGCTGGCTTAGAATAAAATGGTAGTCAACTAATAGAGCCAATTACGGCATATATAATATTTATAGGAAAATGCTAATTGTAAAGGAAGTTTTAAAACAACATCATTTACCTTTGGAGGCCGGCTGTTCATACTTGTTTTTCTTATCCTAATTTTCAAAATCTTTTTATTTTTATTTTCAACTTAGGTGTTTCTAATATCTTCATGTCTATTGGATATTGCACCCCTTTGATTTCTACAAATATCTCAATAGCTTTATAAAAAAAGAAAAAAAAAAGTATCTCAAAACTTAGTGAAGAAATTTTGTTCATTCATTATTTCATTGTAATGAAACATAAGTTTGCATCTACATTACTTAGCTCTTTCCTATAGTTTTATTGATTTCAAGTCTGAACTATTTGTGATGATATTTACCGCCAGCATTCATTTTAGGCTGCAGGTGGTGCAACAAACTGTGCGGTTGCATCTCTTCGACTAATGGGATTCATTAGAGAAGATCTTTTGTCCAATAGTTTGGCATCTTCAATTGTAAATGTGCCATTGTTGCAAGATTGGATATTGCAGGTATTGCTTTCCTAATATAGCCGCAAGATCTACAGATATATATGTCCATTAATAAGACACCTTTTAGTTTAGAGAAGCTGCAATATATGTCCTCTTTGTCGGTTATTTCTCTGGCTGCAAAAACTGTTGCCATTATGTTGAGATATCAACTCTATCTTATTTCGTTATTAGTCTATGCTTCAATTTTACAAAGTTGTCTTTCGCAATAATGTTAGTGCTTTTTTTTATATAAACAAGGATATCATATTAATGTTAGTACTTTGTTTTTATTTTTTATTTTTTATAAACAAGGATATCACATTAATGTTAGTACTTTAACCAGCTCAATCTGTCTAGAGATATAGGAAGTAAGATCTAAAACTCACAAGCTATCACCTTGAATACCATTGAGATAAAAGTCGTATGGTGATTGTGTGCAGCAAAATAGTGAGGTAGAATCACTGATTCTGGAGGAACTACTTAGATGGTGATCCATACAAATTCCAATATTTATCTTTATGTTTGACACTATTTAATGAGTGTCTGGTTTTGCATAAATTTAATTGGGATCTTTTAATAGGTTTTAATGGGGATTTTGGAATAATATTCTGATTTCTTGGCTTCTATGTAGGGGCGAAGTGGTTTCCCTTTTTGCCTTCATATGGTCATTAGTACATATCTCAGACAACTCAAAACCACTGCCACCAAATGCTAATTTAATGTATAGTTTTGTCTTTTTGCTTAACCTAAAGTGATGCTTCTGCTTCCAGCTTTCACTTGGATCATGCTGCATCCCTACCATATTTTCTGGAAAAAGTATCTTGCTTACTTCGTGAATTAACATAAGTTGTGTGCTGTCATTTCTATCCCTGCTGACAAATAATTTATTGAACTTTGTTCAACTTGTGTTTTGTGCATTCTACTAGCCTTTGTGACTGCATGCACTACGAACTTCATCTATTATGTGGTTCTATTTTAGAGCAGTGTCATTTAATCTTTTGTTTGTCTTCTTCGATTTTTTTAATCTTTATTTGCAGCATTTAATATAATTATAGAGAAAAGAACAAGCTTGGTGGTTGAACATTGCCCCTACTGATATCATTTCTACTTCAAAAAGTCTAGTCTTTAACTCATAAACCAAAAGTGTCAATTGATTTTTGCCATGATTTTTCATGCTATTAATTCGATTCCATTGTTTATTGTTCTTAGGCACCAGAGTTGCACATGGAGATCCACAAGCATGGGCTTGGTCAACAGACTATGGATGGGCATCTTCTACTTCTGCTTCTGGTAATGAAAAGGTTAGATTGTCAAAGTTTTCCTTCACTCTATAGTTTATGCAAGAGAATTCTGTAAGCTGTAATTGTGTAAAGCCTGTTGACTTGGCCCAAAACCTTGTTAGTGTTGAACAAATCATTGACTAATGCCTTTTGTTTTTTATTCCAAAATTTCTAATAACATAAAATATTTCTCTAAACTTGTAACGTCACTGTTGGCTTTTTTATTAGCGATTTTTTTATTGTGTTTGGATGTCAAATCTCTGTCATCTATATTAATTATCCAATTTCTTTTTCAAATCTCTAATATCTCTCTCTTCTATGTGCCCCCTTAGACTTATTTAATTTACATGTACATGAGTATGAGAAGGCAATGTTCAACCACCAAGCTTCTTTTTTTTTTTCCTATAATTATATTAAATGCTGAAATAAAGATTAAAAAAAAACAAATAAGAAAAACAAAAGATGAAATGGACAAAAATGATCTGATTTCCCATAACCTATAGGTGGATAATTAATGCAAGTTGCTGTTAAATTAAAACATATAAATCCCTATTGATCTAATACCCAGTCCTCTGCTATAAAGATCCAAATCTGATATATCTGAGTGAGATTTGTAATTTTCATGATGATAAATTCATATGGAGCACTTATCATATGAAAACTGGAGTAGGAATTCTTGGGTCAATACTATTATCAATAATTCGACTTTTGCTTGTTGGTGGTACCTATATCTCATTTGCTTTCTTCCAGAACTCATCATTTACTATGGGGCTAAAAGTCTCACCCTTCCATTTCTGTTTCTCTTATTTGTGATAAAGAAATATGGATGCTCATTATTGGTTTAAAATCAAGGTCTGCCTTTACACTTCCTAAATTTATGCGAATCAATCAAGATTCCAAGATGTTGTCACACACTATTTGCTATATGTCCCCTTTTTCTTGCAGGACTTTGGTGATGGTATACCTGGACATGGTGGAATTATAGGTAGAATTAACTTCCAAGTAAGCTTTGATGAGGTTTGGATCCAGCAGATTCCTATGAACTACTTAATTGTAGTATATTTTAGATAACTACTAATTATAATTTTTTTTACAAGTACTAATTATCCAATTTTTTATTATGGCTTCTCATAATTTTTCTTGTTTTACTCCTGGTTTAGGTAAATTGTTTTACTCAAGATAAACTTGATTACCATCCCCAATGCATGTGTGATTATTCATGATGTCATTTTTAGCAAGAAATCATGATGCCTTGCTTGTTTAATTGCTGTTTGTAACCATAAATTATGTTTACTCTTAGAAACTTCTATTGAAAACCAAAAAAGATATGTGAAAGATGAGTTTACCAGGATGAGGTTGAAACTTTCTACATAAAAATGTGTTATACTAATAGGTGGAAGACTAGGTACACAAAATACTTTAGAAGCCAAAAGTAGAGCATATTTGATAACCCAGCAACAATATTGGTGAAGAATATACTAAGGTTGATTAAGATTTCATGCTATATGCCTGTAATGGGTTAGGACCCTAAGATTTGTGTGCACTTTGCAATCCGCATGTATGCTAGTTGACTAGTGAACAAAAGGATCCCAGCACATATTTGAGAAGTTTTAATTGCTTACCATATGAACTATTATATAGAAATAGCAAAGTTATCTTTACCACCTAATTCAGTTATTGTCCTATACCATGCAGTATTATTCGTCGACAGAATGTTTTACTGTTGCATACGATTTGGTTACTTTTAGCTCAAAAGTGATTTTACTCCATCAAGAAAAATGAAGGAAATATATTGTAAAATACACTTCATCCACAAATGGATCATCTCACTACAATAATTGTCACTACATGCAAGATGCAATATATAATCATGTATGATTGGATAGGTTGGTGGACAAAATAGTTTATGCAATTCCCATTGTATGAGATGTGTAATTATTTTTTATTGGCTAGGGTGGTGGAAGGTTCGCGGAGTTGGGGGTTTCCTTTGCTGATTCAGATGCCAAGTATATAGAGAGGAAAGTACGCAAGAAGCAATGCACCTAGGAAATTTGGACATGAGGTATAAATGACTATTTACATGATCTCTTGGTATCTTTCTATTTTCTCATCAAGAACCGGTGTTCATATCTGCTATCATCACAAAAAAGATACTGGTCTTCTTAATTCAAATGGGAGAATTTTTTACATAAACCAGGAGATAACAACCTCTTTAAATGCTTATACTTTGGCACTTGTTTTCTCATAGAAAATGGCAATGGTTATTAATCCAGATGCTATGTAATCTTGGTTTTAATTTATTGCTTACAGTATGTTTTAGGTAGTTGCAATTCAAAACTTAGGTAGTTGCTTACAGAAAGTCTTGGTTTAAGATTATATTTATAGGTTAGTAAATCTATTTCATGTGAATTAACTTATTTAACTTCTTCAAGGATGTTAATCCACATTTATGATACTATAAAAAGATATCATAAGGATAATGATACTAGTGAAACGTTTCATGAGTAAATTGTTTTTTTATTTTTTAACAGATTATTTGCATCGCCGCAAAAGGTCATTTGTCGTCGAAAATACTTATTTGCGACCATTAACATACGTTGCAAATATCTTGTAGCGTTGAAAATTTTTGATGGAAAGGAAATAAATATTTGCGACGATTATGTGATTGATGGAAATGTCTATTATGGTGAAGAATGTTTGTCGCAAAAAGTCTTTATGGTTCCCATAAGTTTTTTGCGTCAAAACATATATTTGTTTGAAAATGGTCTATTATGGCGATTTATATAGTTTTGCAGCGAAAATTTATCGCCGCAAAAACTTTTTCTCAACGATTTTCTACAATAATGGAATACACAATTCCGGGGAATTATTAACTATTTGCGACTAACTTAATCGCCAAAAATAACCTACTATTTGCAACGATTTTCCTGGTTCACTGATTTTTTGTAAAAAAAGCAAACAATTCTGACGAATATGTGACGATTGAAAAATCGACAAGAATAGGTATTTCCGGCGATTTTCCATAGTATTAGCGACGACATTTGGCACTAAAAAAAGCATTTTTTTCTTGTAGTGACTTTAATTAGCCAACAAGGTAATTATTAAAACAACCAGAACAATCGATTATCACTTACTCCAAATCAACCATAGCAATTGGAAGGGCTTTAATACAACCATAAGGACTCGCGGGGTGCCACCCTGGGCCTGGGCGTTTACGACACAGTAAGACACTTAAGGCCTAAACATCCATTCTGACCCAACAGGATTTAGGTTGAATCATTAAAAGGAATGCCCGGCCACTTATCCTGGGATCATTAAAATATTCATTCATTGAAAATAGATGGATATATAGCTCAAAGGAATTAGGATTCAAATTTCAGATAGTGGGTGAGACTGTTAATCCGGGGATCCCAAGAAGACAAATCCTCTATTTAAAGGGGCTAGGTACCCTAATGAGGATCTGAAATATTTTGGCTTTGAAATTATACATATTATTACTGACTTAGGCATTGAAGGATCTCCCTTCAACTCCCAAGCCCTCTTACTCTTTGGTTGTAGAAGATTGAGAGTGTCATGTAGCAATGAAACACATCCTGATCAACAACGTGCAAGGCCTTGATCTTCAAAAGACCTTTAAGCCATATCGTGGTTGGACACCGCTGAAGACCTATCAGTACTAAAGTTGGTTTTGGGCGAGAACTCTCCATTTGCATTCCGCTTCATGTCTGGAGCATTGTTTTCGAGTAACATCCTCAATATAGAGTACTGCTCGTGCATGAATAGGGTATCTGGGTAGTGCAAAGTTTCGGTGTTTGAATAGTGGTTGAATGAGTTGGGAGTAGAAGAAATATAAGATGGGTTTGAGGAAGATGAGGCGGCTAAGAAAGGAGTGTCGAAGCTCTCAACCATGTCTTTTTTGATCTTGTGGTCCTCCATTGAATCGGAGAAGCAAGTCAAGTGAAATGTCTTGCCAAAACCGGTTCTTGTTTTGCTGTTGTGCAAATCAACTGAGGCAACACTGAAGGATGCAAGTCCTCCGCATAGGAACTCGGGCTACCCATCCCTGAAACATGAGTTTTCCTGAGATCTTCATGAAGATTCTGCAAATAACCCACTCACTCTAAAGAGAAATCAAATATAAAATGAAGAACATGACAAAAAGAAGATTAAAGAATTGCAAATATACAATGAGTTTAATGGGCGATGTGACTTCTTAGTTCTTTCTTATTCCAAAGCAAACTCAAGTAATAGTGATGTCTGTTAGGCCACGTGTTCAACCTCATATTCGAGAAAGACTACTAACTGCTAACTGCTATTAAAGACTGATATATTAAATAAAATATATATTAAAAAAAAAGGAACAAAATACCCGATTATTCCGAATGTATTTCCTAATCGGTTAACCGGTAATTCGAGTAAAATCGACCAAACGGTTAATCGGAATGCATTGATTCGGGTCGGGTCGGAACATTTTCGGGTCGGGCTGGTGAACAGTCCTAGTTTAAGGACTAGTCAAAGATTGATTAATAATTTCTGGTTGAAAAGTATTTCCAAACCCCCTCTTCGGCCTGGGTTCCACCATGGCCGTCGAGAATTTCTGGAAGGTCTTCCCTCGGGGTCAAGATTTATTAAAAAAAAACATGTTTATAAATAGACGACAATTTGTTTCTCCAAAGACATGAGTAACTGATCATTAGGCCGCTCGTCATCAAGATCAGTTGTCTTCTGTCGCTAGCCATCTGCGCGCTGGCTATCTAGCTTCTTGTTGCGAATTCCTCTAGCTAGCTAGCTAAAACATGAAGGTAAGCCTTCTTACATAGATATGCACACCCATGCATGCAGAACCGTTAATACATGAAGAGAATTGAAACTTGGTTTTAGTACTTTTTGTTCTACAGATCACTCTCTCTCTCTCTCTCTCTCTCTATATATATATATACGGCTTCATGAATCATCATATATACAGTTTATGTGCTGTTTATTTTTCAATCTGATCATCGTGCATACATATATATATATATATACATATATATGGTACTACTGCAGCAAAAGATAGTTATAAAGGTGCAGATGACCTGCGAGAAATGCCGAACCAAGGCCATGAAGATTGCGGCCACATCATCAGGTAATTATTAGCAGTTAGCTATGATCATGATCTGCGTATTCAAAACTCATGGCTTTTCATCATTAGGTACCTTCGTAGTTACATCGATCAATCCGATCGATCGAGGGGCATAATTTTCATCAGAGAAGTAGCTATATAGAGCAGCTAATATTTACGTAGGTGGTTATTAATTAATAACTTGACAGGTGTGATAAAGGTGGGAATACAAGGACAAGATAAAGATCAGTTGGTGGTAATTGGCGAAGGTGTTGACTCCGCTTGTTTGACCCGCTCCCTAAGGAAGAAGCTTTGCTATGCCACTATATTAACTGTTGAAGAAGTAAAGCCGGAGAAGCCCAAGCTGACTGTACCCGCGGCCTGCCCTTGTCCATGGCCACCACCACCACCGCATCCCATGCACTGCGAAGGCTTCATCTGCTACCGTGATCAAGATCCAAATTCCTGCCGCATCATGTGAACACCCAGATTAATTGTCTCTCTCATGATTAATTAATATTTGCATCCCCGATGTTAGCATGATCAGGTCCTCATCGATCGATGATCAGTTTCAATTTTCTTTTTATTTGTGCATGGCTTCTAGCTATATATATATATATATATATAGAAAAAATATATATGATTTATATATTATATGATTTATATAATAAGGATTTGTTATTATTTTCTATATATATATATAGCAACGTTCACGTTTGTTTAGTTTATATATAATTTTTTTTAATAAAAAATTAATTTTTTATTAATAAAGATGTAATATTTTTGATTAATTAAATAATGATGTGATATTTATATAATTTATAAATAATTACACACTGTAATATATTATTAAAAAATAGTATTAATAGAAGCTATAAAATGATTCTTTAAATAAACAATATTACCTATAGTTTTATGTTTGATGTTCCTATAAAATAAATTTTGAATAACTTTATATAATTAATAAAAATCTAGTTTCTTTTTTAATTAATTCATTATAATCAAACTTAATTTTTGAATAAAATTTTTAAAAAATACGTCTCTAATATATTCATTAACTCAATAGTTGAACAACCAAACGATTCTTGTTACTTCACCAAATATAGTAGCAGCAAGAGCAGGTTCATGTATGTATTTGATAAGGGTGGTCCTCGAAGAAAAAATAAAAAACCAACCAAGCAGTGTTGCCATGTCTCGCAAATATACCTTACTTTAATGGCCAGCGAGTTTGCTCGCAACTCAAGAAAAATATCTCCCTATATATACGTAAGCTGCAGTGTAGAAAGATGAGGATATTCAGCAAGTCTGGCCACGTGAAGTACGATTTCAACCTCAGAGCACACAAAATTCCGATCTTGGGGATCCTACTGTATCTTCTCCTCAGACCTAGGCCACCTGGTCTACACCGACTTGGCGAGTCGGGAATCGGGATATATATTAATTAAGCTTCGAGGCCCGCAGACAGGCGGGCAAGTTGCTTATTTTTTAGTTTTTTTTAAAAAGCTGCAATACTCACTCCAACTATCGATGGGAGTTATTATTAGTTATAAGTTGTGTTTTTATTATTTTTTGTTATTTTATATATATATATTTTTATATTTTTAAATATTTTTTAAAAAAATAAAAATAAAAATATTATATTATTAAATAATATTTTTTTAACCACTAAATAAAAAAAAATTAAAAAATCGAAGTGATAGAATTAAATAATAAAATTGAGTGATAAGAATAATACTATTCTTTTGTTTATTCGTTTCGAGGCGATCTGGTCCACTCGCAATACATTGTCAATTGATAGGAACTTTTTGTCTTGTCTTAAATGTTGTGATAAAGACTATAGACTCCAGAGATACGCATGCATGGGCCTCGAAACAACGGTTTGAATTGATAAGAGAGTTGGGAAGAATTGAGATATCGATCGTTGTAAGATAAGATATTTTATTAATATTATTTTATTAATATTATTATTATTTAAGATTTAAAAAAATTAAATTATTTATTATATTTTAGATAGAAAATTGAGAAGATTTTTTTATAATTTAAAAAAATTAAATTTTTTATTATATTTTGATGTAAGAATTTGAAAATATTCTTTTAAAATTTTTTTTAAAAAAATATTATTATATTTTGTATAAGATTTTAGAAAAATTGTAATGATGAAAATGAGATGAGTTGAGATGAATCGATGAGAGTTTTAAAATCAAACAATCATTGAAAGATAAAAAAAAAAGAAAAAAAAGGAGAAGAAGATAAACTTGATGTACGGCATCTGGTTTTACATATATATATATATATATATGAAGAATTTATATATTTCTCAAAGGTTTTCAAAGTTTATGCTTGAGTGTTTGGCAATAATATAAGCAATAATAATAGTCTTTCTCATATATATTCTATATATAATTTCTGATGATTTACATTCTAGCTAGCTAGTTACATGGCCATGACCATTAACAAAGATTACTATTATAATATCAACCTAATACCAAACCTGCTTTATATTTATTCTAAATTCACATAACATAAAATAACCGTATAAGACATGATAAATGACCATGTTGGCCAGTCATGACACGTGTACTGTTATGAAGGAAGGACTTGGTTCTGGAAATTGGACTTTCTCGAACGAGGGACACGCGAGGGCCGTCTTGTTTGCCTATAAAACGT
Source organism: Pterocarya stenoptera (assembly GCA_003123785.1). Taxonomy (NCBI): domain Eukaryota; kingdom Viridiplantae; phylum Streptophyta; class Magnoliopsida; order Fagales; family Juglandaceae; genus Pterocarya; species Pterocarya stenoptera. The sequence goes on along the minus strand of QEOT01000990.1, from coordinate 121,985 downwards.
GTGTTTTGTTTGATGTCTATTTTTATGTTGCTTTTTTTTTTTTTTTTTTTTTTTTT